>CM035806.1:118259834-118631193 GCA_020466095.1 Chlorops oryzae
TGGTACTTTCCAGGGGTCATTGGCACGGACGATGCCAAACACTGCAAAGTTTTTATTATTTTGTAACGACTTATTTGATATTTTTAATAGTAGGAGTAAGAATTCTGAAAACCCAATGAAGAAAGGTTATTGTGGTTCCGATGAGCAAATTGCCCTTTTAAAGGAGCTTCAAAACTTTTAAAATCTCTTAGTATAACTACTTCCGATGGTTCCGATATTAAGAATAGTTTTTCCTTTATTGATGGCTGGATCCTTAACATAAATAGTCTTCTGCTGTTATGGCAAGAATTTTCCCGAAAAGGTTTTACGCACATATTGACAAGAAAGTTGAAGCAGGATGGCCTCGAACATTTCTTCGACGAAATTCGCCTGCGGGGAGGTCAGGGAGGTGACCAACCAACTTGAGGAAGTAGATAATAGTCGAAATAGGTATCGTGAGTGGGATGATTTTCAGAGTGCGGTGTCACAGGAACGGTCCATAATGCAGCAGTTTTCCTTTACTCCTGAAGACGAACCGTTCCACTTCTTAAAGGAGAATGCTTTCACGTATGTTTGTGGGTAGTTCTATACAAGGTTTCTTAGGTTACACGAATGCTCAGAAGCAGTTGAATCTCTTGACGAAACACACTCGTCCAATTTCTCTTTTATGATAGAAAAGCAATGCAGTACTTATAAATTTATTTGGTTTGCTCTAAGACTTTTGGTGAAGGTGTGCAATGTTTCAACTGGGTCATTTCTTACAAATTTTGGAACGTTAAGAAAGGGTCAAATTAAAAAAAAAACAGTGAATATTTCCTTTTCGGTTGTTTTTTCAGATTTTTAACGAAAAAAAGTGCTTTCAATTTGTACTGAAAGTTCTAATTAGGTGCCCAAGGGAAAAATATGATTATTTTTTTATTTGTTAAATAAATTTTCAGAAATCAAATTTTTTCTTATTTATTTTGAAACATAATATGGTTTATATTCGATGAAAATTATAATATGTTATTCACAAAAAATTCATTCAACAGAAGAAAATTAGATAGTATATACTGTGCTAATTAACCGCCCACGACTGTGTTTATTGTAAATTAGTTCGTAGTTTTAATCCCCAATTTCTGGTACTAGTCATTTTTAAAATTTCGAAATATTAAAATTGCGAAATATTTTAGGTTAAGTTGTCTTTATGAATGAATTTTACTTTTGTTTTATTTTTGTTAACATTTATTGTTAATTATGACGTAGTTAACTAGTTTTAATCATAATATAAAATAGCTTTTTGTTTAATAATTACGGATCAGATTTTACATATTTAAAATATATTTTATTTTTTTAAATATTTAACATAATTTGCACCTAAACGGATATTTCAATTTCAATCTGATAATATTCGTCGAGTTCAAAAAATGAAGAAGGTTTTCTTACAGCTTAAAAATGTTCTTTAATGCTAAACGTGTCGATGAACCTTGCGGGGAAGTGGATGACTTATGTGAAAACCACCACTACGAGTTAGTATGATATCGCGCATATTTTTCTCACTACCTATAATCGCATCCATATTTCTTTCATTCGATGTAAAGGCAGCTAAAATCTCCAATACTGTAACTGCACCAATTCCAAGCACACTTACATATGTGCATACATTTACATTAGATAAAAAATGAACAAATGTTTTAGATTCATATAATAACCAACCTGTTGTATAATCACTTCTAACTAGGCAAGCCAACTGTATTAGTTTACTACGATCACAACTGAATGCGTTCTGAATTTTTTTCAGCACAAAATTTCAGGACATGCTTATTCTGTGCAAAGAATTTCTTTTACACCGTTCTTCCGCCGAACAGCCAAATATCACTATCATCGGTTATGGTGCCCTTTGCAAGCTCGATTGCGTCAAGAAAAGCACATTGAGCTTCGGCTTCCATCGGTGCTACTATATACGGTATAACGAATAATTTTAATAGCTTCTGACGCTGGATACTCATTCGCTGACTTATTGACGTTCCCATGCGGTCCTGGCGATTTCGTTCACTTTCTAACATCAATCGTTCTCTTGCTAAGTCCGAAGCCATCTCTTGAAGTTCTGCATCGGTTTTTTGTTCCTTTAACTGCTGCTTCTTTAATAACATCCTGAAAAAAGGAAAAAAAATGAAGCATGGAGCACTTTCGATTCAAAACTTTTAACAGTTTACTTGACAAATGTAAATACAAACAGCTGATCTAACTCACCATGCAGTATGCTTTCTCGCTTGCAGAGTATCTGATTTTTATATCGGCTGCTCTAACTTTTGATAGCTCCCGCCAAATTTCCATTAGAGTGGCAGCTATAGTTCTATATGCTATATGGCATATATTACTATATATGTCACTCTCATAGATTTTGGGCGGGACATTTCGCGCCAGTTAGAAAGAGATGTTACTCGGCAGGCAAAAAATGAGCGAGAGAAAAATACTTTTGGTGAGTACCTAAGTGAAAATTGCTCCATTTGGTGGGTACCCAAGACCGTGTTGAAAAGAACCAAAATAGAAACGGCTCCTGAGTGACATATATGGTTATATATGCTATATGGCATGAATGCTTCTGAAGGTGAGACCTACGTCCCAACAAACCAAAGTGTAAATGTTAGACAACAAATTATTTCAAAAAACTTTTTGTAAGCATAATATATAAGTGATTTATAAAAACTTACAAAAATCCTTATAAAAAACGTTTTGTAACTCTAAAATCCACACATTTAAAAATCGCTTACAAATATCTCTAAAATAAATCTTTTATAAACATTAAGTATAAACTATTTACAATTGCTTATAAAACGCTTGCTTTGCTAGCATTAACAAGCTTTTCATAACTTGTCTTGCTGCTATTAAAAAAGCACTGCTATGTGAATCAAATTCTTAAGAATTTTTGACAAACCGCGAGTATTGCAGTCTTTTGCTCTTGCGCTTGTTTAGTTTATGTGGAAATTTCAAGTGACAAGCATCGCGTGCGCATAAAAGGTTATATGTTAAAATTAAAAATTTTACTTTTTACTTAAAATGATTTTCTTTTATAAAAATTTAATGAATGCTTGTTAAACAAAAATGTAGGTTAGGCTGTTTGACCATAATAAGGTCCTTTTTACTTTTTACTTAAAATGATTATTTTATAAAAATTTAATAAATGCTTGCTAAAGAAAAATTTGTTTGTTTTTTTTTTGGAGAAAAGAATTTGTGCAAGCTTGGAAAACGTTTAACAGCTCACTTACAAAACCTTTTCTTGTAAATAGGAAGTGTTCGTTTTTACAAGTTATTTTCAACCGTATATAAAGAACCTTTAGAAAGCATTACAAAACATTTAAAATTTTAGTTTTCAAAGGGAAAATATAAGCTTACCAAATGTCTTTTGGAAGCACTACAAAACTTTAAAATAAACGTTTTGTAAACAAAATGATAAGCTTATAAAAAGGGGTGCCGTTTCGTTGGTTTTTCGCTTATATTGATATGTTTTTAAAACGAACTTAAAAGGTTTTGGAAACTTATTGTAAGCCTAGGCTTGAGTTGACAAGCTTTAAAAAAACTTATTTTTAGTGAAATTGTTTGTTGGGGTCGCTTGTCTTCGCAAAATTGAAGAGCCAATTTGTATTTTATGAAATTGTTGCACCACTACATCCCAATAAGCACAACGAGTTCGAATGGAATTCGCATCGAATTCGTTTTGACGTGCAAACTCTTCGCGGCGAGTGTTCGCGGCGAGCTCGAATCGAATTCCAATTCGTGAGGGAGTCACCTTTTTACGCGACTCGAATTTTTATCGAATTTTTTATCGTTTATGCATCGCTCTTTATTCGAATTTTTTATCATATTCCATTCGCCTTTTTGTCGAATTTTCTATCATATTCTTAAGTCTCAGTTACTCTTGATTGAACGTAACTTAACTTTACTTATTTAATCAGGTGAGTTGATATGTTTAGTTCATTTTATATGGGATCAGTCACTGAAAACTTAATTTGACTTAAGATAAGAATCTGTGGAAAACAGATTTCACTAACTTAAGTTAAGTTACGTTCAATCAAGAGTAACTAAGCCTTTATCGCTTTAGCTTCGAATTTTTTATCAGGTTCGATTAGCAAAAAAAAATCATTAATTTTTATATTTAATGTACAATTCAAATAAGAGTCTTATTATAAGACTATTTTCGGTACAAAAAAAAAAAAAAAAAATGGTTCTAATGCTGGCAACCATGCTTTTGAATCCACCGGCTGGCTGTGGGATTTGAACACCGAATCTCTCGATTTCTAGTCATTTTTCTAGTCTGCTTACCCATGACGCCGTCTTCGCCGAATGGAAATGAATGACTTTTTTTCGTTTATAAGCTTAGCTTGATTCTATGTTTACCTCGAATGCCTTGCGATTTGGAAACAAATTAACAAAACTACTTTCGAGAATTAAAGTTTCATACGCACTGAACACAAATATTTTAAAGAAGTCGAATCGAATTCGAAACGCGGAAGGCAATTTTCGCGATATCGCGCTTTTATCGTATTTTGCGTTCGATTTGAATTCGATTCGAAGAGAAAATGCGATAAGAATCCGAACCGTTTGCAACGGGTTCGCTTTTTTATCGTGGAATTTACAAAATACGAGCTCGCGCTTTTATCGTGGAATTGATAAGAGCCTTGCCGACTACGGCACCCTGAAAGGGATTTTGAAGTTATGTTGATATTTTGAAGAGCCCTTGAGGGCTCCCTGAAAAATGGCCCCAATGCAAAATGGCCCCAAACTGAAAATGAAACAAGTAAGAAAGCTAAAGTCGGTCAAGCCCGACTTTGAAATACCCAGCGTCCCGACATTATGAGCGCACTATGTTTTGCTTCTCTATTTGTGGGTGTGGCAGTGGAAGGGCAACATAAATTATTTCCCTACACCTTTCATTCGCCTTGGTGAACCTATGTTGCGAATTTGAAGCTTCTACGCCTTTTACTTCGGAAGTTACGAAAAATCTTCATTTGTGGGCGTGGCAGTGGGCGGGCCACAAAAAATTTTGTCCTACACCTTTCATTCGCCTTGGTGAACCTATGTTGCGAATTTGAAGCTTCTACGCCGTTTACTTCGGAAGTTATGAAAATTCTCTATTTGTGGGCGTGGCAGTGGGCGGGCTACATTAATTTTTGTTCCTACACCTTTCATTTGCCTTGGTCAACCTATGCTGCGAATTTGAAGCTTCTACGCCATTGTCTTCACAAGTTACGATAAGCCCTTATTTTTGGGCTTATTTGTGGGCGTGGCTCGAGGAGGGCGGCGTCCATTTTTTTGCCAGGAAATGTCCCTTTTCGTAGTTTACCAGCGCACCAAATATTAATGGAATGTCTTGAGTGGTTTGCAAGTTACAAGCATTTTACTGAAAACACAATAAATTCATTTGTGGGCGTGGAAGTGGGCGGATGTCTCCCATTTTTACTTAGGATCATACTCGGACCCCGATATACATGTGTGCCAAATTTCGACTTCATTGGTTCAGCCGTTTCGGAGGAGATCCGACCACGGACGGACGGACAGACGGACAGACGGACATGTCTAAACCGATTCAGTTTTTGATCCTGATCATTTCTATATATATTTTTCTATATCTCCGGAGCTTAATTCTCCCTGTTACAAGATTTTCGCTTCGAATCGAATTCGAATCGAACGCAAAATACGATAAAAGCGCGATATCGCGAAAATTGCCTTCCGCGAATTCGAATCGAATTCGATTCGAATTCGTTTAATGCGATTCGCGCTCTACGAATTCAATTCCAATTCGATTCGAACTCGTTATCGTTTTTGTGTTTATTGGGATGTTCATGAGCTTAGGTTTGCTTATGTATTGCGCCCAGTTCTGGTAAATACTCAATGCGTCACTGGTGGATTCGTCGGGCAACATAATGTTAACTGTGGATAGGCGGAAGCATTGCAGCTTGGATAGAATGGACTAGTTATATTCAAATGAAAACTACTTTAAAACTACTTTTAAACTACTCACACTTCCTGCAGGATAGTTTCGACTGTCCGTGTCTCTACTCGTGTATTAGTTCTTTTTCCTATGCTCGAGGATTACTCACCAGGGCACCAATTTAGCCCAACCTTCCTGCAGTCTAGTTATTATTGAAGCGTAGGCGCAATACTGAAAATTACGCCTGGAGACGCGATTTGACTTGTAAGCTTCCGAGGCACGCGTGTGAAATTTTTCACACAAAATTTCAAAAGTCATTTTTGTGGATTTTCGGGTTTTCGAGGCAAGTCTACTTTTACGGGAGACACCTATTATTTAAGTTATTTGTGTAAAAATACAAAAATAAAGAAATTCCATACGAAAGTATATAGCCGCATTCAGAGTGTTTTACCTGGTCCCACAAGATGAGCGTCTAGTATACGAAGGCGAGCCCATAATATTTTTTTTTTTTTATCATAGTTCTTATTGTCTTCCTTTGGAAAATATTCCGTGTGCTAAAAGATTTCATTTATCGCAATTTTCTTTGTTGCCTCTATACGAAGAAGTGCTTAAAAGCTTATGAAGATTATAATTGGAAAATTCATAGCACGAGCGTGCTTCATACATGAACTTATATACGTAAGTACGCGTTTAAGCCAATTGAGTTAAGAACTTTCATGTGTGTGTGCATATGTAGGTATGTCTTTGGACGAAACGTGATGAGGTCCTTTTGTGTCTTAATTCATGACATGCAGGTTATCGGTTCCATTTAATCGGTAGGGGAGCGTTAGCTTCGCATATTGGTGCTTCACGACGGACGGACCGTCGCACAGTGTCACGTCTCCATACATTTTTTGGAAAAAAATATAAAGAGTTATCGTAGGGCAATGAAATTTGGCAGGAGTATTACTATAGGTCTAATTAAGAAAATTTGAAAAAATCATGGAATTCCGCCCGCTGCCACCCCCACCCCCCATATAAGGGGAAATCCTAACTTCCGCAATTTTTATCCTAGAGAGTTGAAATTCGGTACATAGATTGATGGACATATACAAATGAGCAAAATGAAAAAAAAAAATAATGCCACGCCTACTTTTTGAAATACGCCCCTTCAAAGTTTGAAGATTTATAGGATATTTATCCTTATAAAAATTTTCAAAGGATATAAAAATGTGAAGAATTTTTTGCGGATTTGTAAACTTAAAACATATATTATTCAGAAAACAAAAGCATTTTTGGTCATGCGCAAGCTCTATAGAAAGTATGTTCAAGTGAAAACGCGCGAAAATGCAACGGATAAAGCGCCTCTTCGCTGTGTTGAATATCGTTGATACTATTCAAGAAATATAATTTTCATTGATTTTTTCAACATTTTGGTTAGAAAAATATCCAATTATAGTGCAAAGCTTTAAAGAAATTGAAATTTTTAAAAAATGATTAAAATTTTTCAATGAAACTGTACAAATCTTTATTAATATTCAAGGTATATCAAATACATAAATAAATATCGAACTTATTTTTACAAAGACTCACTTCCAGAGCTTTCCAATTCTGAGTCTGATGAAATAAAAGCCTCAAAATCTATATTCAAAGAATATATACTGTCATCATCATAATCATCATCACCATTATCTAATAAAATGTAATTTTCTAATTCTTTGCACAACTGTTTCTTTTTCGTGCATAGTTTTCTGTATTTGTGAATTTCTTTATGTTTGAAAGCCCACCTCGTCATCTTCCGGAGCCACAACGGAAATATTCTTAATATGTTCCTATTTTACAATAAACATGTTAAAATAAATTTCAATAATTTACATATTAAATGCACTTACACTCAAATGTGTTTCGAAAGGCGAGCTTAGCCAATTAGAGTATTTCGTAAGAAACCGCTCTTTGTATCGTTTGCACCTATTCCACCGAGAGTAAAATGTCAAACTAATCATCCTCAATCTTTCTTTTAGTTTGTCTTCATCAATATTTCCATTTATTTCATTTTTGACAATTGAAACCTTATCGCTTTGCTTTTCTGTTGTTGTTTTGTGAGAAGCCGCTATCCAAACGTTAAACAAATCGACAATTTTTAGCTCCGAGGTCACTACAGAAAAAACGCTCCTATTACGAACGGGGCTAATTGGGGCAGCCTATCTTTTTATATGTTATTCTACTTACTTATAGCAACAATATTTTATAAAAATTGGAAGAACGAAATTTTAGAAAATGAGTAATTCAATTTTGAAAATTAAACTTGATTTCAAATTAATTCAACTTCTTATTGTTTACTTTAAACCAATGACAGATAACGTATTATAAACAAACTTAAAAAAAATTAGGTGACCAGGTACTACTAATTTTATATTTTAATTTGACATATTAAACTTAATGATCGGATCACAACTCACAAGTACAGAGCAACTAAAGCACAAGTAATTATATTGCAACTTTTGTGCTCAAAAACAACAATTTACATAACTTCAAAGTTTGAGAGCATGCTGTGGGGCAATGGCTTAACATATTGACATAATTCTTTTTGATTTTTCTTAATATGAATATTATCTATCGAAATTCATAAAATTATTTTAACAATTCGAACCTCGATTTTTGGCATTTTTTTCCGCTCACGTGACACTGTGCGTCGTGCTTGTGTCCCAATGCTCAATTCCATCCGTTGATGGGCTACGATAGTTTCCTAGTAAGACGAAGGTTCATTGTCAGTTTGGTCGTTCTTTTTTTTTTTTTTTTTTTTTTGTTCAATCTCAAGTGGCAATTAGTCAAGGTGATGAGGTTTTCCATTAATTGACTAGTATTAGTTTAAAGTGCTACATGTATATGCAACAAAATAGTATTAGTGGCAAGATTTTTCAACGAGCCTATGATCCCTGCAGAAATGAGCCGGTCAATTTCTTAAGAAGGACTGGCCGTTGACCGGTCCAAACCCTACCAGTTAAATTATGGCAGTTCGCTCCATCGAATTCGGCTAGCCGGCGGTCGGTAATAATTGGGTTGGTTTAAGGGTAGCCTGAAAATGACATTTTCATCAACTTAGAAAAAAAAATTTTTTCAGAAAGCAATGATTAGCATTAAATTACGCCAGCTAAGTGCGAAATTTTTGAGGCGCTTAACAAACTGACGTCATTAATGAGCAAAATATAGATGCTTGTTAGGTTTTACATGCAAATAAAAACATTAAAATTCATTTCCATTTTTATTGCCAATAAATGCAGCAGAGGGAATGCAAAATCAAATTACTTTTTGTTAAAAGAAAAAAAAAAATGTTAGTTAACCTTTTTTTCTACTTATAAGTTTTTAAGAAACTGTTGCTGTGAATGAAAAAATAAAAAACAAATTTAAAACGAAAAAATTTTTTTTATATAAATAAAAGAAGTTAAAAACATGTTTTTTGTTATTCCTAATTTGTTAAGCCTAAAACTAGACAAAATTACGACAATTGACCCAAAAAGAACTGACCTACGGTCGGCCATTTTGTGGACTAGTCCCTCTCCAATGACAGGCCCATGTTAAAAAGGTCAGTCGAATACATTAGAAGTGGAATTATGGGGGGACTAGTAGTGGTAACATGAGGGACTGACCGAAGGCTACACTTGGGTCAGTCCATATTTCTGCAGGCATATAATAAAGCTTTTTAATTGCGATTGATTTTGAATTCATTCAACGAAAATGGGTAAATTTCCAGAACTTGCTATTCAGTTATCGAGTACAGAGATTATTTTTGATCCTTGACAACAATACTATTTTACTGAACTCAGCTGAATTCTTAAGATGAGAGAGATCACAGCTTTCTTAAAAATGCTAGACGTTCCCATAGAAATGAGGCTTGTTTTTTATTTTCTTTTCTTTTCTTTTCAATATTTTCATCTTTTCAAGCTAGACGAGGAGACAAAGAATTCGTTGCTGAACTATGAATCAAGACCATAATGAAAAGTTCGAAACCTTTTGTAGGCAGATAAGAGGAAGCATGTTTTAGATCAGTGAAAAGTAAAAACGAAAAATGAAAAAAAGGAAGTTCTTCATCATATCAATGATTTGATCAAAGAGAAAAAGGACTTTATTTTAGTAAATCCATTAGCTTCTATATAGATTTCTTGAAGCCTTAAATTGATTAAAAGTTATTTAAAAAAAAAATTCATAATAAAACAAGAGACTGAGGAAGGGAGAAGAGTTAGTGACAACAAAAAGACATGTCCATCAACGGCATCAATGACGACCAGTTTGAAAATGTCGGAAAGGATCTTCATCACAAATGCGACTCCAAGTCAGTTCGGCGCCAATAGCAGCATCATCTCAAGCAGAAATCGCAATCCCATTCGCTCAGTTCAGTTCGGTTCAGTTGAGTTCATACTACTCGGGCCCCTAAATTTTGTCTTTGTTTTTATACCCAGCGTAAGCAGGGTATACTAGTTTCGTGCAAATCTTGTAACAGCCAGAACTAAGCTCCGTAGATATAGACATATATAATATATTGATTCTTGATCAGGATGAAAAACTGAATCGATTTAGACATGTCCGTCTGTCCGTCCGTCCGTCCGTCCGTGGTCGGATCTCCTCCCAAACGGCTGGACCAACCAAGTCGAAATTTGGCACACAGATCCATCGGGATCCGAGTATGATTCTAAGTAAAAATGGGAGACATGCGCCCACTGCCACGCCCACAAATGAATTTAATGTGTTTTCAGTAAAATGTTTGTAACTTGTGAATCACTCAACACATTTCATTGATATTTTGTGTACTGGTAAACTACGAAAAGGGACATATCCTGGAAAAAAATGGACGTCGTCCCCCTCGATCAACGCCCACAAATCAGTGTTTATCGTAACTTGTGAAGTAAAAGGCGTAGAAGCTTCAAATTCGCAACATAGGTTGAACAAGGCGAATGAAAGGTGTAGGAAAAAAATTTATGTGGCCCGCCCACTGCCACGCCCACAAATGGAGATGGAAAACATAGTGCGCCAATAATGTCGGGACGCTGGGTATTTCAAATTCAGGCTTGACCGACTTAAGCTATCTTGCTTGTTTCGTTTGTTTTCTGCGCTTGTTCTGTGGAAGCCAACGAATCTTTCAGCTGCTTTGCTTTGCTGTCTTCGGAAAAGCATTAAACGATGCCGTCTGAATTGGACTATTTTGCCATTCAGCGTGTTGAATAAATTATCATATTTGTGCAGTAAACTGGAAACGGTTGCCTTACTCGGTATCAGCGTCAGAAACATCACCAACATCAGAAACTTCATTCATATCCAACGATTCGTGGAACATTGACGCATCGTTTTATGGGCTAGACAATTTGCTACTTGTCTTGTATCCGTTGATTGCTGAGTATAGTTCGTTGCTCTATTCCAGAATCTAGATGCAACGTATTCTCCTCTTTCTTCGCTTCGTCTCTTTTCAACTTAAATGAAAGCGTTAAGGATATTTCCATATATTCATGGAATGTGATACCGTATTTTGAACTTACTAAGAACCTTGGTGTGAAATTTCAACCGACTCGTTCGTTTAACTTTAAGTGGCGAACTGAATTATTCGCATAGAGAGCAACAAAATGTAAAAATGTTAACTGAAATACATATCTACATACCAGTGTATATCTATATTCAATTATGTGCTTTTTGTTCAAAGATCTATGCGAGAAAAAAGTAATTTTTCTTATTTAAAATAATGAACCTTAGGGCTCGGAACAAAATTCACTCTGATAAGCATTCTGGTTAGATCTCTATTCTATTCTATTCCTCTCAAAAATATCCTTAAACGTTTTGTTTTATTGTACTTAAAAACATTTTATTTTGAAGGGGTTTCTTTGTATGTATTAAGTATTTGAAAATAAAAAATGCAATGCAACAAATTATACAGGTCTGCAAAACAATTTTTTTTTCTCAGTTTCTTGAGCTATTTTAGGTGGTTTGTATACAACATGGTCTTCTTAAAAATTTTAAAATATTTAAAAAAATTCCACCACTTCAGAATTTCAAGAAATTCGCGGATTGCGTTTTTGAAACTCAAGCATTTTGAAACTAATTTTTCTCAAATATGGTAAAAGCTGTTTTAAAATTTTAAAAACTTCTGTGTTCCTAAACATCATTCTTTAATTTTCCATAAAAAAAAATACAAATCTTAAATTAATATGCTGGTCAAAGTTTAAAATTTGAAATATTCATGTAAAAATTTAATTTTTTTTGGACTTTGAATGAGTATAACTAGAGCAAGTAACTGCATGTATCTGCATGTTTCTGCTTTATTAGCATGTTTCAATCAAATATGCTTATAACAGGTTGGCTAATAAGTCTCCGGTCTAACAAAGAAAAACAAATTTTTTTTGTCAAAATTCGTTTTTATTATTCAACATAGTTCCCTTCAAGAGCGATACAACGATTATAACGACCTTCCAATTTTTTGATACCATTTTGGTAGTACTCCTTCGGTTTTGCCTCAAAATAGGCCTCAGTTTCGGCGATCACCTCTTCATTGCAGCCAAATTTTTTCCCTGCGAGCATCCTTTTGAGGTCTGAGAACAAGAAAAAGTCGCTGGGGCCAGATCTGGAGAATACGGTGGGTGGGGAAGCAATTCGAAGCCTAATTCATGCATTTTTGCCATCGTTCTCAATGACTGGTGGCACGGTGCGTTGTCTTGGTGGAACAACACTTTTTTCTTCTTCATATGGGGCCGTTTTGCCGCGATTTCGACCTTCAAACGCTCCAATAATGACATATAATAGTCACTGTTGATGGTTTTTCCCTTCTCAAGATAATCGATAAAAATTATTCCATGCCCATCCCAAAAAACAGAGGCCATTACTTTGCCAGCGGACTTTTGAGTCTTTCCACGCTTCGGAGACGGTTCAACGATCGCTGTCCACTCAGCCGACTGTCGATTGGACTCAGGAGTGTAGTGATAGAGCCATGTTTCATCCATTGTCACATTGGTCAAATGTGAGCTCGCGCGGCACCCATTTTGCACAGAGCTTTTTCATATCCAAATATTGATGAATGATATGACCAACACGTTCCTTTGATATCTTTAAGGCCTCTGCTATCTCGATCAACTTCATTTTACGGTCATTCAAAATCATTTTGTGAATTTTTTTGATGTTTTCGTCGGTAACCACCTCTTTCGGGCGTCCACTGCGTTCACCGTCCTCCGTGCTCATTTCACCACGCTTGAATTTTGCATACCAATCAATTATTTTTGATTTTCCTGGGGCAGAGTCCGGAAACTCATTATCAAGCCAAGTTTTTGCTTCCACTGTATTTTTTCCCTTCAGAAAACAGTATTTTATCAAAACACGAAATTCCTTTTTTCCATTTTTTTCACAATAACAAAAGTTGCTTCACAAAAGACGCTCTATCTCACAAACTAATTGACTTACAGACGTCAAATTTTGACACGAATCATTTGAAGGTTGCCACTATATAAAAATAATATGCATTTAATACTAGCGACGCCATCTATGTGTCAGACCGGGGACTTTTCAGCCAACCTGTTATACATGCAATGCATGTTTTTTTGGATAAAGTAGGCTTTTTATTTGATTTAAAAAAATAAAAATCGACAGGTTTGAAAACTTGAAAGCTGAAAACCATCACATTTTCTAACCGAAAGTGGCTGTGACCGGACGTTTGCGTAAAAGTATTTAGCATTGTCTAAAAGCCTTTAATAGTGTTAGCGTGTGTTGCACGTGGTCCTCCAGGATACTCGCTGGATTTACAGACTGTAAGTTTGATCCTTCCTATTATCATCTTTTGTTTAAATTGAAATAAAAAGTGTTAAAATTAAAAAAAAAAAAAGAAAATTCCAAACTGCTAAAGAGAAAAAACTAAGCCAAAGCGCCCTGACGCTATGGCGTCCTTTAAAAGCAATGGCATCCTCACGACTCATGTTGCTGAGTTTGATGGATTTGTTGAAAAGAGTGAGCGAGAACGGAAGAGGTCCAAGTTTAAAATGAAAGAACAAGATTAATTTTTTGATAAAGAGCAGACAAAAAAAATCAGAACAAATTCTGAGCTCAACTCTAGTGACGAGTCGAACATGGAGTACTCTTCTCCAGTTGAGATTGACGCTGCTGTACTGAGCCGTAGCGATGAATCTGTTTCCAGTCCTTGCTCCTCCATGTTGATTGCTGCGAATAGTTCCCTTGCATCTAAGACAAATGTGATTCTACCAGACCACGTGTCGGATAACTCCAGTGTTCCTATTAATTCTGCTGAGCAGATAACTCCCTCTTTGATTGAGACTGACGACTTATCTAAAATATCTTTATACCCCAGCCATTTTGCTGGAAAGCCTTTCGTCCTCTTGGACTCCTCTAAATGTGATATTCTAAAAAATAAACGTGACCGTAACGGTCTCTACCTTAAACTCCAACTGGACAAATGTAGAGTTAACAACATTTCCTCAGTCCTCGCTATAGGCAAACTTCTGTTCAAAGTTTTTTTCTCTGACTGTATCAATGCAAATAAGTGTGTGCAAAATCCTCTACTGAAAGCCATTGGCTTAAACATTCCTATTTCTGCATATACGTCGTTTGGTGTGCAACGTTTCAAAAGACGTCTGAGTAACTCAAGTGAATTTGTACCTACGGGGACGATTAAAATCGGCTTTATAGGAAACAACGTACCTAAGAATATTGTGATAAATAACACTTTTGTAAGAATCGATCTTTTTATTCCGTCTATTAAGCAATGCCACAACTGTGGTCGCATTGGGCACTCTACCAACATTTGCAACGATTTCCAACGAAAGACGATTCTCACAACAATGACGAAGTTATTAATCGCTCTCAAACGAAGAGAACGTACAGCCAAGTTGCCCGTTCTCAAAATCTAGCTAGAAAGCTGGCTAAAAGCGATAGACTCTCTGGGTCTCCAACAAGTTTCACCCACAATCCTGGCTTTAATGTATCTGCTGGTCCCTCGCCTTCCATGGCACCCCGTTCTGAACCACCTTTCAATCGGCATAAGAAGGCTCCAATAAGGCCGTCTCCTTTTGCCTCTAATGATATTGAAGCCTTAATTACTGCTTTCACTAAAGTTCTGCAATCTGTTTGCTATAAACTTCAAGATGACCGTCTAATCAATGAAGTTAACTCAATGAAGAATCTTTTGAACATCGCTGCCATAAACAGCGACTATAGCCAAATTATGGCCTCCTTCAACTCCAATCTGAATGAGGATAATGCAATATAATTGTCAGTCGCTGAGCTCCAACATTGACCACTTTTTGAATGACAATAATATCAATATTTGTGCACTTTGTGAAACTTTTTCTTTTGGACCATCTAGTCATCGCAACTTATGAAACTTCAAAATAATTGAAAAACCTAGACGTGACGGATATGGCGGTGTGGCCATTCTGTTTCAGGAAGCTATATCTTTTAAAAAAAATTTTTATCCTTCTAATGATATTTTGGTTGCCCAAACGCTCAACCTTAACCCCAACTTTACCATCTGCTGTGTGTATCTGCCCCCTGATGTTACATCTGATCGTTTTGAAACTGAGGTTGGAAATTTGTTGACCTTCCTGGATGATAAACCAAATGTTTTCATTCTAGGTGATTTCAACGCTAGAACCACTGTTTGGGGTGATAAGCTAAACAAACCCAAGGGCAATTCGTTGCATCAGCTTATAGGTGATTCCAATTTTGTTTGTCTCAACAACGGCTCTTATACCTTCCATAATGACTTCCTGTCTAAGGATGGGTCTGTCCTGGATCTGTGTATCACTAACTCTAATCTTCCATGTCAATTCAATGTCCTTGAAGCAAGACTCGGCGGAAGTCATCACCTTCCAACTTTAATATCTTCGGAGTATTTTGATTGCAAATTTAAGACATTTCTAAGTAAAAAGAAGCTAATTAAAACACTGAACGAACTAGAACTACAGCCGGATCTTATAGATATCCAAAAAAAGATCAGTGATGCTATTAACTCGTGTACAATCTCTCCCAAAAATGGTAGAAAACCCAAAATGTGGTGGGATGATGAACTAGCTTCAATTTTTAAAAGACTACAAGTTGCGTTCAAAAAAGCCTGCAATTCTGCTCATATTATTGACGCAATTAGGTACCTTAAGCTTAGAAACTTCTGGAAGAAGAAAATCAAGCAGTGTAAACGCAAATCCTATTTAAACAAAATTGATGAACTGAATATGAATCCGAGCTCAAAAGAGTCGTGGAGGTTCGTTAAAGCAGTCAGAGGTGATTTTCGTTGTGAATCATCTGTCTGGCTTCCGGAAAACAATCAAGACTACCTTAACCTTCTCAAAAATCAAGTTCCGTCCTCTAGTCATTCATTCACACCCAACTCTGTATCAATTGCAACTCCAAACTTGATGTTTACTCTTGCAGAACTCTACAATGTCATCTTCGTCAAATCCAACCAAGTTGCAGGGGGTGATGATCGGGTCACATACTATATGCTCAAGGCTCTGAGTGAAGACTCGCTTGCTAACTTTCTGACAGCTATCAACTTGACTTTTAGTAGAAATATGATCCCAGATGAATGGAGAATTATCAGGATTGTACCCATCCCTAAGAAGGATAAGGATCTAAGCAACTATGCAAATTTTCGTCCCATATCTTTAATCTCGGTATTCATCAAAGTCATTAATCTCTTGGTGAAAAGCAAAATTGAACCCCTTGTTGAAAAGAATAACAATCTATCAAGTACTTGCTATGCTTATAGAAAACATAAATCAGCCACGATGTGTGTGAATCATCTGCTCCATGACATTAGTATTAGAAAAGCCAGAAATGAGAAAACTCTTTTGTTTGCTGTTGACATATCAAATGCTTACAACTGTGTCAATCTAAAGATACTCAGGGTTATCATGTGCCATATCGGCATTGAACAACATTATATTACATGGATTATTAACTTTTTGTCCTACAGGATTCTCAAGCTTGGCAGTGCTGAAACGGTTGTATCTGATGGTCTCCCACAAGGCAGCTGCTTGTCTCCAATTTTGTTCAACATTTATACCAAAGAGCTACACTCAATAGCTGATAGTCACTCAAGGGTCTTCCAATTTGCTAATGATTTTATCATCGTCACATCTCATCCAGTGAGGATCACTGCAATCAGTATGCTAAAACAGAAAATTGAAGTCTTTGGTAGGATGTGCCAAAATCTAAACTTTTCCTTCAATGTCGATAAGACAAAACTGCTGGTTCTGTCAAGAGTCAAAACCGCTGAAGTCAACATCTCCTTCAGAGGCTGCAATATTCCACAGGTCAGGTCACTAAAGTTCCTGGGTGTAGTTGTTAACTCGTCGCTGTCCTTCCAGGATCATTTCAAATATGTTGCGGAAAAATTGGAGTCTTGCTCGAACCTTTTCAAGTGCTTGACGCCAATCAAATCTGGTCTTCATCCCTCAGTCTCCCTAAACCTATACAGATCACTGGTCAGGTCCAAAGTTGAATATTGTCGTTCTGCCACTATCTCTATTAGGTCCAAAACCCTTAACCGCAAACGTGAAGCAATGCAAACTCCTTTCCTCAGAAGATGCATTGGGCTCCCGCCCAGGACTCACAACTTTATTATGTACTCGCTGGCCAGGGAACTTCCACCAAACCTCAGAGCGCTTCTTCTCACTGCCAGGGAAATTGTGAGTGCCAAATTGTTCAACCAATCACTGTTTCAAAATAAAGTGAATTCTCCGCAGGCTAAGTCTAGTTACTCCATAGTGTATGCAAGGTTCAAAGAGGTGTTTGAAGAAATCAATTATGACATTGATTATGTCAAAAGCAAAAAAATGACAATCATGCTGAAGCGATTCAAAGGCAAAAAATGCAATACAGATAATGCTTCTCTTCAACGTGCTTATGAGGCAGAAAAACAAACAATTCAGAGCTCTGGCTTCATCTGTTTTGCAACTGATGCATCGATTGTAGGCAACATGGCTGGTTGTGCTGTATTTCTTATGGATACTAACCAGAAATTTAAGTATAAACTTATGGACTCCTTTTCCTCATCCTTTGTTGAGCTGCAAGCTATTTTCATGGCCCTCAGGCTTGCCAAGAGAAGAAAGTTAACTTATGTTGCGGTCTTTACGGACAGTCTCATTGCCTGCCAACTACTGGAGAAGAACAGCACTACCAACTATGTTGTTGCCAAGATCCATAATTTTGTCAACAGATTTTTTGAAGATGTTAAAATAATTTGGACGCCGAGTCACTGCAGGATCTCCTTCAATGAGACTGCCGATCGTCTGGCCAAAGAAGCGGTTACTGATGGATCGCCGTTATATACTTCGCTATCTGCAACAGAAGGTTTGAATCGTATCTCCAATATTATTGAAAAAGAATGGATTAATGAAATGCGCATCCGCGATAGCAAAAACCCTTCTGGCTACTGTGAGGCTCTCACACTCTTTAACAAAAAACCCTGGTTTCACAAATGTGAATTAGTCCCCAAAACGATTAAGCTGCTAAACAGATTCATCGCCGGCTCAGTATATGACGGTGTTTTTCTCTACAACATTAAGGCTATAGCCTCGGATACATGCTCTACCTGTAACTTGGAGGACTCTTTTGAACATCAAATATTTGTCTGTCCTGCTCACTCAGAAATCAGGAAAAAGTTTGGAATTTTCAAAAAAGTTGATAGTCGTATGGATTTTATAAGGGGGATCAACCTTGATGATCTAATGGAACTGGCAAGTTTTCTGGAAACAGCTTAATTCAATTTTTAAAGTATAAAATTTTTAAAAGTTTTTATTGCTTTTCAAATGCCGTCCTGTTGCGGCCTCTTTTTTTGATTGAGTACTATTTTTGTATTGCCAACAAGAACTATACAATTGTTTTTGTTGCTGTTCTTGTTTCGTCCTCACGTCCCATTCGCTCAAGATCAACTGGAATCTGCGTAACTCTTCCATCCCTAGTGGTGCATTGGATGTATGTCCTGTTTGGTGCTATCTTCAAGTGGCTTCTGACGCCAACGCAGCTGTCAAATCACCAACGAGTGCGGTTTACGTTCTGTCTATTTGCATTGGATTGCTTGGACTTCGACGCGGACCTGAGTTCCTGCCTTCTAAATTATGCTTCAAGCTCATTGAGTCTTCACGTTCTGATACTGACGACGGTCAAAAAAACTACTGTTCCTAGTTCTTAAATTTGCTAGTAGTTCCTTACTGGCCTATGTTGACCTAGCTGTGTCCCGGCCATTAATTTTAAAGTCAAAAACAAAAAAAAAAAAAAGCTGAAAACCATACAATACTAAAAGCGACACTTCCCAAAATCACTAAGCCGACTTATAAACCGACTTTGCCCACAGTTCACTAATTCACATAAAATAAGGTAAGTGTACCACGTAAGGTCCACCTAACACCTTTTCGATTACAGCGTACAAAGTATTGATGATACAGGCCCGATTGATTTTGTGTTGTTTTATTTGATAAATTTTCTATAGAAAAACAAAAAATTCTACCAAAAATCATTATCGGAAAAGCTCCTAAAATGCGATTTAAAAAAACGTCATTTTGGGCCTTACGAGGAACACGTGTACCTTAAAAGGCCCACTTACTCCTTGTTTGAGATAATGAACCCAAACTTGCATTCATTACTTTTGAAAGCCTTTTATGTTAATTTATATTGTAAAAGCTAGTAAAAAAAATTAAAATATCAGACAAAATTCGTTTATTTAAAAAAAAAAATTAACGAATGTTACTAACCTGTTTTTGATTAAGAATTAAAGATTAAACGCTATTTAAGCAAAAAAAAGGTATAGTTGCCGTCTTTTGACCTCAGAGCAACTCAATATAAGGTTTCTTAATGACCGTTGTTGAATTTTTTATGGTGGGCCTTCATAGGCCTTCCAAGAAAAAAAAATTTGCTATTGATTTTTTTTTGTTTATGGTAAACATACCTCTGTATCTTCACAATACAACAAACTTTGTTATTTTAAGAAAGCAACCCACAATTTCACTATAGATCATTATTTTTTAAGCATCGTCCACTATAAAAATGGCTTTTTTACGCCTCTGTTATTTTCAATTGACTGTGGTCGCCTCAAATATAGTGCGATTGTCTTAATTTTTTATTTCTACGAAATAACTTGAGGACATGTTTCAACATGTGCAAGTACAGAAACATTTGATAGTTAGAAGTTGGTTAAAATGAAAGTGGGCCTTACGAGGAGCCGGGCCTTACGTGGTACACTTACCTTAAACTGACTTTCCCCAATAAACACAAAAACGATAACGAGTTCGAATCGAATTCGAATCGAATTCGTAGAGTGCGAAACGCATTAAACGAATTCGAATCGAATTCGATTCGAATTCGCGGAAGGCAATTTTCGCGATATCGCGCTTTTATCGTATTTTGCGTTCGATTCGAATTCGACTCGAAGAGAAAATGCGATAAGAATTCGGACCCTTTGGAACGAGCTCGCCTCGAGCTCGCTTTTTTATCGTGGAATTTAGAATTCGCGAGCTCGCGCTTTTATCGTATTTTGCGTTCGATTCGAATTCGATTCGAAGAGCACACGCGATAAGAATTCGAAACGTTTGCAACGAGCTCGCCTCGAGCTCGCTTTTTTATCGTGGAATTTAGAATTTGCGAGCTCGCGCTTTTATCGTATTTTGGGTGCGATTCGAATTCGATTCGAAGAGAAATAGCGATAAGAATGCGAACCGTTTGCAACGAGCTCGCCTCGAGCTCGCTTTTTTATCGTGGAATTTAGAATTTGCGAGCTCGCGCTTTTACCGTATTTTGGGTTCGATTCGAATTCGATTCGAAGAGAAATAGCGATAAGAATGCGATCCGTTTGCAACGAGCTCGCCTCGAGCTCGCTTTTTTATCGTGGAATTTAGAATTTGCGAGCTCGCGCTTTTACCGTATTTTGGGTTCGATTCGAATTCGATTCGAAGAGAAATAGCGATAAGAATGCGAACCGTTTGCAACGAGCTCGCCTCGAGCTCGCTTTGAGCTCGCTTTTTTATCGTGGAATTTAGAATTTGCGAGCTCGCACTTTTATCGTATTTTGGGTTCGTATAATCGGACCCTTATATAAACGCTCAAATTCTAAGTTTCATTGAAATATTTCAATAAAGTCTGATTTTGAGGCATTTTTGGGATTTTTGTGACAGACCCTAGTACTAGAGGTGCCCTTAATAATGGTCCGATCGAAAAATTTTTTGGGAAGGACGTTACTGGCCATCAAGGAAGTATACGTGCCAATTTTTGTTCAAGTCCCATTGGTATTTCGGGAGTAGGAGACAATTTTTGAAAAACGCCCTTATGCCACGCCCACTTTTACAATTTTTTGAAATCGTTTTACTTGCCTTTAAACATGTTCAAATATCAAATTTCATCAAAATATCATTAAAAACTTAGATTTTAGAGCAGTTTTTGTGATTTTCGTAACAGACCCTAGTACTGGAGGTACCCCTAAAAATGGTCCGATCGGGTCCATTCTTGTTCTTACTCATGTCCCCGTGAGCACGCATACTAAATTTTGTCAAGATAGCTCAACTCCTTCGATAAGATAACTGTATACAAACAGACAGACAGACAGACAGACGGACAGACAGACAGACAGACAGACAGACAGACAGACAGACAGACAGACAGACAGACAGACAGACAGACAGACAGACAGACAGACAGACAGACAGACAGACAGACGGACGGACATGTCTAAATCGAATCTCCTGGTGACGCTGATCATTTCTATATACATTTTGTATGGTCTATCTCGACTGGTTCTGGGTGTTACACACAACCCAACAAACGCAATATACCCTCGACACAGAGTGTGTCGGGTATAAAAATAAAAAATTATAGCCCTCCATGAGTTTCGTACCGGTGGCTTCTCGTTTGTACGGCTAGCATTCATACTCTACGCTACATTGCCAACGCAGCGGATACTGTCATACCCGCTATAAATGCTGCAGACATAATGACGAGAGCACTTTTTCTCTCAGATTCTGTAACATTTCAATGTTAATTCCCTGTTACAGCACGAATTCTCCCTCTGTTAAATCGATCGGTCTGTTAACGGATCCGCGTGTTCTAGCTAGCTTACATTGACTCTTGCGTATAGGTTCGAACCTTGTTGAATGATAAAAAATTTTTAACATCTTTAAAAAAATTTTTTTTTTTGAAAGAATAAAATGTTAATATATTATGTACTTAAATAAAAAGTTAAATTCTGAATAAAACCTTTTTTACTCCGTATTTGTTGGTAAAATGTACTTGCCCAAATCAATTTTCGTCTATTTAATCTTTACATTTTTGAAATAAAAATTTATTTTATCCATAGAATGAGAGAACATAAATAGCACATAATTCCCACCTATAAATGATTTTTCGAAAAATTCGTTAAGTGCCAATTTTTGCAGTGTGAAGCTACACCCCCCATTCCATACAAAATTGATTATCCTTTTTCATCTAAACTAAAGGAGCACAAAATTTTTTAAGTTGGTACAAAAATAGCACATAAATAGCACATCATTCGGGCATCTAAACTTAGTGTGGGTACTGAAGTGAGGGGTGCAGCTTCACGGACCTAAAACAGAGACCTTATTTATAATAAAATATCACTATGGTATAAGGCAACGTATACAGATGGATTTTATTTGAATTTCTTGTTTACAAGCTGAGTAAAATGGGTGATCCCTCCTGAATATTTCGGCGCATTAATGAAATTTGTCTCGATTTTAAGCAATTCTAAGAAATTTCCCTTCTATTTGATGTTCCTTGCAATGTGCTTTGTAGAACTACCAAGAACCTCAAAGCGTCCCCAAAGCTGCAAAACATTTTCCTCTTTTATTTTCAATCAGAAAGAGCTTATATGATCGATATTCGATGTCGATGTCGAAAGGTTAGTTTCCGTTCATCTTTATGCAAACTTTGAATATTCTTTTATTTTGAAGGTCATAGCATATTTTTTGTAACATTGCTAATTTGAAGAAAATCCAGGTATTTTCATATTGATTCTTACTAAAGGTGCTCTCACACAATATGTATCGAGCAATATGACCTGTCAAATATGCCACAAGCGAAGCTGGCATGTCGTGTGAATGCACGAATGTCGATACATATGACTGAGCCACATGGCTGTGCATCTTCCTTTTTTCGATTTTCAAACTAATTTGATAATCGTATGTGTACACACGCGAAAACATCTGTTTTCTTTTGACAATAAAAATTGCGCGAAATGGAGTCGGCAAAGGTAAATATAGTTTGCTTTTTAATTAATTGATTATTTAAAAAAAAAAGGAATTAATCGACATGACATATATGTGTCGTGTGAGTGTTAAAAAGACAATGCATGTTCCAAACCAATTTTGACAGGAATACGGAATGAAATTTGACAGGTCATATTGCTCGATACATATTGTGTGAGAGCACCTAAAGAGAAGTTGTCATTTCTATTCCTAGGATATTTTCGATTAACCTGCCGCCTACCCAACTTTTAATTCAAATAAATCCAAATTATCACGATCCTTTCATATTAAAAACTAAACTTGAAGTGTGAAAGTGCAGGTAACGTCTGGATTTGCCCATATCTTCGAACAGTAAATCCGTCACTTCCAATTACGAGGAAAGGCAGCACAGAACAAACACTACCCAGCAATAATCCGACATTCGTTAACAGCTGGCAAGAACACGCCAGCGAACATATTTCTTGGGGCTCTTTACGAACAAACAAAGCCAACATGAATTTGCCTTCAACTGTTGCCATTATTGTATAAGGCCTCCAAGCAGCTACTTTCTCAGAGCATTTCCTTCGTTCTCGATTGAGCCATGAAAATCATAGCAACGAAATT
This sequence comes from Chlorops oryzae, assembly GCA_020466095.1. Classification (NCBI taxonomy): domain Eukaryota; kingdom Metazoa; phylum Arthropoda; class Insecta; order Diptera; family Chloropidae; genus Chlorops; species Chlorops oryzae. The sequence goes on from CM035806.1 coordinate 118,283,538, forward strand.
TCGCAACGATCAAACGAGAATGCGAACGAATGGAAACGAAATGAAACGAAACGGGATACAACGAAACAAAAACTCACTTCCATACTCGTTCGTTATGTTTCGTTTGAAGCTAATTCGAGGCACGAACTGAACGGAAGTTAAATTCCTCTAGCGACATTTAAGCAGATTGCCCCGCGAAACGATCGAAACGCTCCCACATGACCATGTGATCATGTTGTATTTTGTTACGGCTTAGTCATATGGCTATACAGCCATGACTCGATAGAGGGTCTCAATATATACACAATTTTTTTGAGATTTTTTAAACTTTTAAATCGTATGAAAATTTTAGAATTCTGTGCATTCGCTTCGATAGCATTTTAAAGAAGTCTCAGTTGGTGGTAACTGAACCTAACTTTTCTATAACCTGGGTGCTTAAGTTTTTTTTACATATATTGTTAAGCCATAATTAGATATACGCCATAAAAATCAAACCGTCGTTTTCATTGTGTCACATTACGTAAAGTAAATAACGTAAATTTAAGCTAATTTAAGTTAAGTTAAGCTAAGTTATGGTATGATAAGTTAACATGGGTTAAGATAAGTTAAATTTTGTCAAGTTAAATAAGTTGAATCAATATAAGATATATTACGTTAAGTTAAATTAAGTTCAGTTAAGTTAATTTAAGTTAAGTTAAGTTGGATTAAATAAAGTTGAGTTGATTTAAATTAAATTAAGTTGAGTTGATTTAAGTTAAGTTAAATTAAGTTGAGTTAAGTTAAGTTACGTTAAGTTAAAAAAGTTAAGTTGAATTAAGTTAAGTTAAGTAAAGTTATTCGAATGAAATAATTTCAAAAGCACAGGTTTTTCGTTCCACTTTCAGTATACGTTTTTATAATTTCTGTATAATGAAATTTCTATATAATGAAGTGATTTTCTGGTCCCGTGCGACTTCATTATAAGGAAGTTCGACTGTAGTATATAATTAATTTATATATATATATAATTTTTGTGAAATTGCGACCTTGTAAGTGTAGTCAAATCGGAACTTTTCAAATTCACACATGAACACTAAAGGAAATGAAATGAATGACTAACTAAGTAAATGAAGATCCACATTTAAGTCTACATAGTTCCTGGTATTGTGGCTTGACTGTACAAGCATCTTAAATTTTTTGAGCTGCAATGCAACGCAACGCAACTTTGAAACTTTCAGTTTTTTAGCCTACATCACATCAGATCAGGCAGCTAAGGCAGTTGTTACGGGACAAAGCATCCAAGCGGACGTTCGAAGCGGGTCAGAAAAATTGAGAAAAATTTCAAGTGACTCGCCTCAGCGAAAATCGTTCTGAGTTGTTGTTTTCGTATTTTGTCGATTGTTTTTTTTTAATCCGCTCGAAGTGCGAAGCGCTTAAGTGCTTATATTCCTTAAAGAAAAATTCGAAATTCAAAAAAAAAAAATTAATTGTATAAATAAAAGTCCAATATAAAAATTAATTAAAAATAAAATTTCATTTGTGAAAAAGAAATAGTCCTGATAATTTTTTTTTTTTATTTAAACAAAAGAAAAAAAATTTCACTGATTTTGATTTCGGTGGTGTCTGCCGGCGGCGCATCAGACAGAAGTGTGCTTGGTTTACCTCGATAAATGTTGCTGTGTAAATATTGACAACTTGCACGCTTCCGATATCGTATCGATATTGGTGTGGTGGAGCGCGTTGACTCCTGTAAGTAGCACATATGCATAACAAATATTTTCATAATCATCAACTTGAACTGATAAAGCCCAAATACATACATATAAGTAGGTAGGTACCTATGCCTAAAAGGAATTTCGCGATAAAATAACTGATTGTACGATATAAATAACTAAGTATGTTATGTTCATTGTATAGGAGCGTTGAATATTATTTTTTTTTCAAGATGCTAGATTTATTTTCTGTACGATTATTTATAGTGCAACAAGTAACTGCTATTTTAATGTTAACAATTGTATGTAAATTTCAGAGCATGGGGCTTTTTATTTATAAAAAAATCCATTGTTAATCATCATGATAATAAATTTATATTAAATTGACAAGGAAAATGGATGATCGGGACATTATTGCTTCTCTTTAACAACTCTCGGATCACTTGATGACAGAGAAGATCTCACCGATCGCTTTTTGGATTCAGCTGCAACCGCTGAATTCAGCGATCAGCGGTTGATGTGACCTAAGGCCGCAATATTTGTCGCTGGGGAATGGACAATTCACAATTTACGAAAGCGTTCAAGCGTAGGAGTATCAAAAGTCCGATTGGATGGCATCGGATCGCATCCAATCGGATCGGATCGGAGGCATTCAGGCATTTTTCGGTTTCTTTTCGTTTCTTTAGCCTTTATTACCTACTTTATGCGTTTTATAGACTGACTACTTATCACAAATATCTTTTTATGCAAATGAATTCAGTTTATGATAATCGGCTTTTTTCTAGCCATTTATAGTTAATTCTCAAATTATCGGATTTTATTGTTGCTGGTGCTGCTACTTCTCTGCCATAAAAAATATTCTGTTCAAAAACTAATCAGATTTCTTTTCTCAGAAAGTAAGCACATCAAGCCAATCCAAAATATTTAAAAAATACACCGCGATGGTTTCGAGCCCTAGCAGAGTCAAGGACATTGTAAGCGATTTCTCATTAAATTTTTGTATTATGTGATTTATGCTCTATTTTATCTTGCTTATATATATATATAAATATATATATATATATATATATATATATATATATATATATATTTATATATATATATATATATTTATATATATATAATTTGTCAAAATTGTTTTAAATAAGAAAAGGCAATTTTCGTTTCTGCGCATTGTTAAATGTTTGAATTTAGATTTCTGCTAATTGAAGAGGGACGTTGAAAACGATCGAGGTCGCGGAAAAATATTGATAGACCAATATATTGAAAATAGCATTCATACATGTAGCTCGTTTTAGGTTTTTATTTTATCGATTTTCCCCAAAAAATATATACAATCTTCGTCGGACATTAACAGCAACATAAAAAACATTGAGCAAGCTTGTCATAATAAGCGAGGATATCTCGAATTCCAACGAATTCAGTCGATTGAAGGATGGCAATTTTGCAACTTTTGATGCCGAAAACAACACCGGAATGCTTACACAGAGAAAAAATTGTTGTTTGTAAAGTCAATTTACGGACGATAGTTTTACGTGATAACGTCATAAGAAAACGCTCATTATGTACATAAAAGGGACCACTCAAGTATCAAGTACGCTATTTTTTTTTTGGCGATTTTTCAAACTCCCTCCCCTTAGACTTATTGATTTAAATGTTAGAAAATAGATCTCAATTTTTAATGTTTTTTTTGCGATTTTTAATATAAGTATAAAATAGAAAATAATAATTATACTTCAATTTTTAAATTAAAATTGCATATAAAAGTTTTCAAAATCAATTTCATAAATATTTTCGATCCCTGTCAGTGCTCGGACTACTACCACTTTGATGGTAGATCGACCACTATTTTCACTATTACCACTTCTACCACGATAAGTCCAAATCTACCGCTTTTTTTTTTTACTTATTTATGCCTTTGTTTTATTTATTTTATGATCATTTAGAATCATTGAGAGAATAAAAAATGTGCTTCAATGTTATGTGTCATCGAAAAATATGTTGGCAGCTTCCTATTGTCAAGAATGTTGTCAAGAAAGACAGTATTGGCCAAGTATTACTTCGTATTGGCGCTTGACGACATCCAATAAATATTGACACTTTTTATTAAAGAAGAGAAAATACCTAAAAACGTGTAATTTTCGCAATTTCCTACATGATCAGATGAGATATATTCCTATACATATTAATATTTTAAGCAATTTTAAATCTATAACTTTTTATACGAATCTATCCCTTCTTCTTTAAAAATCTACCAGCTTTAAAAATTTTCATTTTGTGTATTTGAGTGTGTTTGTGTGTCGCGTAAATTGAACGATGAACATGTTGAACGCACATTGAGGCGTGAGATGTTCGCAGATCGAATGCCCTATCATCGATTTAATAGACGTTATCACGTAAAAAATCAACCAAAAAACTGGTTAAATCAAAAGGAAAAACATACAAAACGGCTTCAACAAGGGATATTTTAATTTTAACAAATTTTCTTGCTGAAAAAAAAATGAATTGGCGTGATAATTTTCAAAAATGGATTAAAATTTAAATTGTTGTACGTACCACGGACATAATTGAAATGACAACATAGTTTTTAAAATAAAATAAAAAATCTAAAATACCTACATATAAAAGAAGAAATGTCAAAACAATTTAATTTTACGTTCAAAACAAATGGCCACAGACCATAAACATAACCCGAAAAATAGCCATCGGATGGACTTCATCCGATTTTTTCACTCCGTAGTCGTGACTGCTTTCGCAATGCTTAAAAAGTTCTAAGATGAATAAATAAAAACTCAACCATTTTTATACCCGACACACTCTGTGTCGAGGGTATATTGCGTTTGTGTGGTTGTGTGTAACACCCAGAACCAGTCGAGATAGACCATACAAAATATATGTATATATTATATAAATGATCTGCGTCACTAGGAGATTCGATTTAGCCATGTCCGTCTGTCTGTTTGTATACAGTTTTCTTATCGAAGGAGTTGAGCTATCTTGATGAAATTTGATATGCGTACTCATAGGCACATGAGTAAGAACAAGTTCGAGAATGGACCCGATTGAACCATTTTTAGGGGTACCTCCAGTACTAGGGTATGTTACGAAAATCACAAAAACTGCTCTTAAATCGAAGTTTTTCAAGATATTTTGATGAAATTTGGTATTTGAACATATTTTAGGCTAACTAATGTGATTTACAAAAATTAGAAAAATGGGCGTGGCAGAAGGGCGTTTTTCGAAAACGCCTATGGGACTTCAACGAAAATTGCCACTTATACTTCCTTTGTAGCCATAAACATCCTGCCCAAAAATTTTCTTGATCGGTTCATTATTAAGGGTACCTCCAGTACTAGGGTCTGTCACAAAAATCTCAATGCCCCAAAATCTGACTTTTTCCAAATAATTAAATGAAACTTAGAATTTGCGCGTATTTCCAAAAAATTGGGAAAGTGGGCGTGGCAAAGGGGCGGTTTTCATAAAGAAATTAAACAAAAGTCGGTATATGGGGCCCCTATGGCCTTAAACAACTCCTGATATTAAAAATTATTTGAAGATGTGAGTCTTTGTCGGGTATTCTATTGTCAGGCTTGCCGGACTATAACACCCTTACTTGTTCTTAAAAATTTTCGTTCTGCTCGAAAATCAAAAGGACTGTGAATAACAATGCGCCCTCTTAAAAAATCATTGTTACGTTCGCTCAGTGTATATCTGGGGTGCATATATCCCTAGAATATTGCAAATTGAACATGTGCGATTTTTATGTGGGAATTTTATCGAGAACGAAACGGAGAAAATGATATTTTTGGGGCTTTCTGTCGGAAATCCACGCAAGAAAATGTCCAAAAACTATATAAGGGCCAAAATTTCTTTGGCAAGACAAGACAACAATGTTTATGCAATTTGCGAGTAAACAAAATGGATTTTTGGTGATATTGGATTTTTTTTGTAATTCGACTAGAGTATTTTATTTTGTTATTAATAAATATTTTGTTAAAATTAATTTGTTATTAAATTGGTTTGCTCCTTCATGAAAACTGATTTTCATTGACAGCGACAGAAGTTTAGGCATTAAAAAGAATTTTGGCCCATAAATCTCGTATTCACCAAAAATACTTTAATCTTACTTGTGAAATGGCCGTGAGTGAGTAAGGATATTGTTTTGATTCCTTTTGGCTACATTGCGACTCCTCGCTTTTCCATTGCATTGAAAAAAGATCATGTCGAAGGATTTGCGATAGGGCCTAAATATTTATTTAACCCCTTGACAGCCTCCTTATGTTTTAAATGAAAAGACATAATGACAATGGAATGTACTTGAATACGTTTCAAAAGTTCCATCCAAGAGTTTTGCTGTCGCTCCTCCTGCAGTACTCGCGTACATACATACATTTACACACGATCAGACACACACCCCTCTGGGGTTCATTGTGAAGATTATTTTGATGTTATTTAAAGTTTTTCCATTAACCGAAAAATGATTCTTATTCAATATAAAATTAAACGAAAACAAGTAAAGGTGTTATAGTCAGGCGAGCCTGACAATAAAATACCCGACATAGACACACATGTTTAAATAATTGTTGAACAACGCCCGAAAAACAGGACCACTAAGTAAGAATATTCAAGAGGTTTTATAGGCCATTAGGGGCCCCATATACCGACTTTTGTTAAATTTCTTTATGAAAACCGCCCTATGCCACGCCCACTTTTCAATTTTTTTTTTTTTTTTGCAATTCTAATGGGAGGCTTAAATATACGGTCAAATTCTAAGTTTCATTGAAATATTTTGAAAAATTCCGATTTTGAGGCCGTTTTGGTATTTTTGTGACAGACCCTAGTACTGGAGGTACCCTTAAAAATGGACCGTTCAAAGAAATTTTTTGGAAGGATGTTTAAGGCTACAAAGGAAGCATAAGTGCCAAATTTCGTTCAAGTCCCATTTGAATTTCGGCAGTAGGAAACTATTTTCCAAAAACGCCGTTCTGCCACGCTCATTTTTCCAATTTTAAGAAAGCATATTATTTGCCTTTAAACATGTTCAAATACCAAATTTTATCAAAATATTTTGAAAAATTTCGATTTTAGAGGTACCCCTAAAAATGGTCCGATCGGGTCCATTCTCGAACTTGATCTTACTCATGTCCCCGTGAGCACGCATACCGACTTTTGTCAATATAGCTCAACTCCTTCGATAAGATAACTGTATACAAACAGACGCACAAACGGACAGACGGACGGACATGGCTAAATCGAATCTCCTGGTGACGCTGATCATTTCTATATATATTTTGTATGGTCTCTTTTGACTGGTTCTGGGTGTTACATACAACCACACAAACGCAATATACCCTCGACACAGAGTGTGTCGGGTATAATTAGCGCAAGGAGCGAACCAGATTTGCCTTGCGACGACAATTTAATGCCCGCCCGCCCGCTTAGGCCGCAAATATAGTGGAAGCAAAGCTGAAGCTGAAGCGTAAGCTGTCATGTATTTGTTGTTGCCAAAATGCAACAAACACATGACAGCTTACGCTTCAGCTTCAGCATTGCTTCCACTATAATTGCGGCCTTAGTCTTGTTACGGTGTGGGCAAGCAGCTTTTCAGAAGTTTTATACCCAGCGTAAGCAGGGTATACTAGTTTTGTGTGAATCTTGTAACAGCCAGAACCATATAGTAATATAGTGGACACTTACAACAACAACCGAAATCCGTGGTGAACTAGTGATGCTATAATTTTTTTAGTATTCACTGAATTTTGTAACTCAACATAATTGCGGTGCATTTTTTTAATGTTTTCTTTTTAATGTAAAACGTTTTTAGTTTTTTATGATAGTTTATGCAATTCTTTACCCTTTTCATTCAGAAGAGTTCCAAAAATATATAGTTTATGCATTCTATTTATCAGGATATGTAATAATTACTTAAGCCACTAGTTATGTATCGAGCAATTATAGTTATGATATCACTGAATATTTCATATCAGCTGTTCTGTGGTCGATCCAAGCTTTTTGAGAATCGGTCATATTCGACGCATGAGAACTCTGCTTTAGCGTTCCTCAATAATATGAGCAAAAATTTATCTTATTATTTTTAATTGTATAAAAATAACATATTTTGCTGTAAAATATAATGAGTTCTTATGAAAAACCCTTGATTAACACATATATATATATTAGGCATGCCAATCCCGGGACCCCGGGATTTAAAAAAATTGTAACAAATCGTTAAATTCGTAGAAAAAATTGGACAAAATCGTTTAAATCTGTTAAATCGTTTAGTCGAAGTTAAAATATATGGAATATATGAATGTGTTAATCAAACTTTTGTTAAATATCCATGAAAACCACCGGGACTAATCCCGGGATTTTGGGATCCCTAATATATATATATATCTGATTTTTAACAAAAATTTTAGTTCATGTTACAAGACGATAAAATATTTGTTAGACCGGAACCGGAATTTTCAGGGGGCGTGCTACGTTTTTGATTTTTCCATAAGCATGCATGCACAGGGAGCCTACTTCAATTCAACACACACGTTTTTTGCCAAGTGCCATCTATAGTACTATATGGCCAGAACTAAGCTCCGCAAATATAGACATATAACATATATATATATTCTTGATCAGGATCAAAAACTGAAGCGATTTAGACATGTCCGCCTGTCCGTGGTCAGATCTCCTCCAAAACGGCTGGACCAACCAAGTCGAAAATTGACACTAAGGTATTTCGGGATCCGAGTATGATTCTAAGTTAAAATGGGAGACATCCGCCCACTACCACGCCCACAAATGAATTTAATGTGTTTTCAGTAAAATGCTTGTAACTTGCGAACCACTCAACACATTTCTTGATATTTGGTGTACTGGTAAACTACGGAAAGGGACATATCCTGAAAAAATATGGACACTGTTCTCCTCCACCCACGCCCAAAAATAAGCCCAAAAATAAGGTTTTATCGTAACTTGTGAAGTAAAAGGCGTAAAAACGTCAAATTCACAACATAGGTTGACCAAGGCAAATGAAAGGTATAGGAAAACACGTAAGGGTGTTATAATCAGGCGAGCCTGACAATAGAATACCCGACACATATGTATGTTCAAATAAATTTTAATATTTTCAATTTTATTTTTTTTTTATAAATTTTAAAATTTTAATTTTAAGAAGTGTTTCAGGTCATAAGGAGCCCCATGTACCGACTTTTGTTAAATTTCTTAATGAAAACTGCTCCTTTGCCACGCCCACTTTTCAATTTTATTTCTATTCTAATCGGTGGCTTAGATATACGCTCCAATCCTAAGTTTTATTGAAATATTTTAAAAAATCCGATTTTGGGGCACTTTTGACATTTTTGTGACAGAGCCTATTACTGGAGGTACCCCTAATAATGGACCGATCCAGAAAATTTTTGGGGAGGATGTTTATGGCTACAAAGGCAGCAAAAGTGCCAAATTTCGTAAAAGTCCCATTTGAATTTCGGGTGCAGGAGAGAATTTTCGAAAAACGCCTTTCTGCCACGCCCAATCTTTCAATTTTTTTAATTCATAGTAACTGACTTTTAACATGTTCAAATACTAAATCTCATCAAAATATCTTGACAAACTCCGATTTTAGAGCAGTTTTTGTTGTTTTCGTAACAGACGCTAGTACTGGAGGTACCCCTAAAAATGGTCCGATCGGGCCCATTCTCAAACTTATTCGTACTCATGTCCCCGTTAGCACGCATACCGAATTTCTTCAAGATAGCTCAACTCCTTTGATAAGATAACTGTATACAGACAGACAGACGGACAGACGGACAGACGGACAGACAGACGGACGGACATGGCTAAATCGAATCTCCTGGTGACGCTGATCATTTCTATATACCATTTATTTTGTACGGTCTATCTCGACTGGTTCTGGGTGTTACACACAACCACACAAACGCAATATGTGCAGTAAGGTTTAGTACCATTTCAAAAAATTCTTCATATAAATAATTGTTTTGAGTATACAGAGTTCTTATACGCATTTGTCGTAATTTGGACACCAAATATTATAAACGTAACTGTTTTTATACCCGACACACTCTGTGTCGAGGGTATTTTGCGTTTGTTTGGTTGTGCGCAACACCCAGAACCAGTCGAGATAGACCATAAATATATAATATAATATTAGGTGTAGTAAAAAGAAATCCTTTTAAGATAGTTAGAATGACCCGATTTAGGTCAAATATGCGCCGTTTTGTTCGATAACTTGTTGTCATTTTAAAGGTAATTTCATTATGCCTCTCTCATAGAAGCCCTCGTTCCTATTAGCAAAAAATTGAGACAGTCGAATTTCAGAAGCCTCTCTTGAAGCGAATATTTCACCAGCAAAATTGTTCGCCATGGACAGGAACAGATGGTAATCACTTGGTGCCAGGTCCGGACTATAAGGTGGATGCAGAAGAACCTCCCAACCAAACTCCCGGAGCTTCTGGCGAGTCACTATCGATGTGTGTGGCCTGGCGTTGTCCTGATGGAACACAATTCCTCTCCTATTGGCCAAAGCTGGCCGCTTATGGGCGATTGCTTCCTTCAGACGGTCCAATTGTTGACAGTAGAGTTCCGAGTTAAGAGTTTTGCCGTATGGGAGCAGCTCATAGAAGATAATTCCCTGCCAATCCCACCAAACACACAGCAAAACCTTCCTGGCCGTCAATCCTGGCTTGGCCACCGTTTCCGCCGGTTCACAGTGTTTCGACCACAACCGCTTTTCGCTTGACGTTGTCGTAAGTGACCCACTTTTCATCACCAGTCACCAACCGCTTCAGAAATGGGTCGATTTTGTTGCGGTTCAGCAGCGATTCGCAGATGGAAATTCGGTCTATGAGGTTTTTTTGCGTTAACTCGTGTGGCACCCATACATCGAGCTTCTTTGTGTATCCAGCCTTATTCAAATGGTTCCAAACGGTTTTTTGTGCAATCTTTAGCTCTTTTGCAATCGAAACAGTGCTAACATGACGGTCGGACTCGATAATTTCCATGATTTTATCGACATTTTCGACAATTGGCCTTCCAGTGCGTGGTGCCTCCTTGACATCGAAGTTACCGGAACGGAATCGACGAAACCAAAATTGCGCATGATTGGCTGTTACAGTATCAGGTCCATAAACGCTATTCACATTTTCAGCCGCCTGGCTTGCGTTTTCTCCCTTATCGAAGAAAAACTGTAAAATGTAGCGAATTTTCTCTTTGCTGATGTCCATCTTTGACAAGCTCTCAAACAAAACTGAATCAATCAATCAAAAAAGTGTCAAAAAAGCTTTTTTAGTAGGAATTGTCATCTTTCTAATGCCCCCTAGCGGAACACGATCGGACTTATACAAGGCGAGATGCAGATAAATAACGCCATCTGTTGGAAAAATAATGGATTTCTTTTTACTACACCTAATATATAGAAATTATCAGCGTCAGAAGGAGATTCGATTTAGACATTTTCGTCCGTCTGTCTGTCTGTACACTGTTTTCTTATCGAAGGAGTTGAGCTATCTTGATGAAATTTGGTATGCGCGCTCACGGGGACATGAGTAAGAACAAGTTCGAGAAGGGACCCGATCGGACCATTTACGCGGGCGGTTCAATAAGTACCCGTGTTTGACGACAAAGGGCATCCCTGAGGGAAGTTGTGTTATCATCGTGTGCTTCCATCTATTTCGTTTGGATCTGGCAACCATTCGAGTAACACGTGCTTCGTGAATTTCGCTTAGATGGAAAAAGAGCAGTATCGTTCGGTAATTCGCTGTTGGCCCGATGGGTGCCGCGATTGCTCATGGTTGACAACAAGCGGATACGGCTGTTAACTTCGAACCAGCGTCTGGAGCAATTTAAGCAAGATCCGAAGGAGTTTTTGCGTCGAGTTGTAACCGTTGATGAAACCTGGATCCATCATTACGCACCAGAAACAAAGGAACAATCAAAACAATGGATTTCTCGCGGTGAATCTGCTCCAAAGAAAGCGAAGACGGTCCCATCGGCCGGATATGTAATGGCGACAATCGTTTGGGATGCGAACAGCGTCATCCAGATGGATTTTTTAGAAAAGGAGGAACGATCACTGGACAATATTACAGTGAGTTATTGGACCGATTTGACAAAAAATTTAAGGAGACACGGCCGCATTTAGCGAAAAAGAAGCTGTTTCACCACGATAACGCACCAATACATTCGTCCGGAGTTGTTCGCCGCCAAACTGCATGAATTGCGTTATGAATTGCTGCCGCACCCCACCTTTTCACCCGATCTGGCTCCCTGCGATTTTTTCTTGTTCCCTAACAAATGGCTCGGGAAAAAAAATTTGGCTCAAATGAGGAAGTCATCGCGGAGACAGAGGCGTATTTTGGAGAGTTTGACAAATCCTATTTCTTGGAGGGGTTAAAAAAATGGCAGCAACGTTTGGAGAAGTGCATCTTTATAAAAGGGGACTATGTTGAAAAATAAAAAAATTTTTTTGAAAAAATTGTGTCTTCATTTCTAACCCGGGTACTAATTGAACCGTCCTCGTAAAGGGGTAGCTCCAGTACTAGGGTTTGTTACGAAAATCACAAAAACTACGCTTAAACCGGAGTTTTTAAAGATATTTTGACGGAATTTAATATTTGAACATGTTTAAAGGCAATTAATGTGATTTCTAAAAACTTGAAGTGCGCGTGACAGAAGGGCGCGTTTTTCAAAAATTGTCTCCTACACCAGAAATTCAAATGGGATTTGAACGAAAGTTGGCAAGTATACTTCCTTTATAGCCAGTCCATTATTAAGGGTGCCTCCAGTACTAGGGTCTGTCACAAAAATCTCAAAACTGCCCCAAAATCGGACATTTTCGAAAGATTTGAATGAAGCTTAGAATTTGAGCATACATACAAATATTCAAGCGTCCGAATAGAAATTAAATAATTCGAAATTTGGGCGTGGCAAAGGGGCGGTTTTCATTAAGAAATTTAGTACAAATCGGTTTGTAGGCCCCCTTATGGCCTTAAAATCTCTAGAATATTGCTTCTTAATGGTCCTGTTTTTGGGCGCGTATTAAAAATTATTTTAACATGTGTGCCTGTGTCCGGTATTTAATTGTCAGTCTCGTCTGACTATAAAACCCTTACTTGTTTCTTATTCAAATCGAATTAATTTAACTCGCTGAAGCATTGGAAAAAGAATACTAAAGAGTAAGAATTGTGTGATGACCCACAAAAAAGATAGTAAGGAAAATCTGAGAAAATCCAAATCGCTTCTTCCCTAAAAAATAGAGGGTAGTGATACACATGAGTAGTATAATCTGGTATAATATACCCATTACTTAACAATACAATAACCTCCTATACCACAACACCCGAAGTTCCTCTAAATAGTTATATGTGCCAACTTCAAAAAATATCTTTACAATTAGCGAGGCCCTAAAATTTATAGGCTATAACATTTTTTTATACTTACGAACTATGCCTGTATCCTTCAATCATATGCTCGCCTACATCGGAGTCTGATTTATGCTTAAATATGGTTATGCGGGGGCACTTAGTCCTTTTAAGCGGGTTGTCTCATTCAGTGCCGTAGCAACCATAGGGGCAAGAGGGGGCTTTGCCCCCCACGCATTTTTGTTTTTCACCATGAATAAAATTGAAAAAATAATTTTTCCCCCCCACGCAAATTGGAAAAATAATTTTCCCCCTCACGCAAAACAGAATTGCTACGGCACTGGTCTCATTGGGCAACAATTGTTTTGCCATTTTATTTAGCATTTTTTTATAGCTTAGATATTGGAGAATATCGTGCTAAATGGATTTTTTGAAGTTCGAAATAGGTTAGAGGATATTTCCTTATTTGTCAAGCAAGATATGCACTAAAACGAGTAATTTTAGCGTTGCTTCAAAGGGTCTGGCGGGTTAAGCAAAGGCATGCGGCATCATGAAAGGAATTTTTAAATTTTGTTGATTTTTCGATAGGCGCCATCTAAAAACACTGTGGAGACCACTTTTTAGATTTTTATTTTGAACGGTCCTTGAAATATCCTTGAAAATCCTTTTTTATAAGCCTTTTTTCAAAATTGTATTTCTCAACAACCAATTAAGATAGAGAGATGATCTAAGCAGATTGTGTTAGATAATAAAACAAGGAAGCTAAAAAATTTTTTTTTAATTTTTACGCTGAGAAAAAATTTTTCACAAAACTAAAAAGAAAATTTTGAATATTTTTTTCAGTGTATTCCCAGTTTCGCGCCACTCTATAATTTTTTCAGAAACACCCCTCAGTATTTACTTTCATTTAAAAGAAAAAAATTTTTCAATCAGATGGCGCAGCAGTGTGATATTCAAAAAATCGCAAGTGCACCTATATCAGCGTTGCCAGATGAATTTTCTTAAAAAGCGGGATTTTTTAAAAATTTATCCAAAAAATGCGGGATTTCACAAGCAATTGCGGGACAAATTTAAATTTACTTTCGCGAGACAACAAATGTGGAATTCCAACAAAAACCCCTTAACAAAGTATTAATTATGTATATTCAGAATTACTTTTTCTTTCTATGGCTTTATTGCTCGCATTCAAAGATTTTAAACATTTTGTTACGTTAGTAAATTATTTTTAAATTTCTTACATTTTGTTACATTAGTAGATTATTTCAAATTTATTTGTACTTTTCTGACCCTTTCACCGAATCTAAGATTTCTTTTTTATCTTTAACAAACTAAAAGTTAGTTTCCATATATTTGAAAAAAAGCGGGATTTTTCATGTCCCGGCGGGACATTATAATTTTAGGCCAAAAAGCGGGACATCCCGCAAAATGCGGGACGTCTGGCAACGCTGACCTATATGCTCCCAGTACTAATATCCAGTACAAATGTGTGCAATATGGTACAAAAACACATCACTCATACGCCAAGCCTTAAGTATAAAAATATGCAGTATATTTTTCTAACTATTTCAAAAACTAATATAGATAGAAAGATGAAACAAACGGTGAATCATTTTTAACAAAACAAGGAACCCAGAACATATATTTTTATATTTTACACTGAGAAAAATTTTTGCACAAAAAAGAAAACAAAAATTAGGCTATTTTTTTCAGTGTATTTCGGGTTTTGTAATACTATTTTGCTATTTTAAAAACATACCTGTCAGCTTAAATTTTATTCGAAAGAAGATTTATTTAAATCGATGAATAGCTTCTTGAGATATTTAAGAAAACATAAGAGCATATTTTTGTACTGAACACATTTGTACTGGATATTAGTACTGGGAGCATATAGGTGCACTTGCGATTTTTTGAATATCACACTGCTGCGCCATCTGATTAAAAATTTTTTTTCTTTTAAATGAAAGTAAATACTAAGGGGTGTTTCTAAAAAAAATTATAGAGTGGCGCGAAACTGGGAATACACTGAAAAAAATATTCAACATTTTCTTTTTAGTTTTGTGAAAAATTTTTTCTCAGTGTAAAAATATAAAAAAATTTTTTTAGCTTCCTTGTTTTATTATCTAACATAATCTGCTTAGATTATCTCTCTATCTTAATTGGTTGTTGAGAAATACAATTTTGAAAAAAGGCTTATAAAAAAGGATTTTCAAGGATATTTCAAGGACCGTTCAAAATAAAAATCTAAAAAGTGGTCTCCGCAGTGTTTTTAGATGGCGCCTATCGAAAAATCAACAAAATTTAAAAATTTCTTTCATGATGCCGCAACCCGCTAGACCCTTTTAAACGCATTTATCTCCAAACCACTTTTTTTGAACTGGCTGCCACGATTTCTCCAGTTCAACTGGACCGATTTTAATGAAACAAAGTGGAATCAGAGCAGAATCGTCACCATTGTAGCGTGAACCTCAATCATAATTTTAACATGTTTTTTACGATTTTTTTTACACTGAGGTTCACGCCATAATGACATCTATACTGATAATAACCCTGTTTTTTCCATTTCGGACAACTTGGATACCTGAAATCATGGCAGCCAGCACTTCACTTTTTTTTGAGCACCCATTTTGACGGCCGAGAACTTTTTGAGCCGCCCTTACATAAAAAACATAGTGCTTCTTTATTAACTTTCATTCATTCCTAATATGCCATTCAGACGAGCATCGAAATCCCGGGATTTCGGCACTTGGATTTCGTGAAATCTATATCGAATTCCAAGCGTTCACACGACAATATCGCCATTGAGAGGATTTGGTTTGACAGCCATTCATCTGTTTGTAGTGCTGCCAATTGTAGGGAAATTTCCTTAAAATTTTTAACAAAAATTCACTTGTAGGGACAAAAGTCAAAATATTTACTAAATTTTGTATAAATTTGGTTGTCATAAAATTAAAAAGACAAAATAAAAAAAAAAAAAGGTTCATTTCATTCAATTCCAATGGATTTGAAGCATCCCATCGTCTTTGTTCTCGCCGAATATCGGCAAAATCATCATCTTCATCTGCGGAATCTGTGTACCATATTTCAATTTCAGCCATTTCACTTTTCGTTTTTAAATTTGAGAAATAAACACAAACAGCTGATCGGTTTAAAGAATCAGAAGCCACAATGGAGCCACTATGTTTCGATTTGTTGCCGAATGAAAAAACAATCGACTCAGTCGAAGAGCTTCGATTCGACTATCGATCGAACCCTAGAATAAGGCAGTATTCCTATGTTTATGTGAAAAAGTTCAGTCGAAGCTATCGTTAATCGTCGATAGTCTAAAAATTTGAAAATTGAAATATTATTTGTATAGGCTTTTTTGAATAAATTGAAAACTGTTTTATTTACCGCTACAAGATAAGGCCTATTCCATGATACAATAAAACAAGATAGCGCCACTTCAGTACCGCTATTTTGAGGCTCTCTCTGAGAGCCGAAAATTGAATTTGTGACGTCACTGAGCGAGAAATTGTTGTTGTTTCCCGTGCTATTCAATGATTATCTTTAAATGGTAATATTTATGGTGTTTTTAATTATTAATAACCAATTTTTGCATTAACATGTAAAGAAATATTGAAAGAAAAATTATAAATTCGGGTTTTACGAAATTATAACTTTTTCATTCATAATTTCTCGTAAAAAGTATAGTGCGTTCAAAGCTCATTCGGTCTTGGTCTGCCAAGCCGATTACATCGTAAGCGAGGGTGCGGTCGTTTGTTGCGCATTTTCGCACAAAAGCTTTTATACAAATGAAACGAAAGCTTTTTTGAATTTAGCGCTGCCATGCACACTGGGCCAGCGGACCCTATTTGGTGGCCAAAATTCAATAACTTGTGAAGGAGTCAATCAATTTAAATAAAAGTTTGACAATATAACTTTCGAGCAGTACTAAAGTAGTCAGAAAAATTTCAGCTCGATCGGACCATTTTTTTGGGTACCTCCAGTACTAGGGTCTGTTCCAAAATCATGAAAATAGCTCTAAAATCTGCATTTTTTAAGATATTTCGATGAAATTTGATATTTGAGCTTATTTTGAGGTCATAAATGTTATTTCCAAATATTAAAAAAGTGGGCGTGGCAAAAGGGCGGTTTTGGAAAAACGCCTCTTCCGCCTGCAACTCGAAAGGGAATTGGACGAAAGTCGGCATGTGAACTTCTTTCATGTACATAAACATCCGCTACAAAGAAAGGCCTCATTGGACCATGCTTTCAGGTACCTAAAGTATTAGAGTCTGTTATAAAAATCATAGAAACTGCTCTGAAAGCTAAATTTTTTGACGTATTTTCATGAAATTAGAAATTTGCGCTTATTTTAAGACCTTCAATGTTATTTCAGAAAATTGGAAAAGTGGGCGTGGCAAAAGGACTTTTCCAAAAAAGTTTCTATATGTACACTATATACAATGTCCGATATCAGAAAGTAAAAATGCACTTATTTTCCGAGTTAAAAAAAAACAAATTTTGTGCCATTAGGGGATTGAAGGGGGTGAATAGCGGAAAATTTAACGATGGGAAAAAAATTTTTAAGGTCATTTTTGGATTCAGCGCATCAAAATACATAGGAATAGGTGGGTCTAGTTTCTGGAACATGACCATTTTTTTTGTGTGCCTGTGTTATTTGGCGTAAGCCCTATTCAGAGTTAACCATCATATCTGATGGCCTTTCCCCTATCCGCAACCTGGGGACTCGTCCGGTCGCCTGAACTCGGCCCCTACGAAAACTTACGATTCCTTACTTCCTTCATTCATCGGACTCCGAAAGGTCGTGTTCCAAAAAGTCGGCAAAACTATCGGTGACATCAAAGTTATCATCGTCCTGCAAATCGTCATCGACTGCAAAGTTGGGGGCTTGAGGGGTTTGGAGTAATTCTCCGATTTCCTTTGCGTAGCAATACCCCGTTTTACTTTTATAATTTGTTTTTAGGGCGATGTTGCATATTACAGGATCAGAGCTGTCCAGGGCTCTGAAGAAAACATCCTCCAAATTTGCTTGACGGCTAGTGCTACGAGCGTGATGGTCTCTGTCCCGTTTGTAGTACTTATTTCTGGCTTCAGAGGCCTCCTCGCCTAACATTCCGATTGGTAAAACGCATCCCCTTATTATGTCGGTGCCATGGACGAGAATTTTGTGTAGGGTCGCAGGCATACGATACCAATTGTAATGTTTTACGAATATGTTCGCTGTTTGCGAACACAGGTCGCCGAAGGAGGTTGCATTTATTGGCAAATGGCACGACAAAGCTATCAAAATTTTTTTGAAATTAGCTATCATTTCCACATTTAGACCTAAGATTCCAGCGAACATTTCGGGGTCCCGAAAAGCTTTTCTGGCGGTATTTCCATTATTTGTCGTGCCAGACCCACCAGGCTTTGGCTTACTTACAATCAGGCCTAGCTTATTCCATAACGATTCTTGGATATGTTGCTGTCTTTTTTTCACAATCGCCTTGTCCTCTTCTTTTCTAACTTGCCATATTTTTACAGTGGACTTGTACGAAATATTTAAGCAGGTTTCAAGCAATCTTATCCATGCATGCAAGGGGCTAAGGCCATATTGAAGAGCTGTTGGATCTGGTACAAAGCGTCCATTACTTACATTTGACAAGTCGTTGAACATTGATGGAGTGGCCTTACATATAGGACAGGTTCGCATTGACTTTGTATTTGTGATTATATTTAAAACTTTTCCGTCTATCAAAGTCAAAAACGTTGCAAAATGAATGTGAATGACATGTTTTTCATCCAGAGCGATTGTTAGCGCATCTAGATTTGCTATCTCTTCTTTTACTGCTGCTTTCTGATTCAAAACTAGTTCAGTTGATTCAGAGGCGAATTCTACGCAAAGTGGTCGGCAGGATTTAAGTGATTGGGAAGCTCCATTGTTCCATAGAATAATATTGTTTTCCCCTTGGTTGTACAAAAGCCGTAGTGGAATAACTGTTGTTACAAAAAGACTTCCATCCTTACTAGGAAGGTTATCTTTTTGGTTTTGGTATGGCTGATTATAGTTTGAAAGACCAGTGCAACCATCGAATCCCCAGGAAAACATCATCAAACACTCTAAACTAGATATTCTCTTACTTTGCATAAACTGCAAAATAACATCGGCCTGTAACTTTACAATTCTTCTCGTCGTATGACTAAAAAGAGATTGAAGTGAAACTTTCGCACATTTTTCGGTAATTGAAAACTCACTTTTCGGAGGACGGCAATTATCCTTAGCAACCCTGACATCATTATAGGGTGGCCATATGTCTGCACCACCAGATTTCACCTCTAAGCGCTTGTTTTGGTAAACAGCTTTAGTCAGTGAATTTTCTAATAAAAATGCAAGCGCTTCTTCAGGAGTTTTTTTTATTATTGCCGGTGTCGTTTCATTGCCAACTTTAAGAATTTTTTTGGGAAGTTCTGGACTTTCTATTATACTATTTAGTAATGAACACAACTCTAATTCGCCAGAACGTCGTGATGCAAACTGACAAGCCAACAAAATCCTTTTGGGATCATGTTCTAAGCTTGCACTAAATTTTGCAACTTCTCGACGCACTGAACGACTCGATGTTTCAGCAAAAGGCAGTGATGGTCGACCAGCACACTTAAAGTAATGCTGCTGTCCATTATCTTCAGAGAGATCGTCTATATAAATATAAAAGTCAGAGTCCAACCACTCACATTTCTCAAATCCGGTTTTATGCCCATATGCTTCTTTCAAACGTTTGTTGTGTTTGCATTTTAAAGTAGAAAGAGAGGTTTTTAAACGTCATATCATATTCTGATAAGTCTTTAGGGCATTTGTTTATTCTGCTTTAAACTGCAGGAACATACGTTTTCATATCATTTCCTGATGCTAAAATATCAAAGACTTCTCTTTTAGTGAGCTTAAACATTTTTATAATTTTCGCAAACAACACACCTATCAAATGAATAACAGCTTATACGAGTAATAAGCTGCAAAGTCAAAGCTAATTTAATGTGACATATATTCAACCGAAAATATTAACTATATGAGAATTATATGCATTCATAATGAAAATAACTTTAACGAAAGCATAAAGCATTAGCTGACCGCAAATTATACACCAACAGAAGAATAGGAACTCACATTACGCGTTAGCCCAAACTCACCACGCGAATTTTACAGTTTTTCTCCTTAGTCAAAACGACTTGAATGTTAATTTAACGGCTGAAAAGTTTAGTTTCCGGAACTTTGCGCACCTCAGTTTTGTATAAAATTGTTTCAAAATTTTAATAAGTTTAACATTTATTTTGTACATAGTGGAATCTCGGGGAATCTGCTTCTCAAAGGCGCACAATTAAAAAAATTTGGTCTTTTTTTCACTTTTCACCCCCAAAATTTTTGTTAAACGTGACGCCAATGTTCTAAATTTTATTTTTTCTCAGTTTCGTGTGTATATTATAATAAAAAAAGAAAAAAAAAATTGGGTCAACAGCCCTTGTCCAAAAAATATTGATCTTTAATTGAAGGAGGACCACGAAATTATTTTTACAGGTTTTCAAATTTAAATAGTCGCTACATTCTCAAAAGTTGTTGTATTTGTTTAATATTAAGGAAATAACATCTTCAAACATTTCTTAACATATTGGCGTACCCAGTTTTTTCATATCTAAGAAAGGACTTTTGGCCACGAAATAAGGTCCGCTGGCCCAGTGTGCCATGTACAGTGGTTTCTGGTTATATGCGTCACGGTTCTATTTTGCGCCGTTTTTCCCGCCCCAATGATGAAATCGAAGAAGAAAACTACGCAGGGATAGAGCAACTAAAAAGTGACGCCGTTGAAAATGTTGCAGGCAATATTTGTTACCGGCTTAAAGATGAACTACCCGAGATCGTTCTGCAGGATAGCGAAACTTGATCTGCATTGGAATCATGGCCATCCCATTTAAGCGAAGGCGGACTTTCGATTCCGACGAGGACATTGTTTCACCACGTTGGCGAGCTGGAAAGTGTTTTTAAAAATTTTAACAATGATTCCCATCGCATTTGCAGTGATTACATCCAACAACTTATTGGACTATCTCAACACATTGAAAGCGATGAGCGCGTCAAAAAATTATTCTTCCGCTCAAGACTGTACTTCACAATTAGAAAACAAAATTTAGGAATATCTGTAAAAAGTAGAAGTAAAAAAATGAAAAAAATTGCAACTTAAAAAAAATTAAGCATTTTATTATAATAGAATTCAAGAATTCTACCTAATACTATCGCTTAAAATCCCCAGTCGGTCAAGTCCGACTTTGATATACTCAGCACCCCGACAATATTGACGCACTATGTTTTGTCCTTCCGTACGGCAGTTGCACAAAATAAATGTTTGTGGTCTTGGCATTGGGCGGACCATATAAATTATACTACTACACTTTTCATTAGTCTTGATGCTCCTATGTATCGTTTTTGGAGCTTCTACGCTTTTTACTTCGAAAGTTACAAAAAATCTTCATTTGTGGGCGTGTCAGTAAGCGGATATTGGCCAATTTCGGTTACTATCGTTCTCGGGGCCTGAACTATGTACCAAATTTTGACTGGGCCGGTCGAGCCGTTTGGATGGTGATCCGACCACGGGCGGACTGAAGGACGGATGGGCAGACCGACAGACTGACCAACAGACGGACGCATTGACGGACGGACAGATTTCAATCGTCATCAAGAATATATCTATATAAGTAATTATCTATACCTACGGCTCTTAGGCCTAGGTGTTGCAAGATTCGCAGAAGGTAATATACCCTGTTTGCGCCGGGTATAAAAGTAATGCTAAATAATACTAATCTACTTTATTTTTTTCTTTCCTTCTCTTTGCAGATAAACTTTTGTTCGATTTCGAAAAAAAGTTGCCTTGTTTCCTCTCTCACCTCGAAAAAATGAACCCAATGCGTCTTTTAGTTTTGATCTTCGCTTTACTTCTCTGCGTGATAGAGACATTAGCGACGACCGCTGTCGGTCCAATATCTTCCGAATCGAAACCAATAGCAAAAATGTCACAGACTCTTCCAATAGCCTTAACACTTGCGTCAACGGAGGCTACAAGGTCGACCAGAGTGAGTAGTAATAGCAGATCTCATCATCATCATCAAAGCAACAAACACAATCAGCGTACCTCCTCACATGCTCATCTCTATAATCAAGTGCCTCAGTCGCCGACGCGAGCGAAGCAGCACGTAGGCAACAGTTCGAGCAGAGCGCCTCCTCGTCATCTCGACCATGACGTGGAGTTTTTGAGTAAGAATTCAACTGCCATAAGAGCCAATGCGCCACTAAGCGGTCATAAGCGAAATGTCAGCGGTGACAGTCAGCAAATAACGCGTCTTCAACCCGTCTATTCGAATGATGACAATCGAATGGGTCTGACGCGACGTGGTCGTCCGGACAGCTCTGCACGCAGCGTACCAAACGAATGGGCGTACCATACGTACAACTTGCAAAGTAATACTTTCAGCGGTCCACCGCCGTCGCCAGTGCTATCCAACGTTGGCAAGGGCGATGACAATACACTCGATGTGGAATTTATTGGTAGCAGTAATACGAACAGTACACCGGATCGCTCGCTGCCAAGTCCACGCCATGGTGACGATGCGCATCCGTCGGCAACAACATCAGCACCTCCTCCGCTAGTTCCGGCAAGACGTGGCTATACGACAGAAATGCCATCTAACCTAAATGGTAACGAGTTGCAATCGAATACGGACGATCCACTCGAAATAAATACAATTAGTAGAAATCCGAATTCGAATGCGAATCCGAATGCGTATCCCAACGATTCAAAAGATATGGAAAGGTGAGTTTAAGTGCTTTTCTCATCTGGTAAAATTATCAATCGATTTAGAGATATATGCGCATCGTTCCGTACACTGTCAGCTACTCTCCCCCCAATCAGCACCATATTGATAGCATTGCTGCCAGACAACAGAAAAACAGAAATCATACGAGATCCCATTGCTGACATGTCTCACGAAGGACCATGCCCATTTAAACAGGATTGTCAGAATCAGGGAATGAAACCGTTACCCTTACCGTTACCCCTTAAATACCTATTCGTTTTTATTACTCTTACCCTTGCCGCTTCCGATATAAATACTTAGCTACCTTTACCAATACCGATACCCTTATACCTGTGTTACGGTTTTAAGACAGACCAAAATTTGTAGGGGCGACAAGCGCCTTCCCAAAGTTGAGGATTCTGCGGCTGGCCAGAGATGGACAGTCACAGAGAATGTGTTCTGGCGTTTCTTCATCCATTTCACAGAACCGGAATTTCGATTCGTTCGATAGGCCTATCTTTTTGAGATGATATCTCAATTTGCAGTGCCCTGTGAAGTATTTGGTAAGGATCTTTAAATCTTTCCTTCCGAGATACAGTAATCTCTTGGAGATTAGTTTGTTGGGAGTGATGAATCTTTTGGCCTGTTTTTGACCTCTTGATTTCATCCAGGAAGTATGAAAACACTTTTCCTCCCAATTTCTGAGTAATTCTGCACAGTATGACTTCTGAAGTGTACAGAAAGTTTCAGGCCCGATGAGGTGTCTTTGAGCTCCCCGTTTGGCGAGACAATCTGCCCTTTCGTTCCCTTCGTATCCCTCATGACCTGGGACCTACCAAAGTGTTATTTTGTTGTGGTTCCCGAGGTCATTGAGGAGATTGAGGCAATTCTCTACTAGTCCAGATGAGATGTTAACAGCTCTTAAGGCTAGAAGAGCAGCCTGGCTATCAGACAGTATATGGATACTACTTCCTCTTCAGACATTTGCGGACGCAGATTTCAATCGCATATAATTCTGCCTGAAATATGGTTGGGTATAGACCCATTGGTACGGCTTTCTGGAATCTAGGTACCAAGATGCCTGCACCTGTACTTCCATTTTCAAGTTTGGATCCATCTGTGTACCAGATTTGTAATCCTTTCTCTATGTGAAGTAAGATGTTTTTGAATTCACTTCGTTCAGGAATTATTACCTTGTACTTGCGGTCAAAACGCAATATACGTTGTATTCGGTCTGGCATCTTCATTATTGGGTCCTCAGATACATTCAACAATATCAAGAGGTGCCCTTGAAGATCCCCACTTTTGAGACTTGGCACATTGTGCAAAAAAAAGCGCTTGCACATGCCTCTCTCTGGATCTGGATAGTGAGAGGGGGGATGCCGGTGATGACACCCAGCGCATCTGTGGGGCAGGTTTTCATTGCCCCTGTGATGCTCCCACACACTAGTCTGTGTAGCTTGCCCAGTTTGGCTTCCGCGGTCCTTTGTCTGACCTATGGCCACCATACAAGGGCCACGGGGTGCCTGAACCGATTTTTTTGCAGGATTTCATTAAGAGTCACTTGAATAACAATATTCTGCAATCGTAAACTCTAAACAGGTGGCACCTTTGTAGAAAACTGAAGTTAAAGTTTTTTTCAGTGTACGAATTATACCTTTTCTTCCTTTATCAAATTATTTTTAAACTTTACCATATATAATTTTTCCCTGACATT
Organism: Chlorops oryzae; assembly: GCA_020466095.1. Taxonomy (NCBI): domain Eukaryota; kingdom Metazoa; phylum Arthropoda; class Insecta; order Diptera; family Chloropidae; genus Chlorops; species Chlorops oryzae. Next base: position 118,308,116 of record CM035806.1, read on the forward strand.
AGACCTTTAAAATGATGTATAATATGTTATAGAAAGTTTGAGTTTGTTAAACAATTGTGAAATATAATCGCTAAAGTCAAATGTTTGAGTGAAAAAATGTTCGACTTTCTTGATTTCTTAAATTGACGTCATCGAGATGTGGTTTTTTTTTTAATTTTGTATTTTTGGCGTTTTTAATATCTTGAAAATGGCATATTACATGCATTCAGGTTTTCAATAGGTCGCACAATTTTTTAAATGATAACTGCAAAAGTCAACTCTAAATTGGCTATGCAACAAGCGAGATCCAAAAGCACGGTTCGGACTATACTCCGATCGGAGTAGATCTACTCCGTTTTTAAAAATTTTTGACATCTACTCCGCCACTACCCTGTAGCTGAAATCTACTCCAATTTTTTCACTTCACCAAACTCAAAATTATTTTGTCTATGTCATGATTTAGACGTAATGAGAACGAGTTTTTTGTGTTCCCTCGTTCGCAAACAAATTGTTTTTTTCGATACAGATGTCTCTGTATCTAAATCTTGAATAATGGAGATCAAAAAATGTTAGTAATATTTAAATGTAAGTTATAAATACTTGCTTCAAATAAATTGTTGATCTTTTTTTGTTTGTTGGGCGAAAATGAAAAATTCCAATTCATTAGCCAAAAATTAATTTCTACTCCGATTTTTTTGGTCTTCTACTACAAAATGGGATTTCCGTAGTCCGAACACTGTCCAAAAGCTGATGTTTTCGTGAGAAAGTTTAACTGTGTTGGGCCACAACATATTTCGGCCATTTTGATTGGCTATTGGGCTTAGTCTGGTGAACCACTCCATATTTGGTGTGGTGTGAAACGCCATCGCATTTACGCCGACTTTCAGCTATAGTTCGACATGACAGTTTTATTTTAGCTTTTGAATAGAATAGACGCATATATTTTGAGAAAAACTTTAACTTCAGTTTTCTAAAAAGGTGCTACCTGTTTTGAGTTTACGATTGCAGAATATTGTTATTCAAGTGACTCTTAATGAAATCCCTTTAAAAAATTCGGAACCTTTTCGACCTTCGATTTAAAAGTGGTGCAGGCTCCCCGTGGGGCAGCATACGTAATTATTGGTCTAACAATCGTAGTGAAAGACCAATATGCCGTTCGTGGGGAGATTCCCCACGTCTTGCCATGGAGCCTTTGGCACACATAAAGCGCCTTTGAGGCTTTGCTGACAACATGGTTTAGGTGCGAATTCCAGCTCAGCCTTCTGTCTAGGGTCACTCCCAGATAGAAGGCTTCATCGCTGAATTGAATGTAGTTGCCCAGAATTGTGGGACTCAAGAGATTGGCCTTAGTCCTTTTAGTAAAGGGCACTAGCTTTGTTTTGTTCGTCTGAACAGTGAGACCCTTTTCATCACACCAGTTTGTTACCAGTTGAAGGGCCGTTTGCATGCGAGATGAGATGGTAATGTCATCCCAACCGGCTACACAAATGACGAGGTCATCTGCATAACCCTGCGCTGCAAATCCCTGCTCTTGAAAATGGTTGAGCAGATCGTCAATGACTAGTATCCATAGTAGGGGAGAAAGTACTCCGCCTTGAGGACAACCTCTAGCTGCATTGATCGACTGATTTTCACCTCCTAATTCAGTGGATATTTTCCTGTTTTTCAACATATTTAGTATCCAATTAGCTATTAGGGGTGGGATAGTTTTTTGGTACATGGCTGTTTCGATAGCTTTGAAAGAGGTGTTATCGAAAGCCCCCGAGATGTTTATGAATGCACAGAAGCCTATTTGCTTTGCCAGTATAGCCTTTTCTATTATGGTAGTGAGGCTATGTATGGCAGTCACAGTTGATTTACCAGGTTGGTAGGCAAATTGTTGTTTGTTCAGTGGTTGGTACTTCAGACAGTCTCGTCTTATTTACTGATCAATGAGTTTTTCCATTGTTTTAATGAAAAATGAACTGAGGCTTATAGGCCTGAAGGCCTTAGGACTGTGTTCATTTGTTTTCCCCAGTTTGGGAATGAACACTACATTCACCTCGTTCCAGTTTGATGGAATATGAGCCATTAATAAGCTGGCTTTAAATATTCTCACCAGTGAAGTTGTAATAAGCCCAGAACCCTGCTGAAGCAGGCATGGGCGGATGCCGTCCGGGCCAGGAGATTTATATAGGCTGAAAGTTGAAATTTCCCACTGTACCGTATGGTAGTTAATTATTTTCCCCGCAAGACTTCTGGCTCTGCCATTTGCTTTTCTCACGGATCGTGGACGTAAAACTACCGTCTGGCCTCCTGAGGGTACCGAGGCCATTTGAGTGATCCATCGCAAGAGCCTTTCGGAGGCGATACATTTCAGGGAGATTTGACACCCTGCTGCAGTGTTCCCTCCATGTGGCCCTTTTGGATTTTCTCAATTCTTTATTGTATTCTGTTAGGGCTGCTTTATAGGCGGTCCAGTCGCCAGTTCGCTTTGCCCTATTGAAGAGCTTCCTGGTGCTACACCTGAGCTTCTCAAGTGTTTTGTTCCACCATGGGACGTCCCTTTGCGCCTTTTTGGCTTTCTGCGGGCAGCTCTTCTCGAACGCTTTTTTGAGACTACTCTGCAGAAGTTTAGCTTCTGTCTCAAGCTCATAGGTCGAATTAATCGCGTTATCTGAGCAGTTTATCTTCTGTTCTACACAGAAGCGAAAATTTTTCCAATTGGTTTTCTTTGGGTTACGGTAAACTTGGAACTTCTCTGTAGGAGCATCTATGTCAAACATAATATTATATGTTTATGATCTGACATAGAGACTTCTTTTGAGACGTGCCAGTTTGAGATAACAGACAACAAGTTAGGACTGGAGAGAGTTAAGTCAAGGACATTTCCCCTTGTGACATTAACAAATGTCGGCTCGTTACCCCGGTTTAGAATATTTATGTTTTTACAAATAATATATTCTAATAATGACTCACCCCTTAAACTGATGTCGGTACTACCCCATGTCGTGTGATGGGCATTCGCATCACAACCGACTAGCCATTTGAGGTTCCTCCTTCTGCAGTACTCCTCTAGGGCCAATAGTTCCCTTGTGGGTATCTGGTCGCAGTCTCCATAAAGGTAAGCCGACGATAGCACCACCTCTTGTTCTCCCCTGAGCGTAAGGATCTTTGCTATTATTGCTACCAGATCCTGTGAACAAAGCTCTGAAATGAGGAGAAAGTTAATTTGGTTCCTTATGATGATTGCAGTTCTAGGTCTGCAGTGATTTTTGGCAAAGATTAACTTACCATCGCGAAGGTTGACGCCTTTGACGGTCCCACCGTGAACCCAGGGTTCCTTAACAAGCGCTATGTCCAGTCCCTCTTTTGTGAACCTCCTGCTTAGGACATCCGAGGACGCCTTTGCATGGTGGAGGTTCACTTGTATGTCCTTGAATTTTCTTGGGAGCATGGTCATTTCATGACCTTGAAGGCGCGGTTAGCGACCTTCTTGCTCCTACCGGATGCCATAACCCTTTCTTCCTGCGTCCTCCCTCGCCCTTGCCCTTTACGCCCTGGGTATGGGTTCACAGGTGGGCGTAGAAAGGGCTTGGCGATGGGAGCCGAGGAAGATGGGGTGGATGTTGGAGGGGGACGGTTACGTCCTGCGCTCTCCTGTGATGCTGGAGCTGTGTTTGTTCCCGAGCTCTGGGCTTCCCGTGAGCAACTAGGTCGCTCTTCGGATGCCTTTGGGGCAGCATCACCACCGCTTGCTACGGCCTTGGTTTTCGGGTGAATCTTCGCCCTGCCAAAGCCGTAGTTTTCTTGGAGTCCATCTTAGTCAGGTTTTTGGCTGAGATAGGGTCCATTGACAGCGTTAGCTCTATTGAGGCATATTTTTGCGCCCCGTTGAGCACCCGCCAGTCTGCGACCCTCAGGCCGGGGTTTTGACCTTGGACTAAAGAGAGGATATCTTCGTTGGAGGTTGTCTGCCTCTCTGGGAAGTATCCTATGAATATTTGTGGACGAGGAATGTCCTTCTCTTCCACAAGTTTTAGTTTGGCGTCCTTCCACGGCGATAAGGCTTCTAGGTTAACCTTAAGCCAGTTTGCCGTCTCAGGATCCGAACAGATTACAGACAGCCATCCTGGTCTGAAAGTACATCCATTGAAGAAGGGCTTCATTGAGCCCGATTTCAATTGATGCACTCTGTTCAGGATGGCTCCCTGTACTTGGGAGAGCTGCTGCGTGGACCAGGTGGTATGGGGATAGTCCGATGGCATAATCCCCATCCTGATACCCGCTGCGCTGGCCGACTTCACCTCCTTAAAGGCTTTGGGCTCCTTTGCTGGTGCAACTAATGTTCCCGGGTGCTTTCCAGCTTCAGACCTCATGTCCGGCGGTCCCATCTGCCTCTTGGGGGTGTTCTGTGGCGGCGTAGTGAATGAGCCCTCAGATCGCTCCCTTTTCTTCGCCGCTTGTAGAGACAGTGCCATCTCTTTCTGCCCTCAGCCATTAGCAGCTTAGCCAGCCTTTTGGGTTCGTCAAAGCACAGTCCTTTAGAGACATAGAACTTTTGCCGTCTGCGCTCGGCCCCACAAACTTTGTCAGGCTTCGGCATCTTGCCAGTTCTACCTTTGGACGGAGAAGCAAGCAAGGCGTCTTCCTCGTCAGTAGGGATTCGCTCTACCTGCCCGGTAGGATCTACATCCATTTGGTTAGGTTGAGGCCCTACTGAAGATTGCTCCACTCCTGTTGGAATAGATTCCATTTGGATTGGTGCAATCTCCATTTGTTCGTTGATTCCAGTGGGAAATTGCTGCCCTTCGGAATCGCCGAAAATTTGTTGCACAAGTGCATTTGTATTTGTGTTAGTTTTTGAGTCCATAAATGTTCCCACGAGTAATGAGGAAATAAACTGTCACCCGAAGCAGAGCCTTATGCTCCGGGAAGGCTAAATAAAACCAGAGGTCGCCATGTATTTGGAGTACGCCGTTAACGAGGCAGTAACGTCGCCACATCCATCCTGTAGGCACGGTGACGATTAACACCTTTAGGATTACGGGTTTTATCGAGTTTTCCTCTCTAGATCCGCCATATTTAGCACAGTTACACAAGCTTCCAGGGAGATGTCTACTGTGCAATACAGAAGACAATATCCCAGGAAGCCTGTGTGACCCGCAGGGGCACCTCGAGCAGGATGTGACTCGTCGTCACGTATGGTCGGTCCTAGGGCGTCGTGGACTCCCTCTGGTTCGTCAGTCACGTCAACGTGTGAACATGGCCAATCAGCCTTACTAGCGTAACATTAACACTACATGCTTATGGTACCAACGACAGTACCTACTTGTTCAATAGTTTTTGCCGGACTACATATATAATATAACTATATATGTCACTCAGGAGCCGTTTCTATTTTGGCTCTTTTCAACACGGTCTTGGGTACCCACCACGGTCTTGGGTACCCTCCAAAATGAGAATTTTTCACTTAGGTACTCACTAAAAGTATTTCTCTCTCGCTCTATTTTTGCCTGCCGAGTAACATCTCTTTCTAACTGGCGCGAAATGTCCCGCCCAAAATCTATGGGAGTGACATATATAGTAATATATGCCAGACTTGTTTATTTTTAATGCAGTGTTGCCAGGTTTCTTGCGAACCATCCCTCTAAATGTCAAAAAATAATTTTCCTCCACAAAATTTAAAAAAAACTCTAAAAATCCCTCAAAATTTTAAAAGATATACTAACATTTGGGAAAGTTGTCTTTATAAAATGTTTTCTTTTGAAAGACTCAATGTACAAACATCTAAATTCGCTCTTTCAAGTTTAGTCCGGTGGTATGCGTCAGTGCCGTAGCAACAATAGGGGCAAGAGGGGGCTTTGCCCCCCCCCCCCCCACGCATTTTTGTTTTTGCCCATGAAAAAAATTAAAAAAGGAGAAAAAATAAATGACAATCGAAAAAACAATGATATTCAATCATATTTAATATAATTGCACTTTGGCGATTTTTTAGTTTATTGAATCTTAAAAGAATGGTTTCCAGGATTCGTTCGTCAATTAAAGTGTTTATCAATTAAAGTGCTGCTAGATACAGCCGTTGACAGCTAATTAGAAACGATGCTTCTCATCTTATAAATCTGCACTTTTCAATTGTTTGCGTTATTTGAACACTGCATTTCCGCTGTCCTTATATTCCCATCTTCCTCTCATTTGAAATGAAATGGATAGCCGTTTCGATAGGCTGCTAAATTTGCATGGGTGGGATTCTCAATTGAAACACGTGATTTTTCTTTTGACACTTAATTAGAAACGAAGTTTTAGCAGTGCCAAAAGGTCAGTTTCTTTTAGTTTTTTGTGTATACTTTGGTAAGATTTTATTATTTGGAATCAAGCGAAGACATATTGAATTAAATTGTTTTTAGCTAAATAGCTTAAAGGATGGGAAAAGGCAAAAATTGTACGTCGGCGACAAGAAAGACAATTATTGAGCTTCGTGAGTTTGGCCTCTCATACCAACAAATCGTAACTCAGCTAAATTGTTCCAAAAAGATGGTAATTGGTGCTATTTCTCATATTCGAAAATATGAGACCCCAGAAAATGTTCCACGGAAAGCTAGACCACACAAAACCTCGAAACGATTTGATAAAGTAATTGTTCGTCTCTCCAAAGCTGACCCTAGAAAGACCTCTGCCGATACACAACGCGATATTATAGAAATTCTTTACAAAAACGTATGCAATTTGCTAAAAACCATGCAAATTGGACAGCTAAAAAATGAAAATATATCTTTTGGAGTGATGAAACCAAGATTTGGCCCTGGCGGGAGAAAGTACGTCCGACACCCCAAATGTAAAGAACTGGATCCCAGATACACCACGCCCGTAGTGAAACATGGCGGTGGATCTATTTTCGTTTGGGGCTGTTTTTCGTGGAACGGCGTTGGCCTAATTCATCAAATTGTGGGTAGAAAAAACAATGACATTCTGCAAAACGTAATGTTGCCGTGGGCCGAAGAAAACATGCCGGTTATTTGGTGTGTTCAGCAAGACAATGACCCAAAGCACACCTCGAAGTACACGAAAAACTTAATTTCTCAAAATTCCATGAAAATCATTGAGTGGCCGTCGCAAAAACCTGATTTGAATTCCACTGCACACCTATGGGGTGAAGTAAAAAGAGCCTTCAGGACTCCAAATTTTACAAATTGGGATAATCTTTAAGAAAAAGTGAAGGAAGCGTGGTACGCACCAGCTAAGCGATGCCAAGACCTAATCAAGTCCATGCAAAACCGTTGCGGAGCTGTGTTGAAGCAGAGAGGATTTCCGACCAAGTACTAACAAAAAACAATAGATTTTACTTTTATTTTCCTTTAAATTGCTTGAAATATTTCCGCGTTTCTAATTAGTTGTCCTAACTGAGTTTTTTTTTTAAATGTGAAGAAATAATATTCCTCTATGAAAACAGAATTTTTTCTGATTTATTCTTATAGCGAATACTTCAAAGTTTATTTTTTCTATCATATATTCATGAATTAATTATAAAAAACGATAAAATGGACAATTTTTCCAAAAAAAAGTTTCGTTTCTAATTAGTTGTCATGTTATGGAAATTTTCCAATTTATATTTTTAATATAACTTGACACGACAAAAAGGACCTCCTCATAAAAATGGCATCCCTTAAGGAATTTTATTTTTCGAAACAGCACATGATAGCACAAACTGGGCACATTACAGCACAATAATTTTTTTTGGGAAATTCGAAAAAGTGCAAGCTAACTTGACACGAAAAAAAGGACCTCCTCATAAAAATGGCATCCCTTGAGGAATTTTTTTTTTCGAAACGGCACATGATAGCACAAACTGGGCACATTACAGCACAATAATTTTTTTTGAGAAATTCGAAAAAGTGCAAGCTAACTTGACACGAAAAAAAGGACCTCCTCATAAAAATGGCATCCCTTGAGGAATTTTTTTTTTTCGAAACGGCACATGATAGCACAAACTGGGCACATTACAGCACAATAATTTTTTTCGGGAAATTGAAAAAAGTGCAAGCTAACTTGATGCACATACTGTTTGCCTACCCCGCTTATATCGTCTCATGTATAATAGCTCTAATATGACTTCCAGACTGTCAACTTAAAATGTGAATTTAGCTCCTTAAGTTGAATTTAGAAAATACCCTTTCAGACTGTAAATTCTGAGTTTACGAGCTCACACGCCTGTTCGAACTTAAATTAGATGTTTGCTTTGATTGATCGAAAAGATATCGTGGTATAGTGGATAGGCCTCCGCCTTGAAACCCGAAAGGATGAGGTTTGAATCCGGGCGCAAACAAGATTAATTGGTAAGAAAGATATTTTATTTATTTTTATTATTAAAACAAACGAAAATTCATTTCACCTCTAAAGATTTGAAAAAAGAAGCAAACAGGTAATTTTATCGTTGTCGAAAAAGGTAGTGAAATGTAAGGGTTGCAGCAACGAATGCCTAAACTCATGAGTTTATTTCTGATTTTAAATACCCTAAACTCAGTTTAAACTCACTATTAAAGTCTACTTAAGGTACTAAATTCAGTTTAACGCAATAGTCTGGAAACCATATAAGAAGAACAGCTGATTATTTCGAACACACTTTAAAAAAGTATTCATTCGATACGATTCCTTAAGGTCCGTTAAACGCTTGTATTGAAAGCGTGCATGCAATATGGTTTTAATTAAAATAGACCTTAAAATTGAAAAAATTATTTTGTCCCCCCACGCCAAACAGAATTGCTACGGCACTGGTATGTGTACTTTAAATGTTTCGTCTCTCTTTGAAAAAAAAAACAAGTTGAGTTGTGTCATAGGACACCAGATAAGAACGAAGTTCATTATGGTATTTATAAATGTTAGTAAATATAATTCGCAGCAAGGTTTTTTGCAAAACTCAATTGTTTTTATTAATCGAAAAATATATGTATACAAGACGGCTGTTTGTTGTTTTCAGCTGTTTTTCACAAGCGAAAATGCGATACAGAATATTCTGCTTAGCTGCATTCAACCTACCTACCCAAAATTTTTTGCTGTATTTTTGAGTAACATATCAGAATGTCTTTAACAACACTTGAATTCTTAAAAGAACGCCGTCCAAATATTAATTTTATTAACAAACAAGTCAGAAAGCTAAAGTCGGTCAAGCCCGACTTTGAAATACCCAGCGTTATGAGCGCACTATGTTTTGCTTCTCTATTTATGGGCGTGGCAGTGGGAGGGCCACATAAATTATTTCCCTACACCTTTCATTCGCCTTGGTGAACCTATGTTGCGAATTTGAAGCTTCTACGCCTTTTACTTCGGAAGTTACGAAAAATCTTCATTTGTGGGCGTGGCAGTGGGCGGGCCACATACATTTTTTTCCTACACCTTTCATTCGCCTTGCTGAACCTATGTTTCGAATTTGAAGCTTCTACGCCTTTTACTTCGGAAGTTACGAAAAATCTTCATTTGTGGGCGTGGCAGTGGGCGGGCCAAATAAAATTTTTTCCTACACCTTTCATTCGCCTTGGTGAACCTATGTTGCGAATTTGAAGCTCTATGCCTTTTACTTCGGAAGTTACGAAAATTCTCCATTTTCGGGCGTGGCAGTGGGCGGGCTACATAAATTTTTGTTCCTACACCTTTCATTTGCCTTTGGCAACCTATGTTGCGATTTTGAAGCTTCTACGCCTTTAACCTCGGAAGTTACGAAAAATCTTCATTTGTGGGCGTGGCAGTGGGCGAGCCACATAAAATTTTTTTCCTACACCTTTCCTTCGCCTTGGTCAACCTATGTTACGAATTTGAAGCTTCTACGCTTTTTACTTCGGAAGTTACGAAAAATCTCCATTTGTGGGCGTGGCAGTGGGCGGGTCTCATAAAATTTTTTCCTACACCTTTCATTCGTCTTGGTCAACCTATGTTGCGAATTTGAAGCTTCTACGCCTTTTAATTCACAAGTTACGATAAGCCCTTATTTGTGGGCGTGGCTCACGGAGGGCGGCGTCCATTTTTTTCCAGGATATGTCCCTTTTCGTAGTTTACCAGTACACCAAATATCAATGAAATGTGTTGAGTGGTTCGCAAAAAATGGGCATTTTACTGAAAACACATCAAATTCATTTGTGGGCGTGGCAGTGAGCGGATGTCTTCCATTTTTAGTTAGGATCATACTCGGACCCCGATATACCTGTGTGCCACATTTCGACTTGATTGGTCCAGCCGTTTCGGAGGAGATCCGGACACGGACGGACGGACAGACGGACATGTCTAAATCGAATTTTTGATCCTGATCAAGAATATATATATATATATGTCTATATCTACGGAGCGTTATTCTGGCTGTTACAAGATACCGTAATATACGTTGCTTACGCTGGGTATAAAAACAAATAAGTACTTTGACTTACTTTCGCTACTTGAACGCATACGCTTATTACAAGTAATCGGACTCACAGGGTTGCATTTAAGTCACACATTTCCTATATTTCTGTCAACCTGTCATCGAAATTTCAACTCTGATTTCCTTTCTTCAAAGTAGTGAGCTCGTTACTTCCTTTCAATTTACTTTAACAGCGTTGAGCCCTCAAAGTGCTAAGTTAGATTAGCAGAATATACTGGAACTGAAAAAGCATACGTGTAAAGGGTTTTCCATCGCAAATGAGATAGTCTCGAAAATGCGAATTTTCATACATAAAGATGTTTTAAAGTATCGATATTTTTCACACCGATATTACATCCGCAGCCCCCGGAGTACAGACGATGATTTTAAATATGTTTTAATTATGACGAATTGACGTATACTTTGATAGCGCAAAAAAATTATAAGCTACCTAAAATGCCCTTATATAATATATTTGCAACAACCTACTAATCGGAGTTATTCTGAAAACGTTCAGTCTGGCAGCACCACATATTGTTTTGTTTTGTTTGAATGCATTTATGCTTGTATGGGTCTGTGTAGTTTCTGAATTTAATAATTAATTGTTTTCTCGGGATATCGTCGGAAATAAGTGTCGCATAAAAAAGTATAATATCTCGGCCGCATCAGGAAGTCATTTTACGTAAATATATGTATATTTATTTCTTTTTGCAAGGGTTATTATACCCTTTTTTGCGGATTTTATAGCGGTTTTTCACTTTTTCTCGACTATGTCCCCTGTCGCTATCATTTCATAAAGAACTTCGTTCTAATAAAGGAATGTTAAGCGATTCTATCGAAAAAATTTTCTTTAGTGTGGCCAAGCACGAAAAAGCTAAGAAAACGAACTATGGAGTGTGTTACATGTGCTAAAGAAATCTTGGCCATGCTTTTATATCAAAATGTATCCATCATATCTTTTATAGAGTCACTCTAAATTTCCCTCTAAAAGTTTTTTCCCTCTAAATTAACCTCTAAATAATTAAAAAACATCTAAACTTAGAGGGAAAACCTCTAAACTGGCAACACTGTTTCAATGACAAGCCTATGTTGTCAAATATGTATGTGACAGCTGTTACACGTACACAACATAAACAAGTATAAATCTATATTCGCCCATTTGCATGTGACGGAAAGAATTCTGCTATTAATCCTATGAATAACCCCGATTAATACGCGTATCTAAGTTGATGGGATGGGACTGAACTAACATGACGTAGATGCATAGAACGAGAGCGTTTTTTGGTATATACCGGTAAAACCCTTACCGTTACATAAGAAAAACCTTTACCTTTACCCATACTGATATTCGTAAATTATTTGTTACCGTTACCGTTATTCGTTTCGGTTTCATTCCCTGGTCAGAATACTACAATATCTTGGTCGACCAAAACAGTGAAGAAGTAATTCGGTCTATGGGTTTTCCTTTTATGGTTGCACACTCTGTGTCAAGGGTATATCGGGTTTTTCGTACGTGTCTAGCACCCAGAAGCATTTGCGGTAGAAAAAACAAAAGTTTCATGAAAATGATAAGCGTCACTAGGACATTTGATTTTGCCATGCCAATTTTTCTGCATTAGGTGTAACAACAAGTTCGAGATTCGGCTTGATCGGACCATTTTAAGGGGTACCTCCAGTAATGATGTTTGTTAGAAAGTTCACAAACACTGATCTTAATTTTATTTTGTCGAGATATGATTTTATGAACTCTTATATAGTCGAATCTGGATATAGTGAATTAATTTTTTCACGTCTTTTTCATTGTTCGTATTAGCGAGATTGATTGTTTTATTCATTATTTACAGCCCCGTTGAGAGAAATTTGGGGCTCGGAAGATTTTTTCCGGGGTCACCTCACAAAAATGTGCGACCAAAAACATAAAAAGTATTACGCCAATTGTGAGCCCCTTCAGAAATCACGGGCCTGGAGGAAATCCTACTTTTTCACCCGCTCTCTTAACCCTCTAACCACTTTTTTTGAAATATTTGATAAAAAGAGTCGGAATAATTTTTTTGGGCTAATTTGAGCCTGAAAAACACAATGACATCATTATTTTTTCAATTTGACTTACCATTTAGCCGCCAGGTGAGAAAAGGTGAAGGGTGCTCAGATGCACTCTTAGCGGTTTAAGTATAAAAAGATAGTATAGGATAGGATAGAAGGTACAAAATTCTTTTTTTAATGTATTTTATTAAGAAAAAGATTAAATTAATAATGAATCTCGGTAAAACTAATTCTTTTTTGTGTGATATCTATTCCAAAAAACAATTTTTGTTGGTATTACAACACAGAGCAATACTGCATTTTTGGCAAACACAGAAAGTTTGTGTTCGCTACAATATTGGCACTTGAGGCGATTTTTGTAGAAAATTGGGAAATGATCCATACCGTCATAGCGAATATCAGCTACAGGATGAACCACTCTTCTTCCAACTATTGAAACACCTGCCCCTCCTTCTGCTTGTGTAGTGGATGATTGGCGTGTAATCGTGGGTGAAGATGATCGGTTTGTTGATGATGGTCATTATAGTCATTATAAAATACAAAAAACAAAAAGAGAATCTCATATTTACAATATAAATAGGGTAAAAAAGTTTACGTTACCCGACATGGGTGCATTGATGCACCCTTATATTTTATGAAATTTCGCGCACAAAAAAAACTTTTTTCGAACAAAACTTTGAAAAATGTATAAATATAATACTTACCTTTAGCCAGCAAAAATTCCCAAAACGTAAAAATTATTGTTTCCGCGAATACACGACACTAAAAAATATGTTTTTTTTTAACAAAAAATCGTGCTTTATTCACGAAAGCCCACACTGGAATGACTTTACAAGCCAAACTTTCCGTTACACGTCCAAAACTTCTGAGAAAGAGATATCAAGTAAGGTATGGCGAACAGATGCATACTAATTCCTATATAATTTTGATACACCTTCGTACTTAATAACGCAATTATGTAAAGGGTTCTCAGATGCACCCTTACCGGTAAGAGGGTTAAGGCATGATTATTTAGCAAAGTCCCTGTAACAAAAAAGCGTTCACTATTTCGGGATTCGTTATATCCAGATTCGACTGTATATGCAAACATATTTCAAGGCTTTAAATGTTATTTCCGTGAATTGGGAAAGTGGGCGTGGCAACAGGCCCTTTGTTTGATAATTACGCATGAAATTCAAATGCAACTTGCACGGAAGTAAGCAATTGGACATCTTTTATGGATATAAATATAATCTACTAAAATTGACTTGATCGGCCCACTTTTGAGGTTATCTCAAGCACTTAGCGGCCGTCCATATATTACGTCCGCATGTTTTTGACCATTTTAGACCCCGTCCCGCCACCTTATCATCAATCGTCATCTACCAAAACCCCCTCTCCATCATTTGACATCATCTTTGAGCTCTTTATTATTTCACAAGAAAATAGAAATTATTTTCTTCAAAATATAGTTTTTTTTTGTTTATAGTGTTTTCTTACATATAAGATAGAGATGATGACGTGATCATTGCGGATTGACCCCCCTCCCCCTCATCATCAAGCGTCATCATTCGCGAGACCCCCTCCTCCCCCCTGTATGATGTTGTAACATATGGACGACCCCTTAGGGTCTGCCACGAAAATCGAAAGAACTTCTCTTAAATCTGAATATTTCAAGATATTTCTATTTATATTCAGGCTTTCAAATGAATTTCAAATAAGTAAGAAAGCTAAAGTCGGACAACCCCGACTTTGAAATACCCAGCGTCCCGACATTATTGGCGCACTATGTTTTGCCTCTCCATTTGTGGGCGTGGCAGTGGGCGGGCCACATAAATTTTTTTCCTACACCTTTCATTCGCCTTGGTCAATCTATGTGGCGATTTTGAAGCTTCTACGCCTTAACTTCATAAGTTACGATAAACCCTTATTTGTGGGCTTATTTGTGGGCGTGGCTCGAGGAGGACAGCGTCCATTTTTTTCCAGTATATGTCACTTTTCGTAGTCTACCAGTAAACCAAATATCAATGAAATGTGTTAAGTTGTTCGCAAGTTACAAGCATTTTACTGAAAACACCTTAAATTCATTTGTGGGCGTGGCAGTGGGCGGATGTCTTCCATTTTTATTTTTATTAGATCATACTCGGATCCCGATATACCAGTGTGTCAAATTTCGACTTGATTGCTCCAGCCGTTTCGGAGGAGATCCGACCACGGACGGACGGACAGACAGACAGACTGATAGACAGACGGACGTACGGACAGACGGACATGTCTAAATCGATTCAGTTTTTTATCCTGATCAAGAATATATATATATGTCTATATCTACGGAGCTTAGTTCTGGCTGTTACAAGATTTGCACAAAACTAGTATACCCTGCTTACGCTGGGTATAAAAATGGGAAAAGATGGTGTGGCAAAAGGGCGGTTTTCATACATAAATTTAACATACATATGTCGGCATATAAGGGGCCTCTTTAGTCCCAAAAATCTCCAGATTACTTAATTTATAAATGTTCGTGGCCTTGGGGCCTTTTGTAAAAATAAATTCAAACTATATAGGTTACCGTTTATCTGTGCCGGGTATTGTGTTATCAGCCTCGCGCGACAATAACACCTCTTTCTTGTCTTTAATTGACATGCAGCAATTCATCAAGCACAGTAGTATACAAATTCTACCGCACACGGACGTCGTTCATGACCGGTCAAGCCACAAGCATGGCACTTGGAATCTCATATTTAAGTCCGCGAATCGACCGAAACATTATATTGCACTTTAATTAAAATTGAAAAATTGCATTTCATTGTCTCGGTTGGGGGGTGTGGCAGCTCCTGCAAGGCTTGCCAGAGAATTGCGTGGGCGTGCAGACTAATGTTGTTTACTTTTGCTCACAGGAAAGGAAAATGTGCTTTATTTTCCGTCTGTCAAGAGCCGAAAAATCGTAATTCATTTCCACATTCGCAGTTGATTGAATTGTGTGCTTCAAAGGCTCAAGCCTTTATTGCTTTTAATCACAAAATAACGAGAATGTTAACACAGCATCGGCCTCTCCGGCATCGGTTCCAGTTCTGCCTCCGACTCCGGCAATAATAGCATTTTCTTAACAAGTACGTATATAAATTTAAGGAGTTAACATAATGACTTCTTTCGCACTTTGTTTTTAGTTTTTTTTTTGTGTTTATCCAACAAATCAGTTAGCAACACATCACCTCGCGAGCACCCAGACTACATATAATATTTTCTTGTGCATTGCCTATTAAGCACGGACGCGCATGCATTCGATTCATTGGATTGCGACGAAGCATAAGAAGAAATGTTGCTCAAAATGCATAAATTATGCAAAAATGCATAGTCACTTCGAAATTATTAGTTAGGTACATGTGCTTGCTGTGCGCATGCGCTATGATGCGGTGTGATGTTGATTATTGGTTCCCGGATGCAAGATCCATTCATCCACCGAGTAGCGGGCAAGAACCCAACAATTTTTTAAAAGACGAGAATACGCTTAAATTTTCTCCTCCAGTCTCAAGGCGATGAAAATATGAAAATATTGCGAAGCAAAAAATATAGTAATATATGTGTATGTGTGCATATGTATGTAGGTATGTAAATGGAGTAAGAAGAAAAAAATTATTATTTTCATTTGCGCCTCAGCAGTTCAAGTGTATTGGCTGGCGGCTCATGAGCACGCCGCATGCGCAAATTGCAGCAATATTGAAAATTGAAGTTGAAGTTTATGCAACCAGATTTCATGTTTCCCACCAATTAAGGCAATTTATCTACAGGGCGAATGTGAAGCCCCTTCCTCAAACGTTCACTGTTGTGTTCAACAGAATAGAAGTGTCGCTAAATAAAATTAAAGTTTAACATATACGATCATTAGTCGGAATTTTAGTCAATTGAAATTTCGTACACTTATATGTATCTCATAATAAAGCGGATAAAATACGGCTCTGTGCAATTAAGAACCAATAGCAGTTCCAACCCAAAACCAAAACCAAAAAAATCTGTAAATTCTATATGAAAATTTGGTCGATTTTAATTCCTATTCCGTCAGATTTCGGATTCCAGCTAATGCCTGAATGTCCAGCTTTTGATTTGAATTGGCAGCGGTTTTCTTTTTCATGATAATTCTTGAGCACTTCTATTACGTTGGACATGACTTTAGAAGTAAATACTTCAATGTTAGCAATTATCGCGATATGTGCATCTCTATTCACTGCTTCGATGAGAATTAATAGCCATGTCATCCGACAATTTTCGATGGCATCTGGGCTTTGTTTTGGATGTGTGAAAAATTATGCAACTTCGATTGATTTGCGGTCTTTTCTTATTGTCTTTTTGTCCTGGAAGTGGTTTTTGTTAATATCTCTGTTATTTTATGGGCGATTATCAAGTGTACTATGTCGTTGTAAACGTCTCAACGAGCGCTAAAATTCGTGCCCCGAGATCATTACTCTCAGATATGTTTTCGCCTACTTGCACATTTTATCTCAATTTTTACCACCCTAAAGTACCTTTCTATCATCATTGTAGCCCGCGAAAAATCATTAAATTTATCCCTACAAAGTTTCCTCATATCATTATTTTCATCAAAGGCGACATCTAGCCTTGAAAAAACAAACTTTTTTTAATTAAATACATTAAAAATGATTTATGATAAGCTCTCAAATTGGTTGGTGAGCTATGACACTTTGAAAAAGATACATTTTAGTATGAAATTTTGAATTTTAAAAACAAATTAAACAAATTTCTTTTTAACAAGACTTTCATACCAAAATGTATCTTTTTCAAAGTGTCATAGCTCACCAACCAAATTTCATTGCTCTAGGGAAAATCCTTCTATTTTTGGCCAAGCCATGTATGGGGAAGTTACACTGTGCGGCGGTCTTATTTCATTTCCAAAATGAATTTAGACCGCGATCCAAGAAACTTTTTTTCGACGGCGGTCTTAATTAATTTTCAAAATGAATTTGGACCGCGCATAAAAAAAACTTTTTTGGACGGCGGCGGCATTTTCAAAATGAATTTAGGCCGCGATCGAAAACTGATGGCGGGCTAATCCTAGGTTTGCCTAGTCAAACCTCAAGTTTGACAAGAAGGCTTAGTCAAAGTCCCAAACAATATCTTTATTTTACCTTTGACTAACGAGTTTTGGTCAATCCTAAGATACACTAGTTTGGCCAGTCAAACGCCGAAACTCAGTTTTATGAATTCGGGGTTTGACCAGTCAAACCTAAATTAGGTATGAAAATGTGTTAGCTTATTAAATAGGTATAATAACATCATATTTTTTAGTTTTAATGCTCAATGTTTCAATCAGGGACCGTAATAATTATGACTTTTAGTTTAAAAATCAAAAATTAAATATAAAAATAAATCTTAGTATTGATTTTTATTTAAAAAAATCGAAATAAAAATCAGTTTGCTATAGCGCTGCTCATTACTCATTTTCTTCATAATGATTTTTTTGGTTGAAAATCAATGCCATATTTATATTTATAGTGTGTTAAAATTTCATATCAATATCTTTAAAAATATGAAAGTTATGATAAAATACACTCTGTTAGTTCACATGTAAACGTTTGAAAACTCAAAACTTCAAATGCATTTTTCTCGAAACTTGATTTTTTGAGTTAATCCAGAATTCCTTTAATGCCCTTTTCAGACTATGAATTTAAAATCTGAATTTAGCTCCTTAAGTTGAATTTATCAAAAACCCTTTCAGACTGTCCGTTTCTGAATTTACGACTTCAAACAGCTGTTTTTGTTTTGGATTGATTTTCGAACAACTTTTCACAGTGTGGAGCATTTGTTTTATTCAAAAGCTGCAAAATGGAAAATGAGCAGAAAAAAATGTTAAGCATGTTATTGTTGAGACGTCACAAATTGCAGAAAATGAAAGCAACCGGAATGATGTTAATAATTAGCTTGCTAACATCAATTTTGAACAACATTCAACATGCTGCAATTTTATCCAGTAGTCAAAACACGCTTTTTAATATTACCCAGTAAGCAATATGAGCGCTTTCGGATACTCTTTTCGGACAGAGATAAAATTGCTTTCACCCTACTAACGAAGCTTTTTCTGAGCCCGTGCTTAAAGAGGATTTAAGATGCTTCGAAAACGCTCCATTTTATGTGTTTAAGGTCGGTGTCCACTTCAATCAAAAATTTTTTTGGAGACTTGTACCTTTATTTCGTTTTGACGTCACGTAGTGTAGAATCGAAAAAATTAGAGATGCAAGACTATCGATACTGTGAGCATCGATGGGATAGTTTCGATGGTTTTTGAAACGCTCTGAAAATTTTTTTCCGTCTTATATAAATGGAAAATATTTCATATCGCCAAGTATTCGCGATTGTTTTAATTAGAGATTAGTAATATTGACTAACTGATGCTGACCCATCACCCATGGGGACTTAGAACCATCGATGGTTAAGAAAAATAAAAATTGTTGATTATATCGGTCGTACCATCGATAGTTTTTCAGCAGCAATAAATAACAAACAAACTTTTTGAAAATGGATTCATGCGTCAGTCATTTCTTCTGGAAAAAAGATTTCCAGTCGATTTTGATTGAATCTATTGAGTTTCAGTGCAAGAATTATAAAAACATTCAACCTACCCAAATGCTTTCGATGCGCTCAACAAATTTCGAACGAAATAAATGTCAGTTCCTTTATTTCGCTTCATCAGTGCTACCTTTAACGAAAAATAATGCTTTTTGAAGTCTCCAAAGTACTTTTTTGCATTTCGTTTTTAGTGGAATCAGGCAAACGAAAAGTTATCGAATGAAATTTCCGATTGAATTCCGCTTCGTTTTTTATACATGTGCTGCTTATGGAAACGAAAATGTTGATTGAAGTGGACACTTAGCTTTATTCATAAAACGCTCTTACATTAGGCTCTTTTCAGACGTATAATTCGGAGCGCTCCGAAATTTGCTTCTGGGTAATTTCAAATCAAAATACAAACAGCTAACTTCAACGTTCAATGTTGAAAAAAAAGGGAGTAAAAGGTAAGGGTTGCGATATAAAACGGCTAAACTCATTACTTTATTTCTGAATTTAGAGAGGCTAAATTCAGGTTAAATTCAACGATAAATGCTACTATAACAGCTAAATTCAGTTAAATGCAATAGTCTGAAAAGGGCATAATGCTGCGATTTTTATCATGAATATTTTCATGAATGAGGTAAATTCCACTTGGGTATATTTTGAAGGCGGGAAAACATATGCAACGTATTTGCATCAAACGAAATCAATTGTTTAAGAAATGAGCTTTGCAGACTTAGAACAACTCTCGGAAAAGCCCACTACTCCAAAAAACAAAACTTTGATATAATATGAAATCTAATTTTCCATTTTTAATTCAATTCAAATCAGCCGTTCACGTCAGGGTTGCCTGTACAAATTCCATGATACTTTGTTTTTTCGTTTGCGAATTAGCCTAGGAATTTTCGCAGGTATTTCTAGCAGAACTGTAGCCTTATGGCATCGATTTTCAACCAAAAAAATCATTATGAAAAAAATGAGTAATGAGCAGCGCTATAGCAAAATGATTTTTATTTCTATTTTTTAAAATAAAAATCAATAATAAGATTTATTTTTATATATAATTTTTGATTTTTAAACTAAAAGTCATAACTATTACGGTCCCTGATTGAAACATTGAGCATTAAAACTAAAAAATATGATGTTATTATACCTATTTAATAAGCTAACACATTTTCATATCTAATTTAGGTTTGACTGGTCAAACCCCGAATTCATAAAACTGAGTTTCGGCGTTTGACTGGCCAAACTAGTGTATCTTAGGATTGACCAAAACTCGTTAGTCAAAGGTAGAATAAAGCTATTGTTTCGGACTTTGACTAAGCCTTTTAGTCAAACCCAGGATTGGCGGAGCTTCGGGGTTTGACTATAACATATCGATGTATTTTCCCATTTAACCCATCCCTACTATCGAAGGCAGTGTTGCCAGACGGAGAGGTCTGAATTATGGTATCACCAACCCGAAATTATGGTATTTGAACCAAAATTATGGTATCACAAGATGATCAAAAAGAAATCCCAAATCAGAATAATTAATACTTAAATACAAAAATATATAATGCCAAATGAAAAATTAAAAGATATGATTTTTATAAGGCCATTTTTACTGACTTTAGAATCTCACTATATTTTTTATTAAAAGAAATAAAAAAATGGGGAAAATGTTACTTGCAGAGCTAATAACCACCAAACGTTATTTCATCATCAGATTCATAAATCAGCTGGTTCTCTTCATCTGCTCAAATTTGACAAATTTGTGCGCTATTTTGGTTTTCCTGACTTTTTTAGGCGGAGTGTCAGGTATTTCGCAATTTTCTGGATCTGACATTTAGTTTAAAACAAAAACGCTGATTATTCGACTTGCCTCTTCTTCTGGGAAAAGCATATAGAACCGTTATGTTGGAAAGCTACATGAAAGAAAATCAGCTGTTATCAAGTACTTTTCATGGCTTATAAGGAATGAGTGGTAGCATTGTTGTTAATAATCTATCAGAAGAGTATTGAGAGTAGTTACATTTAAAGCAAATGAGAAAAAATATTTTGAAAAATCGAAAAATTTGAACTTCGACTGAATCTCGAAATTATGGTATCTATGGGATACCATCACACCTTTCTATGGTATATGGTAAAAGGGGTAAAATTATGGTAGAGATACCATAATTATGGTGCATCTAGCATCACTGATCGAAGGAAAGAATTCGCCAGTGGCGACTCGCCATGCTCATATTTTAGCGTGTACTAGCACAAAAACAACAAGCGTACGAAAAAAAAGAGCGTCAGTTGTGCTGCTCTCTCGCATTCTCTCGAAATTAAAAAAATAGCTTTCGAAATCACATGTACACGCTGTCGATGTAAAAGCTATAAAACAGCTTTTGAATGTCGCTTATGGATACGGTGACCATAAAATGATATTGAAAAAACAGAACAAAATTATTTTTTTTTAGTCTTCAACTTAGTTTATTTAAATCTTTTTCGAGGTTGTCACAGAACGGACCTTTCAATCGGTCCAAGGATAATGACGATCGAATTTGGACAATTTCGCTATTTTCCACTAAAAAAAATACGCAGAACAAGCGCCTAAAAAACAGAACACCTTTATTAAAAACAGATATGATGGTCACCGTACTTATGGATGTTTAATGGGCCTGACAATCTCTGCCTTAAACGAACAGGACGCTCTTCTAGATGAAATAACGGAGCAGGTCAAAAATCTGAGAGCTGTTAATACCCTGTAGGAAGTTGAACTAGTGCAGAAGTATTCTTCGACTAGTTCCCAAATCAACAGTACTACTCGCTCGTAATTTCCCCGCCAATGCATTAACTGTAAACTTTTACTCTGAGGTGCCATTCGAAAATCGACAGTCGTGTTTGCACTAGTGCAGAAGTAGAGGCAACAGGGCCAATTCAGTAAATTTGCTATACTACGTTGAGAGATGGGAGACCGGCCCGCGCTGTCGTAGCTCACAGCGTAGCGCGTGCACCCCACGATCCAAAGGACCCAGATTCAAATCCCGGGCCAATTGAACGCCGATTTTTTTTTAAATTATTATTTAAAATTGGAATCATAAGAGGAGTAAAAAGCAAATATATAAAAAAGAAAGGTTTCAAATTGGCAGAAAATGTTGAGCGAATTTGTGCGCAAAGTTGTGAGACAGCATTGGTGAAGACTTGTTTTTCAATCCAATTATTTGAGTTTTTCGAAACATGTCATTCTTCCAAATTTTTTCGCCTGCGACAGGAATCGAACTCGAACCCTTCATATTGCCAAGCGAATACGCTTTCACTACGCCACATACCTATCTGACTCACGCACAGCAAATATATTAGATTAATGTGTGGGCAAAATTGAACTGTTGAATATGCCACTAGTTAGGTTCTACACTGAGGGAAAAACTGCAACTTAAAATCAAATCCGAGCCATATTAATTCAATATGTTTCAATATAGAAGAAAAATAATACCGAAACATATTAAAGTAAAAATTTTCAACTTTGATTTGATGTAGTTTCCATATATTTCGTGGAGTATGTTAAAGTTGCATTGATTTGAAGTTGCACCATATTAATTTGAGTTTGTTTTCATATTAATTCATGAATTGCGTTGAAATTTACGTTGCTACCTATTGAATCAATAAGAAACGTTATTAAATTAATATGGAAACTCTTCACACAGAAAAATATGACACCATTAAATCGATAAGATCCCCTTATTGAACAGTTTTTTTTGCACTTACATTGATATAATCAATCTAGCAAGCTGAAATCATATCGCGCGATGGCGTAGTTGAAGTGTGCTAGACTTGTAATCTGGAAGGCCCGAGTTCGAACCCTGCCCGCAGGCCAAAGAATTTGTGCAAAAATGGAGAATAAAAAACAGGCAAGTAAATTTTAAGGAAAAATTACGGGGAGCAGAAAGTAAGTTGGACGCGAACCAATAAAACAAGTTGCTTTCGTCGGGTCTTCCAAAAGTCACGCACAAGCACGTTCAAGAAATTCCTATAGAATCTTTTTTTTAATTTTTTAAGCATAAAAATTTTGTAAAATGTTTTATTTCTCAGTTTTTCAAATAATGTAAATGTTAAATTATCTACTTTTCCCAAAAAAACAAAAAAAAAAAAAAAAATCGACGCTCGCTGGAGCAGGGATCGAACCCACCGACCTGGTTTTTTACAAGAATTCATATCACAATTAAGTAGAATCTAATATTAATTCAATACCGAAAAATATCATTTTAATATGGTTTCTATATTAAAATCGTCGATATTGCGCCAACTTAATTTAATGGTGTTCCATATTGAATCAAAATTTTTGTACGTTACTAGACTTTCGTTAACGTTTCACATCGAATCAATGTGGTTTTTATTGATTTTATGTGGTTTTTCCTCTGGGTGTACAGTCCGTGTCTCTACTCGCGTACTAGTTCTTTTTCCTATACTCCAGAACTACTCGCTAGGGCCCGATTCACCCCACTCTTCCTACAGGGTAGGAATAATATGATACCTTTTTAAAAAGGTAATATTTAAAATCTCTTCCGAAACTGAAGCTGTCAATATTTAAAATATTTTATTTTTAGGAATAACGTATGTGACAAAAGGATAAGGTCAGTCTGTTTTTTCTTTGTGGAACTCAATTTGAGTGATTACTATTTGGATCTTGTGAATTTTATTGTTCGATAGAGAGAATGCAACAAATAAATTCTAATATAATAAGTTAACAAAGTCCCGTTAGTTTTAAATACATCAAAAATGAAAAAAAGCTAAATGTTGCTGCGACAAAATGATAAGGTCAGTTGCAATTTTTTACGAAAATGTGTTTATTAATGAATAGAATAAATTTTTTTATATTAGTTTGGCTTCCATTTTTTTGTATTGTCTAAAAAATGCGCCCCGGCATCGATCCTACCAATCTCGCGAGCGTTGTTCTCTCCAGGCTTTCAGTATGGCCACTTTCAGCTCAGCAACAGTACTGAATTGCCTGTTATCGGCATAGACTTCACGTAGAAGAATTCCCCATATGTTTTCCATGGGATTCAGGTCAGATAAGCGTGCGGGCCAGTTCAAGACTTCCACTGAATTGCCCACAAACCAGTCCTTTGATGACCGACTCACATGGACTCTGCATTATCTTGCTGAAAAACAAGCGGCGATTCTCGATTTTCAGCAAGAAAAGGCAGCGAACATGTGGAGAGTACTTCCTGGTATTCAGCACTGTTCAAACGTGTTGACGGAAATGCGAGAGGCAATGTTCCAATAGTGCTGAATGCTCCCCACACCATTAACGAACCTCCAAAAAAATTTCTTTTTGAAAAATATTGAGGCTCCTTTCTCAAATCCCGCCAATAATATATAATATAGAATTACCTTTGGTCTACATTGGAATAATTGTTTGGGGGGTGCAACCGGTTTTTAATTGTTCAGACGAATTCTCATGAATACCATACATACAGTCTGTCAAGAATGAGTTTTCACTCGGGTAATAATTGCTCTACTTAAAATTCGAAAGCCGATATTTTCATTTTTATTTTCGAAATTTTTCTTCTTAAATATACAGGTAACCCTCGTACAACGCGGTTTCATGCAACGCGATTTTACTCTAACACGTTTTCAAAAATGCGGAAACCCTCGTGCAACACGGTTCCTTACAACACGGTTTCATTCTAACACGTTGACAGAAGTGCGGAAAAACTCGTATAACACGATAAGTATACTCACAAAAAATTAAGTTTCTCTGCCAAATTGTGTTATGAGCTAAACACACGTACATCGAACACGCGTATTTTCAGAACTTTGAAAACGATTTAATTTAATTTTTAAGATGTCTTTTAAAAAATATGTCTTTTTTTTGTATATGAATTTCGGTTTTTTTTTTTTGTACATAAAGTTTCGGTTTTATTTAATAAAAAATAAGGAAACTGGTAAGAAAAGTTGAATTTTCAAATAGTTTTGGAACGCAACCCCCCATTTCGTATTGGCTGTAAATATCATACAACGCGGTTTCACACAACACGACGTTTTCAAGGAACGTATCTACCGCGTTGTACGAGGGATACCTGTACTTACACACTTTTTTAACAAACACATCGTGAAAAAAAAGCAAAAAATACAACAAAAACAAAAAGAACTCCATATTTTAAGTGTTTAAGTGTAAATAAAATATAATTTTTAGTACTTTGTATGTCTACCCCGGATGTCTATGACGGACTGAAGGCGACTTTTCATCGAAGAAATTAACTTCTTTAAGTCGTAAACTTGAGGAATATTTTCCCACTCCTCCAATATTGCGGTTTTGAGTGCTGCGCAGTTCTTTGGCTGCCTTTTAGAGACAATTTTTTTCTAAAAAGCCCACAAATTCTCAATCGGATTCAAATCTGGACTTTGCGCTGGTGTGTCGAGAACTTTGCCACAGTTGTACACGAGCCACATCCTCACCATATTCGATTTATGTTTAGGATCATTATCCTGGTAAAATTTAAAATTCGGCCTCGAATCGGTAATAAATCCAAATTTCTCCGCACTGCTTCGCAAATGGCTTTTCAAAATGGAAAGGTAATGTTGTGCGTCCATGATAGTCTCAATGAAAGCCAATTCACCGACTCCTCTGGCTGAGATACACCCCCAAATCATAATCAGTGTTGCCAAAAAAAACTGATCAAAAAGTACACAAAACGAACCTTTTTTATAGAAAAAGTACGCACACATATAATATATTTTTTTTTTTGTCACAAAAACTAACGTAATTTTTTCATCATGGTAATATATTTATACAAGATGAACTTTTTTTTGTAGTCAAAGACTAGACTAAAAGACTAGTTTTGAGTATAAACTTATTAAAAATAATTTAACGAGCATTCGATTTAGCGAGGCTCGCATTTAACGAGCATTCAAACTCTTTCTATTGAATACTTTATATAACGAGGAAAATGGCATAAATTTTTTTTTCTGCACTCGGTTTAACGAGCAACATAAAACATCAGTGAAAAATCCTAAAGAGAAACAAAGAGGAATGCAAGAAATACAGCCCAATTATGAATATTTCCGGCGAACGATTTGCCGGGGAATTTACATTTCTCGAGACTAAAATTCTCCTTTTTTAAATCGATAGGGTAAGAAAAATTATGAGTATGGGTCAATTTTCAATTTCCCTATCAATTTTCTTCCCACATATTTAAATAAGATGAATTTTACTCTCGAGAAAAGTAAATTCCCCGGGAATATTCAGAATCAAGCTGATCGTTCGCCCAGTTTCTAATTTTAACCGTTAACAATCAAAGAAAAACTGAAATCGATAGTCCTGCAACTCTAATGCGGAGTTGATCGAAATAGTACGCAAATCGACCAAAAATAATTTGGTACATAAAAAGTACTCAGGTGATTGAAAAAGTACGCAATGCGTACTAAAGTACACAAAACGGCAACACTGATCATAATAGACATTTTGCCAAATTTTACCGTGGGTATGATGTTACGGTTTTCTAATGATTTAAGTGCTTTGCGCCATACTCTGGAAGGTCCGTCATTGTAATAAAGCATCATTTTGGTTTCGTCACAAAATATGACATCATCCCAAAATTCTTTAGGCTCGGGAATCAGCTTAGTTGCAAAAGAAAGCCGCCTTGCAATATTTTCCTCAGAAAGAAACGGCTTTTTACGTGCAGACCTCGAGGTATATTGGTGTCTAAGCAAAACCTGACGCACTGTTTCATGAGAAACATTAACATCATATCGTTCCTTGAGTTCCATTGCAAGCTCTCGGGTCGAAATACGAAGATGTTTGTTAAATTTCCTTATGGTCGCACGCTCCAGACGCTGGGTAATTTTTCGTTTGGGACCGCCTCCAGACTTTGGTTCTAATCTTCCCTCAGACTGTACTCGTTTTAAAACATTGTAAATAATTTTTTTGTTACAGCAAACATTTCGGAAAGCTCGTGAACAGTTTTTCCCAACTGGTGATTGTAAAATATCAATTGAGCCATTTCAAATGAGATCCTTTTTCCTGGCATTTTCAAAAAACAATATACAATATATTAATATACGCGATGCTTGACTTTTGAGTTAACCACTTAAAAAATTTTTGACGAAATGATTTTATAATTCATAGAAAAGAGTCAGAGCAACGGAAAAACCACGCCAACAATACCGTTAGTCGCTGAATTAACGCGAGAGCTGTTGCAAAAACAAATGTGAAAAGAGTTGTTTGACAGTAGCGAAATGCAGTTGTTTTTGTTTTGTTTTTTGTTTCTTTTGCGTTTGATTGGATTTGTTTTTTCGCGAATCGTTTGTCAATACAGCATATAACCATATACATAAGAAAAATTTTAAAAATATAAATACAATGCGAAAAATTAACTTTTAAGTTTGAAAATGAGCATTTATTAAGTGTGTGAAAACTCATTCTTGACAGACTGTATTTAATTTTGTTATTCCTTTTTTATTCTTTTTTTCCCTCTTTTTTTGGGGATATGTATATTATGTGCATTTTACACCCATGTGTGTGCATATGTGTTTCTTTGTGACTATTGTAATGTCTTTCGACAGGTGGTGTTTAACATAAATCAATTTGATTTTTTCGCCTACATGTGAGTTGATTTCTTTATTTATTTTTCTCTTTGTTTTGCTCTTGCTCATCTTTCAATGTTGGTCGTGACTCTTGCTACTTACGCAATTAATGACAGATTGCTCGAGTGGCTGAACAAAGCAACGGCAGCGCGTATTTCTAGAGTTTTTCCTGTAAATAGATAAAAGCGCATTTACATACGTAGCGTGAGAGTTCATGCACTTTGGTGACTTTGAATAAATTTTTTTTATTTATTTCTTATTTTTATACCCGACACACTCTGCGTCGAGGGTATATTGCGTTTGTGTGGTTGTGTCTAACACCCAGAACCAGTAGAGATAGGCCATACAAAATATATATATAAATGATCAGCGTCACCAGGAGATTCGATTAAGACATGCCCGTCCGTCTGTTCGTCTGTCTGTGTACAGTTTTCTTATCGAAGGAGTTGAGCTATCTTGACGAAATTTGGTATGCGTGCTAACGGTGACATGAGTAAGAACAAGTTCGAGGATGGACCTGATCGGACCATTTTAGGGGTACCTCCAGTACTAGGGTCTGTTACGAAAATCACAAAAACTGCTCTAAAATCGCAATTTATTAAGATATTTTGATGAAGTCTGGTATTTGAACATGTTTAAAGGCAAGTACTATGATTTTATAAACGTGGAACAGTGGGCGTGGCAGAAGGGCGTTTTTCGAAAACTGTCTCCTACACCCGAAATTCAAATGGGACTTGAACGCAATTTGGAGCTTATGTCTCGTTTTTAACCACAAACATCCTCCCCAAAAATGTTCTTGATCGGTCTATTATTAAGGGTACCTCCAGTAATAGGGTCTGTCACAAAAATCTCAAAACTGCCTCAAAATCGGACTTTTTCGAATTATTTCAATGAAGCTTAGAATTTGATCATATATGTATTTAAGCCTATTATATGCCGATTATAATTCAAAAAATTTGAAAATTGGGCGTGGCAAAGGGGCGGTTTTCATAAAGAAATTTAACAAAAGTCGGTATATGGGGACCCCTTATGGCCTTAAACACCTCTTGATATTAAAAATTATTTAAACATTTGTGCCTGTGTCGGGTATGCTAATGTCAGGCTCGCCTGACTATAACATCCTTACTTGTTTTTATTGCCTTTGAATCTTTTGCACATAAATTTTATAAATATGCTTTGTAGCTGATTTGTTAATCTGTCTGAGGAAATTTAATAAATCATTGCAGGCGCTTTCATTTTTTCCGGGGTCATAAAAAATTAGATACTTAAATTAAATAAAAAATAGATAAATTAATTAATTAATTTGAATGAAAGTCGTTTTCAAGATGAAGCTCGATAAAGTTTTCATAAAATGTGCGTGCATCTTTTTCATAAGAAAATGCATTGAAATGAAATACAAATAACCGACACCGACTGGCTGTTTGAAGTTAGCCATGCCCTTAAGCAAACCCGAAACGGTACTGAATTTCCCAGCTGGAAAAGTCCCACTGGCATCATCGATGAAGTCAGGGTGACTTTCGCGCCGGAGCTTATGCGATTTCATAGGACATTTTGTTTGACATTTGTACGGGAGTTGGACAGTGCATTCACCGATGACTGGTCATCATGGGATTAGTAAATGTCATTCGTGACTTTTAGCAGAACATGGTCCATTGTAAGAAAAAAGCATTTGAGAGAAGCAAATTCTCTTATCTCTCTAAATTTCAGTTTATAGAAACCAGTTGAAAACTCTCTTTTTTGACTTCTCTTTGAATATTTCGCAAATTTTTAATAAATCTATTTTTAACAATTTTTGTTCGCCTCAGCCAGTGATCGAACCCGCGATCTTCGGATTGTGAGGCGATCATGAATCTACGTTGCCATTTTATGCTCACGCTCAACTGACGCTAAAACCTTATTAAAATTTTAGTAGCCAATGAGATTCAAGCGCATGAACAGCATCCCTCTACGATGACATGTCCCCCAAGGGGTCATGCATGATACTGTCACCTATCGATGATATCACTGATGACTTTGTCATGCAGAAGATTATTTCCCGCTGGGTTAGTAAACAATCCTATATGTGGATTAGTAAAATAGGTGTGTATACGTCTCACAGTGACGGAAGCGATTCAGTAAGCAAAATCCAAATCGTTTTGATTTTGCGTACTGAGTGGCTGAATTCAGTACCGCATAAGGTTCGCTTTAAGCAGGCATCCGGAAAAGCAAGAAAAATGATTGAAGAAAAAATCATTTTTTTCTTATACTTACATAAAATGAACACCGCAAGGCCGGACATAAGGAATATATATATTTATATGATTCATTCCATAATTATGATATATATCCAAACGGAATAAAGAAGAACAGTTTCATTTTTATCTTCACATAAAAAACCTAATGACCATGAGTGAACAATTTGCTTAAAACTGTCGCTTCTGGCTGCCTATAAATACCCAAAATGGGTTGAGGTTTTTTTCAAACTGCTCGGGCATTTGATTAATTTTATGATTTGAATTTCTCGAATTCTAGTTCAATAAGCCAAAAAAATTTTATACACTGAGCGAACGTAACCATGATTTTTTTAAAAGGGCGCATTGTTATTCACAGTCCTTTTGATTTTCGAGCAGAACAAAAATTTCAAAAGAAAAATGGTTGAGTCAACAACATTTTTGGTTGAATTGAAAGGAAATATGTTTAATTACATTTCTTTTCGTTCGGTATAATTCTCATTTGTTTTATAAAATAAGACATATAAGATATGTATTCATCTTAGAACTTTTTAAGCATTGCGAAAGCAGTCACCAAAACGGAGTGACGAAATCGGATGAAGTCCATCCGATGGCTATTTTTTGGGTCATGTTCAGCAGAGTGCTCTATGGCCATTTGCTTTGAACGTTAATAAAATTTTTTTGACATTTCTTCTTGTATAGGTATTTTTTTGGAATTTTTAAAAAAAATATCTTGTCATTTCAACTATGTCCGTGGTTGGTTCAACAATTTAAATTTAAATCCATTTTTGAAAATGATCATTTCAATTCAACCTGAAATATGGTTGATTCAAAAGGAAAATTTTTTATTTTTTCAACAAGAAAAATTGTTAAAATTAAAAATATTCCTTGTTGAAGCCGTTTTGTATGTTTTTCCTTTTGATTTAACCAGTTTTCTGGTTGATTTTTTTCTCTGTGTAGTTAGAAGTACCAAAGAGTATGATTACAAATTAGTTATGCTTAGGATGACCATTTAATAAATTCAGGACGTTTGAAACATATGGGTATTTAGTTTTTAAATTTTTGTTGATTTATTCAAAAGGAAGGCGATTTAAGGTGGATCGTAAGGAAAAAGGAAATTATTGTTTTAGCAAGGGATCTGCTAGATATCTGGTAACTAGGAATGGTACACTGAGCGAAGGTAAGCATGATTTTTTTAAAAGGGCGCATTGTTATTCACAGTCCTTTTGATATTCGAGCAGAACAAAAATTTCAAAAGAAAAATGGTTGAGTTTTTTATTTATTGATCTTAGAACTTTTTAAGCATTGCGAAAGCAGTCACGACAACGGAGTGACAAAATCGGATGAAGTCCATCCGATGGTTTTTTTTGGGGCTTTGTTCAGCACAGTGCCGTAGCAATTCTGTTTTGCGTGGGGGGAAAAATAATTTTTTCAATTTTAACGTCTATTTTAATTAAAACCATATTATGTTACATGCACGCTTTCAATGCAAGCGTTTAACGGACCTTAAGGAATCGTATCGCATGAATACTTTTTTAAAGCGTGTTCGAAATAATCAGCTGTTCTTCTTAGAGCTATTATACACGAGACGATATAAGCGGGGTAGGCAGTTCAACAGTTCAATTCAAAAAGTGCTGCCACACGCACGATTTTTCTCTCTTACTACGTTTATACGTATGCCTTATTCGCGAATAAGAATATTGCGAATAGCGAACTTTACCGTATAAACGGTCTTATTCACGAAAGTTATTCGTGAATAGTGAGACTATTCGCGATAAACATGAGAGGTGATGCCACATTTTTCGCTGATTTCTTTCTTTTTGACGATCGGGCAGCGCTTTTTAAAAATTTGAGTTCAAAAATCTAACAAATAAGATGGAGAATGGAAAGGAAACCAACCGCTGTGTATGGATAATACTTAAATCAGAGACTGACACTTTTTCATTTTTGAAAAACTAATTGGTAAAAGCATTCTTGATGCTATGAAATCATATGTTTTTCATGTGTGCTACCATTTCATTTCGATTCGGCAGTCAGGTAGCGCTAAGACCAACTAATGTCGGTTGCCGTATAAACGGTGACTTCACTGTTCGCGATATTCTTATTCGTGAATAAGGTTTAACGTATAAACGTAGTATCTTATAGCTTACATTTTTCCTACTCTCCTCGAAAAATCCTTTTTTTACAACAAGTATGGTTATAAGGTGGTTGAGCCAAATAAAACCAACGCCTGTATAAGGCCCGATTTTCAGAAACATATTTATAGCACTCTCAGCATAATGACTTTTGGCATGGTCTAAAGCGTTTATATTATATTTACTTCACAAAGCAAACAAAATTGCGTCGATTGTGTAGCTGAGTGAATAGTAATCTTCTAACCAACTCTACAGAAGTTAAAACAACGTGCTTGATCTAATTTTGCGTGAGAAGAAGAACAATGTTTTTCTAAAAGTTGTTGATAGTTTTGTAAAGTCTTGATGCCCATACCAAAAGTCGGACTTTATTCCAATTAAAAAGGATGGAAAAAACCTGGCATTGCTGTATTCCGAATAAAACGTAAAATTATATTGAGTGGTTTTAATAAGGCATACAATAGTCACTTTGCAACTGGTTCTTAAAAACAATTTTTTTTGGAGGCCCTAAATGGAGCTTAATATACCAAGCACTTAAAACCAATGAGAAAGAAGGCCTTTCACTACAATGGGCAGCAAGTTAACGAAATTATTATCGATAATGCATTGTACCTGCACTTGAATATACAACTTTGAGTTTTAAAAATATTATTTTACATAAGAAGAGCTGGGAAGAGTATTTATTTAAATTTTTGATCTCAATCAATATTTACAATGAAATCTGATAAAAATTTTATCTTTTTCTTTAATTGTTCGCACGTTTTTGAGAGCAATCAGAATTGGGCCTTATTAAGACATGGGGTTCCTAATATGGCAAAAAAAGGACAATTTATAAAATGTCTCAACCGAATACTTTTAAACATTTTTTTGTACTTTTTTTTACATTTACGGATAAAGAAGGTTAAATAAAAGTGATTAAGATCCAAACTCTCTCTAAGTTTAACCAATTTCCGACTTTCCAACGTCTTTAACACGCCTTTGTGAATACCCCTATAGTTTTAAAAATTCACATTTTTCCCTTTTTGCCTTATCCCCAAAAAAGGAGAAATTTCCATTATCTAGCAGCACTTTAATTGATGAAACCGTTTTTCCGATACGAATTGACAAAGAAATAAAAAATATAGTGCGTGAAAAGACAAATGACGAACAAAACCTGGAAACCATTCTTTTAAGATTCAATAAACTAAAAAATCGCAAAGTGCAATTATATTAAATATGATTGAACATCATTGTTTTTTCAATTGTCATTTATTTTTTCTCCTTTTTTAATTTTTTTCATGGGCAAAAACAAAAATGCGTGGGGGGGAAATGCCCCCTCTTGCCCCTATGGTTGCTACGGCCCACAGTGCTTCGATCCCATACATTCGATGGACAAAAATAGAAAGAAGTGTCGTAGGGCAATGAAATTTGGCACAAGTCCCTAATATGGCTTAATTAAGAAAATTTCTAAGTTTCATCAAAATTGACCCCACCCACCACCCAGCGCCCATACCACCCAAAGTTACTTTTGGCTATAAAAATTGATATTTTGCCAAAAATTTCTTAAAAATTGGGGAAAGAGTATATACATATGCGATCTTATCAAAAAATAATATTTCCTCCATTAATTTCGTAAGATTTTTATTACTGTTTTCACGTTCGCGTCTTAAGTCTTTTCGCAGACAATTCTGTTAAAAAAACGAGAGAGATAAAGCAAGGACTTAAGACTCAATAATCAGCCACATTTTTCTAAAATTGCAACGAAAAACAACGAAGTAAAGACTTATAAATGCATGCACATTTCATAAATATTGAAAAGCATACTTTTTGGCTTCATTTAATAATGTTTATTTACGAAGAAAACTTTAGTATAAATCATGAAAATATACATTTTTAAAATCTAGCGTTTTCTTTATTTGTTGGTTCGATAAAAGTCTGATTTTTTCATAACTTATTAGAGGAATATATAAGGTACTAAAAATAGGAATAAAAAAATACCCGTTTTTCCGTATTTTTTTTTTTTACTCCATTAAAGTTTCGATATTTTTACTATGAAAAACAAATTTGTGCCTTTTCCAAGCAGAAAAGCAAAATGATATTAAGCTCCTTTGCCTAAAAGCATATTTTTAATGTACTTCTCATATATTTGAAAAGTTAAAACAAGAAACCTAAAGTCTATTAAGGAAAAAATGTATTTGTGGCAATTTCTTGCGAAACAGCTTGAAACAAGTGTTTCATAAATCAAGAAAAACGCTTATGGGAAAAATGATTTTTTTCCCAATTGTTGGTTCGATAGAAGTCTGATTTTTTCATATCTTATTAGAAGAATATATAAGGTATTAAAAATAGGAATAAAAAAATACCCGTTTTTCCGTATTTTTTTTTTTTACTCCATTAAAGTTTTGTAATTTTTGAATAACCAACCAAAAATTTGTGTTTTTCAAAGCAAAAAACCAAAATGACATTAAGCCTCTTTGCCTTAAAATTTATTTTTTATTTATTACTTATATTATATTAGTGTAGTAAAAAGAAATCCATTATTTTTCCAATAGATGGCGTTATTTATCTGCATCTCGCGTTGTATAAGTCCGATCGTGTTCCGCTAGGGGGCATTAGAAAGATGACAGTTCCTACTAAAAAAGCTTTTTTGACACTTTTTTGATTGATTGATTCAGTTTTGTTTGAGAGCTTGTCAAAGATGGACATCAGCAAAGAGAAAATTCGCTACATTTTACAGTTTTTCTTCGATAAGGGAGAAAACGCAAGCCAGGCGGCTGAAAATGTGAATAGCGTTTATGGACCTGATACTGTAACAGCCAATCATGCGCAATTTTGGTTTCGTCGATTCCGTTCCGGTAACTTCGATGTCAAGGATGCACCACGCACTGGAAGGCCAATTGTCGAAAATGTCGATAAAATCATGGAAATTATCGAGTCCGACCGTCATGTTAGCACTGTTTCGATTGCAAAAGAGCTAAAGATTGCACAAAAAACCGTTTGGAACCATTTGAATAAGGCTGGATACACAAAGAAGCTCGATGTATGGGTGCCACACGAGTTAACGCAAAAAAACCTCATAGACCGAATTTCCATCTGCGAATCACTGCTGAGCCGCAACAAAATCGACCCATTTCTGAAGCGGTTGGTGACTGGTGATGAAAAGTGGGTCACTTACGACAACGTTAATCGAAAACGGTCGTGGTCGAAACACGGTGAACCGGCGGAAACGGTGGCCAAGCCAGGATTGACGGCCAGGAAGGTTTTGCTGTGTGTTTGGTGGGATTGGCAGGGAATTATCTACTATGAGCTGCTCCCATACGGCAATACTCTTAACTCGGAACTCTACTGTCAACAATTGGACCGTCTGAAGGAAGCAATCGCCCATAAGCGGCCAGCTTTGGCCAAAAGGAGAGGAATTGTGTTGCATCAGGACAAAGCCAGGCCACACACATCGATAGTGACTCGCCAGAAGCTCCGGGAGTTTGGTTGGGAGGTTCTTCTGCATCCACCTTATAGTCCGGACCTGGCACCAAGTGATTACCATCTGTTCCTGTCCATGGCGAACAATTTTGCTGTTGAAACATTCGCTTCAAGAGAGGCTTCTGAAATTCGACTGTCTCAATTTTTTGCTAATAGGAACGAGGGCTTCTATGAGAGAGGCATAATGAAATTACCTTTAAAATGGCAACAAGTTATCGAACAAAACGGCGCATATTTGACCTAAATCGGGTCATTCTAACTATCTTAAATAAAGCCCTCAATTTAATGCAAAAATAATGGATTTCTTTTTACTACACCTAATATATTGAAGAAGTCAAAAAATTAAGTTTGAAGTAATTTCACGAAAAAATAAATTTTTGAGATTATTTTTAGTGAATCGACTTGACCGAATTTTTTGTTAAAGCAGTTTTGCTTAAAATCGTCTAACTTCAGCGCCCTCTAGTGGTGATCTGAAGAATCAAACCATAAATATTTTTCTATAATTATATTAGTTGTTTTATTATCTTTCCGAAAATATATATTTCATCAATATATTAAAACAATTTTTTTTTTTGATTTTTGTCTATGGGTCGAAGCACTGTGCGGCCCTGGTTCAGCAAAGGGCTCTGTGGCCATTTGCTTTGAACGTGAAGTAAATTTGTTTTGAAATTTCTTCTTTTATGAGTATTTTAGAAATTTTTTTTAATTTTTAAAAATTATCTTGTCATTTCAATTATGTCCGTGGTTAGTTCAACAATTTAAATTTAAATCCATTTTTGAAAATTATCATGTCAATTCAACCTGAAATATAGTTAGTTCAAAAGGAAAATTTTTATTTTTTCCACCAAGAAAAATTTTTTTATTTAAAAATATTCCTGGTTGAAGCCGTTTTGTGTGTTTTTTCTTTTGATTTAACCAGTTTTCTGGTTGATTTTTTTCTCTGTGTATATACTAGTAATTGTATCGACTTCCTTTCCCCGCAACGCGCAGGTGAATATCAAAATATATCGTTCTTCGATATTGGGTTTGATGGATCGATTTCCCATATATCCAAATGCAAAATATTGCTCATAAGTTTCGTATCGATGCTTAAAAAATATCGATATTTTCAGCCCATCTTTACTGGTAACTATTCGAACTTATCTGGCATGTGCATGTACGCTCTTATTCGATCCGATCGTATTGAAAAAATTTACCAATCGTTTTTAATTACTAATAATTTTCGTCTAATTTCAAACAACTCAGGAACTCCTACAAGTATTCAACACACGGGAATGCAAAGAACCACTTGCAGTGCAGTTGATTGAAACTGGTTCCATATTTTCCGATGTGTTGAATATTTGCGACGCAAGAATTCCTGCGTCATTGGAAAGCAGGCATTTGGCGGGCACAGATTTTTAAAGCAGTCATTGTTAATCTAATGAAAAAAAATGGTAAATATACATACATACCTGCGTTCAATGGATGATGATAAAGGGCAAATATTAACTGTGAGATTATCTTAAATCTGTTCTTAGTTTCTGCGATCGATTGTCATGATTTTAATTACACAATGCTACAGCGTTTCTGCCTTTTTTTTCTATTGGTTATTTTATGCTAGCTTAGGGCTACCTCATTCTAAAAAGGTCATTGGTTTGATGGATTTAAGTAGCGTTTCCGAGATATGGCCTTAAGTGTAAAAAAGTCAATTTTCTCTACTTTGGCCCATATTTCGGGTCATAACTCAATTACCGTATAAAATAGCCAAGCAGATAGACTTAATTCGAAAAGATGGAGATCCTATGCATATTTTAAGTGCCTAAACGCCACCCTAGGACTCTAATTGTGGCTTCTATGTGTCCAGAAGGGCCATTTTTGCTCATATTTTTCGCTACTTTCACTCACTTATCGAGCCATACCTTAGCAACCAGTGCAAATTATCCCAATATTAGGCAAACCATATCGTAACGAACATTTAAAGCCACAGAGCTCAATAATCTGATGACAAATGTGAAAGTTATAAGAAAAAAACTGCACTCTCATTTTTTAACAAGTAAGAAAGCTAAAGTCGGTCAAACCCAACTTTGAAATACCCAGCGTCCCGAAATTATTGGCGCACTATGTTTTGCCTCTCCATTTGTGGGCGTGGCAGTGGGCGGGCAACATAAATTTTTGTCCTACACCTTTCATTCGCCTTGGTCAACCTATGTTGCGAATTTGAAGCTTCTACGCCTTTTACTTCGGAAGTTACGAAAAACTTTCATTTGTAGGCGTGGCAGTGGGCGGGCCCTTCTGGCCTCATAGAAGCCACAATTAGAGTCGTAGGGTGGCGTTTAGGCACTTTAAATATGCATACGATCTCCATCTTTCCGAATTAAGTCTATCTGCTTGTCTATTTTATACGGTAATTGAGTTATGACCCGAAATATGGGCCAAAGTAGAGAAAATTGACTTTTTTCACATTTTGGGCCATATCTCGCAAACGCTACTTAAATCCATCAAACCATTGACCTTTTTGGAATGAGGTAGCCCTAAGCAAGCATAAAAGAACCAATAGAAAAAAGGGCATTAAAAAAAAATTTTTTTTAGCATTGTGTTATTTATGGATCCAAAATATCCCAAAAAGGGATTTTTGGGCGATATCAGGCATTCGGTTATGGATTTCCTGAGGTCAAAACATATAAAAATATTAATACCAGCCTTAAACATGAAAGTTGAGGGGCTACCAAAAACACTTTTCCGTCAGCTCTTCTCAATATGAAAAGGAAATTCCGTTTTCAGAACTTTGATTTTTCAATTGCCCACAAATGTAAAAGCTGGCATGGATTGAGTTTCGGATCTGCGAAATCACACTAAAAGTGCCCTTGAATTTCAAACTTGAAGATTGTTTATTCTTAACTAAAGACATACATTGACTTATTTTGAGTCGTATCAAAAGTTAATTTTTTTTATTTATTTATTAAGTACCTTTTTTTTTCAATTGCTCACTTGATTGAGAAAAACAGACACGCGGAATTTGGTTTCTAAGCCACAATTTAAAATTTTGAATGCTGCGTTTCCGTTGTGCTTTGGGATTGTTAAGTGGACAACTTGTACATCGCTTTTGTTGAGGTTGTTGTTGCTCTTAAAATTAACGTGTGGAAGCGATCGGAGAAACCTTGTCGTTCGGTTTTTCCATGGATTTGTGTCGGTTCAGATCACATCAGATCACGGAAGAAAGATTTATTGCTTTTTAGCTTGAATCACTTGAACCATGGTCAGAAGTCTAATTTAAAGTTCAAAACATTTGATTAGGTTTGATTTAAGCCGCACTTTGGCTAAAGCTCCGGAATACCTTAAGCTTACACTTCCGAGAGGAAGAAAAAATAATTTCTAAAGCTTTTTTAATCAGACGCAATCTGTGTCGACATTGTAGTGCGCCAGTGCGTTCGTGAACCGAGCGGAAAAGGTAGTTATATTAACTGAAAAAGCAGGTTAAAATAACCGAGTTAACCGTTAATTGTTAACTTATGTACAGTAGCGGTCAACTCAACAGTACAAACACAGTCAGTAAGGATATAACTACCTGATGGTTGATATAACTGTCTCGCGGTTAAATCAACTGTCACCAGCGACTGCGAAAATATAATTTATTTTTTGCTTTGACTTTTTTTATCTTCTTTTATTAATATTTTTTTTAAATTAAATTATTATATTTTTTCTTTATTTATTTGTTTCTATTTAAATCTTTTTCTCTCTTTCATCTCTTTAAATTTTCTCGCTTCGGCTGAGCCTTGAACCGCTGACCGCCACTTCGCTGGGCAAACGTCTTAACCATTACGCTAAACGAACGAATTTAATTTGTTGGTCAAAATGCTCACTTGAGTTTATGGTTGCTCAAGTTTTGGGGAACGTGCTTAAGGAATTGTTTCACTCCCAAAATTTTTTGCTTGAAAATGAACCATTAAAAAAAATTAAATAAATTAAAAACTTAAAAATTTAGGAGAAAATTTTTGAAAATTTTTAACGCGGAATACAGTTTATTTGACCACTCTTACTTTAACTGTTCTAAGTAGTTGATTTAACTGTTCTTATTTCTCTCGGTGTGTGTAATGAAGAGATTCGAATAAGACCTGGCCTTCTGTCTGTCTAACAATGGCTCTGCGCGTCGGTGCTTATGTACGTAAGTCCGTCTGGGTATATGTCGAGCATACTGTCTACATAAAGTTTTCTTATCAAAAGAATTCAACTGTCTTCGAGAAATTCGGACAAGAATTACTTAGGTCCAGAATGGTCTTCATCATAAAATAATCTGAAATGACTTGATTGAAATTCTTTTATGAAACTTCAAAATTGAACTTATTGTAGGGGCCCTTAATCATATTTTTTTTTTTTAAGTTTTATTATTTATTGGATCACTCCTCTAAGATAGGAGTCTAGCAATAAGTTTTTAAATCTTACACCTAATTTGACAATATTACAAAACACAAAGCATTTTCTTAATTGAAAAGTTTATGACTTAGTAATTAGTTAATTGCGGGCCTCGGATACCGAAAACTAGGCGTTGCTGATGTGTGAAGAAATACGTGTAATATTGACGGTGCGGAAACGAAGATTTTAAGCAGCTAGGCTGTGCGTGGATTGCCAAGGTGCATGGAGTGCACCCACCGAGTTGACAATCAGCTAGGAAAGCTGAGTTTATGGATGTGCGTGGATTGCAAGGGTGGATGGAGTGCACCCACCGAGTTGACGATCAGCTAGGAAAGCTGAGTTGATGGATGTGCATGTATTGCACCTGCTGTTGTAGAACGATTTATAATTGCTGGCCGGTCATTTCTTTTCAATCTCGAAGAGTACGATGTGTTCGATAATCCACGGGCAAGTGGATTTACATGTCTGCGCAATTTATTGAAGTATTTCTCTTTGTTATAGGCCTTAGGATCTTGGACTGTGCTCTTTGCAGGATTTCTACTTTCGAAGAGCTGGCATTTCCATACAATTGTAAACCATACGTCCATATTGGTTTTATAACTTGGTTGTATAGAAGGATTTTATATACAAGCTTTAGAGGAGAGCGGCTATTTATTAACCAGTGCAGGCTGTTGGCTTTAAGCTTCATTTGGGTTCTCTTGGCTTCAATATGCTTACGCCATGTCAGTCTTTTGTCCAAATGAATTCCGAGTTATGTGACTTCCTCACATTGTGGAATGCGTACATTATTAAGGAAAATGTCTGGAGAAGCTTTTCTATTGAGCGTGAAATTAATGTGTTGACATTTAGGCTCATTAATTTTGATTCGCCATTTAGATAACCAGCTTTGGATTTCGCTCAAGTGATCTTGGAGCTGAGAAGTTGCGATACTTATGTCCTTGTGCCGACTAAGTACCGCTGTGTCATCAGCAAATGTTGAAATCAATATTATATTGTTATTTGGAATATCTGTGTATATAAGGTAAAGAAAAGGCCCAACAACACTCCCTTGGGGGACTCCCGCATTTATTTGAAAGGTTTTTGTAATTGTTTGGGCCCGTAAAGATTTAGTGGTCTTGCGACC
Source organism: Chlorops oryzae (assembly GCA_020466095.1). Lineage (NCBI taxonomy): Eukaryota > Metazoa > Arthropoda > Insecta > Diptera > Chloropidae > Chlorops > Chlorops oryzae. The sequence goes on from CM035806.1 coordinate 118,348,907, forward strand.
CAAAAGGGGCAAAGGGAAATCGTATGGAAGTCGAATAAAGGAGAACTAATCACGTTACTGGGATAACTGCGACGTCGGACGGATCCGTTGACGAATTCTGCTGCTCTTGTGGTTGCTGTTCTTGGTTCTGTTGTTGTTTTGGATGCTGCTGTGGTTGTTAATTTCGCGGCAGGATGTCGGGTCCCTTGGTGAATTAACATGTGGATTAATAGATTAAAAAAGGTGTCGCGAACGCGGCCCAAACTTCACTTTGATTACTTTCAAAAGTTTACTTGCGGAACGGTATGGAAAATCGCGGACGTGTGCTTCGTTTCCCAGATAGTTTTGAATGCAATTTTAACCCGACCGGTGTTGCCAGTCAAGCCCGGCGGGAAAAGGGGCGAGCAGCTGGGCTCGAAGTGCTGCGCTCCTTTTTCCCATTTTTCCGCCGCTGGTGGGATATAGCTGCGTAGCGACAGCGGCAAAAACCGACAGTAATAAATGTGTTATGTCTTACTTGAAACGTTCTATGTTTTAAGTATGGCTCAAAGATCGCGTGAAAACTTAAGGGAAGTAATCTTCTGATTTTGTATAACAGTCCGTTATGCCAAACTTTATCGAACGCTTGGTGCACATCAAGGAAATTCCCGATTTTCATAGGCAAGTGTTATTTCATTTGTAATCTGATTTACCTGTTCAATAGTACCGTGTTGTTTTCTAAGCCGGAACTTATGTGGAGGGATAATGTTCTGCTCTTGCAGATAAGGTGTTAATTTAGCTATGAGTAACTTTTCGAATAATTTTGAGAGACAAGGCAGGAGGCTAATTGGTCTTTAAGAGGATGTTTGGGTAGGATCTTTTCCTGGCTTAAGCACCATTTTAATAACCGACCGTTTCCAATCTTTTGGCAAGTAGCTGAATTCTATAATTGCATTTAATAAGACTGTTAAAAACTGTACTGCTACGGATGGGACATTTTTGGAGTGACAAGATCATGTCCCGGGGCTTTGTTGCAGACAAGTTCATTTTTTATGATACAAAGAAAAAATTTTCATGATAATAAAAACAACAAGTAAGAAAGCTAAAGTCGGTCAAGCCCGACTTTGAAATACCCAGCGTCCCGACATTATGAGTGCACTATGTTTTGCTTCTCTATTTGTGGGCGTGGCAGTGGGAGGGCCACATAAATTTTTGTTCCTACACCTTTCATTTGCCTTGGTGAACCTATGTTGCGAATTTGAAGCTTCTACGCCTTTTACTTCGGAAGTTACGAAAAATCTTCATTTGTGGGCGTGGCAGTGGGCGGGCCAGTTAAATTTTTTCCCTACACCTTTCGTTTGCTTGGTCAACCTATGTTGCGAATTTGAAGCGTCTACATCTATTAATTCGGAAGTTACGAAAAATCTCCATTTGTGGGCGTGGAAGTGGGCGGGCCATATAAATTTTTTTCCTATACCTTTCATTCGCCTTGGACAACCTATGTTGCGAATTTGAACCTTCTACGCCTTTTACTTCACAAGTTACGATAAGCCCTTATTTGTGGGCGTGGCTCACTGAGGGCGGCGTCCATTTTTTGCCAGGATATGTCCCCTTTCGTAGTTTACCAGTACACCAAATATCAATGGAATGTGTTGAGTGGTTCGCAAGTTACAAGCATTTCACTGAAAACACATTATATTCATTTGTGGGCGTGGCAGTGGGCGGATGTCTCCCAGCCATGGTCCAGCCGTTTCGGAGGAGATCCGACCAGGGAGGGACGGACAGACGGACAGACGGACAGACGGACAGACGGACGGACGGACGGACGGACGGACAGACGGACATGTCTAAATCGATTCAGTTTTTGATCCTGATCATTTCTATATATATATGTCTATATCTCCGGAGCTTAGTTCTCCCTGTTACAAGATTCGCACAAAACTAATATACCCCGCTTACGCTGGGTATAAAAAACCAGTCTAATGCTACAAATTTTTGGTTAATATACGGTCAACAGAAAACTTTTGTGTATATAACAATTTCTCGAAATTTTTGTTTATGTAACAAATTTGCCTAAGTAAATAGCACAAACACTTATTAAATAAATAACGATATCTTTGTTGCATTAAGTTAGTTTAAGTTAGAATTACCAATGCCCGTTTGTGCAGACGAAAAATTATTTATATTTATTACAAACAGTATGGCAAGTGCACAAATAACTTTTTTATATAATAAAGTTTTTTCGTAAGATTAACTTAATCTCATTTTATTTCACAAATGGCTTTGTAAAATAAAAAGCTGGAATTTGTTATAAGAATATAAGTTTTGTGTATATAGCACACATATCCATACTATTAACAGACTGCCAGTAAAGAAATTTTGTTCGCTTTACAAATTTTGCGTGCAAGAATTTGATCCAATAACAAAAACTTTTTGTTCCATTTACATGCCTTTTATTTTATATTAAAGTAATGAATTCTGAGCTTATAAATAGAAAATTTTAAAGTTTTTAAAATTTTTTTTGTAACTCATTACTAAACAAGTAAGAAAGCTAAAGTCGGTCAAGCCCGACTTTGAAATACCCAGCGTCCCGACATTATGAGCGCACTATGTTTTGCTTCTCTATATGTGGGCGTGGCAGTGGGAGGGCCACATAAATTATTTTCCTACACCTTTCATTCGCCTTGGTGAACCTATGTTGCAAATTTGAAGCTTCTACGCCTTTTACTTCGGAAGTTACGAAAAATCTTCATTTGTGGGCGTGGCAGTGGGCGGGCCAAATAAAAATTTTTCCTTCACCTTTCATTCGCCTTGGTGAACCTATGTTGCGAATTGGAAGCTTCTACGCGTTTTACTTCACAAGTTACGAAAATTCTCCATTTGTGGGCGTGGCAGTGGGCGGGCTACATAAATTTTTGTTCCTACACCTTTCATTTGCCTTGGTCAACCTATGTTGCGAATTTAAAGCTTCTACGCCTTTTACTTCACAAGTTACGAAAAATATTCATTTGTGGGCGTGGCAGGGGGCGGGCCAGATAAATTTTTTGCCTACACCTTTCATTTGCCTTGGTCAACCTATGTTGCGAATTTGAAGCTTCTACGCGTTTTACTTCACAAGTTACGATAAGACCTTATTTGTGGGCTTATTTGTGGGCGTGGCTCACGGAGGGCGGCGTCAATTTTTTTCCAGGATATGTCTCTTTTTGTAGTTTACCAGTACACCAAATATCAATGAAATGTGTGAAGTGGTTCGCTAGTTACAGGCATTTTACTGAAAACACATTATATTCATTTGTGGGCGTGGCAGTGGGCGGATGTCTCCCATTTTTACTTAGGATCATACTCGAATTCCGATATACCTGTGTGCAAAATTTCGACTTGATTGGTCCAGCCGTTTCGGAGGAGATCCGACCACGGACGGACGGACAGACGGACAGACGGACGGACGGACGGACGGATGGACAGACGGACATGTCTAAATCGATTCAGTTTTTGATCCTGATCATTTCTATGTATATATATACGTCTATATCTCCGGAGCTTAATTCTCCCTGTTACAAGATTCGCACAAAACTAATATACCCCGCTTACGCTGGGTATAAAAAGCTTAAAATGGGATACTTTTTTATCATAAATGGTTTCAACTTTATAAAAAAAAAACGTTTGTATGAATAACCAAACTAAGCAAGACTGAAATGGGTATTTAAGCTAAAAAAAAAACATGACATATTAATTTTAAAGCATATATCAACAGCTTGCAAAATCGAAAAAAATTTGTACTTAATTGTATCAAAGTACACGAGAATGTCTTTGGGCTCACCTATGGAACCGACAAAAATTATCATTGGCTGAATTGCTTCTTTTTTTTCCTTCAATCGCTGTTATGTAGTTTGCGTTGCTTGTAGAGTTTCTTCAATGAGCATAAAAGAAAGTTGGGAGACTTTTATAGTAGGCTTTACATGGGTCTTCTTGAAGGTGGAACGAATACTCCATGAAGGAGATGCAAGTAGGCGGCTTATTTGGCGTCTATAAATTAATTGGAAAAACAAAGATAATCTTATAATTATAATTCAAGATTATATAAAAAAGAACATATTCGATTAGAATATATAGTCAAAGCTTACTGTCAGATAATGTTTTAGTCTTTAATTCCAGATAAAAAGGTTTATATCTTGGGCTCAGGTGCTCTTCAAAAATTTTTGGAAGCTTAGTACATAATTCGGGGAATGTGTTGATAAAACTAGCAGAGTCTGGATACATTACTTTGAAGTCTATATCGACCTGTAGGAAGTTAGAAAAATAAAATATGATTAGTATTAACGAATTATTGATTATTATATTCAATTATTTATTTATTTTTTTCTATAAACTGGTGTTATCAGAAGCGTACCAATTTGAAGCCTAAGGACTTTTTATTTTAAATAAGTAAATTAAGCCTCACCTGAAGTTTTTGCCAAACAAAAATGCGATCTTCAAAAATGATTTTTGCACCAACAGGTAAATTTTAGGCTTCAAATAATTTTATTAAATGATGCAGCTTTATATGCATCAAAGCAATAATATTTCTTAATCGAATAGATAAGTCTATCAGAGTAACATACGTTGAGTACATATTATTGACGGTATTGCAGTAGAGCAATTGCACCAATTTCGTTGCAAGTTTAAGAGATTGATATTTAACTAATAAAAAAATAGATAAAAACAAAAGAGAGATTGGCATAAACAATAACAGACATGTGATTACTCTTATATCACTCTTGAGAAACTTGAGCACTTCGTGTATATTCCGCACTGATAATTCGATCAATATCATTCCTATCATAGACTCGAATTGCTCTTTCACCCATCTGCTTGCGGACGTACACCTGGCCACGTATAGAAAAAGCAGCCAAGAGTAGATTCTGTCTCTTGAGTTGGGCCGCGTGGAACATGAGTTCTCTGTTTGCTCTCGACAGGCTTTCATGTATATATATATTGCCATTGCCTGGCAATCCAAGGTCTTGCAATGTAATTGATCTCTTATTCGCTTTACAGAAGCCCGCAATTGCCTTAAACAGATCAATACGAGCATGCTCGGATGTAAGTGTAATAACAATAGGGAGAGAGCTGCTTGCATTATGTTTAGGCGGACGAAAAATCTCACGCACTGCTGGTGAATTAAAGCGAACAGTTTTACAAATCGCCGAGAAAATGTCAGAGCAGGTGCTCTCAATGTTATTTGGAATTCCATTAATCAAGAGATCAGTTGCAACAGTTTTCCTCTCATCGCACGTAGCCTCAACAGCAGTCACTCTCACAGCAAGCATTTTGTTCGTTTGCTTCAATTCAATTACTTCGTTAGACAGGTCACTTAGTTTAAGAAGCAACCTCTCTTCACTGCACTTAATGTTAATTTTTAACTCTTCCACAATGCTCTCTTTAAATTTTCGAAGTTCGGAAGCAAAGTTCAGAGGCAATGCCGAAGACTCAGTACTACGAAGAGGTGACGGGTTATTGACACTGCCAGTTGCTTTATTGCTGCGAGTCACAGCTCCCTTTCCGTTCTTGCCAGCGCCAGCAGGGGCATTGTTGTTGTCCATGTCGGCAGTAGTAGGTTTATATGCAGTTATTACACAAGATTATATCAATTTGCTTAGAAGAAATATATGTTTTCACTGCAAATCTGCTTATAAATTCTAATTTTGTCTTTAAGTTTTCAAATTTCAACTCTTTTCAGCTCACTATTAGTTCAGAAGTATTTTTTCAACAATTCTAACATTTAATTTTAGTTTATATCAGATATTTTAATTATTTATTTGAGCACAATAGAAAAATACACTTCTTTGCGTTGCAGCGAATTGACATCGACATTTTGGTCATTTTAAGATAGTTATTAAAGAAAATGTAAAATTTTTCGATGGCTCGAGTTTTGAGACACGTTGAAGTGATTGTTTCTCAGCTTTTTGAGATGTTTTCACCAACAATGATGAATTAATAATAATAATAATAATAATAATAATAATAATAATAATAATCAGGCACGTAGCCAGGATTTTCAGACGGGGGGGGGGGGGGGGGGTTTTATATTTCCAATTTTTTGCTGCGTAATTATTTACATTCTTTCGAAACAATACGTCAATGAAACCGATAGTCGTAACAAAAGTATAAAAAAGTAAGAAACAGAACTCCAAAAGAAGAAGCACCATAGTGTGCGTATAAAAGTTGCTGAAAATTTTATAACTTAAACCAAACCAAACAATCATTGCTGATTTTATTAATTAATAGTTTTAATAATTTTTTACAATCAGAACAGAGTTTACCCGAGAGGGTAGTTGATCGAGAGTGTGTTTTGCTGTGGTTCAGTGGTATGGAAAGTTCCAACAAAATCGACATACCAATATCAAGAAAATTAAGAGATAATAAAAATATTATTTCATATTACACATTTCATAACCAAAATTTCCACTTCATTTAAAAAATAATCTTTAAAACTTCTGAAAGTAGTCGGTGAATATAGTAAATCCCGATATTTGGTTAAGTCAGATTGTCTTAATTTATTTTTTCGATCTCAAAATGTCACCAAAAATAAATTTTTGGACTAATATTGAAAAACTTTCGTGATATTCCTACAGAGTGAAATATTTACTTGAAAAATTTCGAGTGGGTAAAATACCCATGTAAACGGCATTCTGCCGTGCCTGTATTTGATTATCTGCATACACAACTGCACATAAAAAGTTTGCGATTACGAAAAAATTCAAAAATTATCGGGATTATTTGTGATTAATGAAAAAATTCGAACTATTCAAAATATAATACGAATATTTGTTTTTTTTTTTTGGGTAACATTTAAGGGGACCTTCTGGTCTAGAGCACGAAAATTTAGGGTGTTTTCATGATTTTTTTTTTGGTATTAAGCCAAATAAAAACGATTGTCTAAGTACGCAGGCTTATTTTATTCTTTATTGACAAAAAATAAAAAATGTTGTTGTAATTTTTTTTCTTTTTTTGTATTTTAAAAATGGCGTTGAAGTAGACCCTCTTTGAAAAAGTACCTCCGTGGTGTGAAAGATTTTGGCAGTTCTGGTAATCGGAACAAAAAAACAAAAAAATGTTATTAATCAGAATAAATGCGGCTATGGCAGGAACTAGAATAAAAAAATAAATTATTTTTAAATTGACAAAATGGCGCAATTTTTTATTTCAACCATCAAAAACTCCCCTTTTTTTTGACCATTTTGTTGATGAAAAAATATGAAGTTCTTGAAATAAAAATTCGATTCTAGTTCGGGCTATAGCCGTTGATGTTATGAGTAATATATAAAAAATCCAGACAAATCGGTTCGATGGTTTTTTTGGTTTCATTCACACCAGGTCAAAACAAGTAGTTTTGAGATAAACGCGTTCAAAGTTGCTTTGATCAAGCGCGCTGCCTGCTGTCTCCACCTACTAAAACGGCTGTAGCAAAGAAAATATTTTCAATATCTTCACGAAACTTTGCCAGCATATTCTTAGAAGTCTATTCTTCCGAAATGCTCAAAATTTGAAACGGAATTTTCTCGAAATACTTGCGTGATGTAATTTTTTTGATATTTTTCAATTTTTCGGGAGACAAAATCAAACAGAAGCACTAATAAACTTTAAAGGAGGATTTCGTTGTAGAACAGTGTAATTTTCATACCTGCTTAAATCGAGTGGGCAACACTGAAGCAGCGCTTAGACGTTCATGCATCTTGAATGGAATTTTATTCTCGATCACGATACGAGAACATTCTGCCATTTGGACATTGCTCGTCGAACCTAGTAGAGTATGTTTGAACTTCTGAGCTCCGCTCCAATTTTGTCTTTAATGTAACCGTTTCCGTTCTTGCTTCTTGAAGTTTTGATTTGTGCCAAAGAGTGCATTGGAAATACAATTTAAAATAACATAGTCAGATTGACGACGGGGGGGTTTTAACACCCAAAAGCCCCCCTTGGCTACGTCCCTGATAATAATAATAAATAAGTCGAATATATGTATTATGAAAAACCTTTGTTTGCAAAAGCGGAAGGTTAAAATTCATATTTGACCTATAGTTTCTTCGGCATAATTATTAAGTATGGGCAACAGAATAATATTCTGCTAGGGAAATTTGAGGTTACAAAATCGATCCACCTTAGTGTGGACATTTTAACATTTCAAAAAAAAAAAATTTTCGGACACCCTAATGTACATGCTACTTGACCATACGACTTCTGTGTTATATTTAACACGGATATAAATATGTAATACCCTGCAGTAAACAGTTGGGCAATTATTTGAAAATAACTAGTACTTTTACCAGAACTAGAAGAACCAGTGCAATTTTTGTGTAAGCTTCCACCATAAGTATACCAGTGATAATTGGAATATGCGTTAATTAAAGTTGAACAAATCAATTGATAGTGACTGAACATAATTTTTTCCCCCGTGATTTACTTAAAGAAACAGGAAAACATATCAACGATTCTGGTACCTTTTTTCCGTAAACAGCACTAGTATTTAACTGGTGCCAATTTCCACAATTGCATCCAAAAGTACTAGAATAGTTCTGGTGCATACTGTACTAATGCTTTCCTGTACAGATGTTATACTGATTTTCTACAGAATTTTATATGGACACGGGTATAGAAAAGAACTAGTCCTGGTGGCTTTTGCCCTAGTAAAGTACTAGTACACCTCTAGTTCAAATTCCTACAGGGTAGTTACCTCTTCCCATTGTTCGAAACCTCATCATCGGAGCCGTTGCATTCCAATAATATGCAAATTGAATTGCGTCGAGCATTCTAGCCAAGATAACTTACAGCTGTTTAAAATCGACAGCTCTCGGTGGCTTTGAACGTTTTTTTTCGACTTCAGATGTTATGCATTTACAAATAGCTAAACGACTTCTCATTTTTCAAAGAATAATAATGATAAAAAGAAATGAAAAATGTTTTCTTTTCGATTTAGTCTGGAGTTCGTTGGTAGGTTTTCGTTTGGATTTATATTTTCAGTTTTCGTTTCTATCGTTCGTCAATAACGCTGGCCGACAAAAAAAAAGTGTGCGGGCTTTGGAATAAAATATGTATAACATTTCCTATGTATTTGGATGTGCTAAAACCGAATTTGGCAAAAAAAAAAAATTTTTTCCGCGCCATAATTTCTCTACACCCCCATGTAACCCCCATAAATCCATACGGAGGGGTCTGATCGCGAGACACGTGGACATAATGGGTTTGGGATTTTGGTCTTTTGACCTTATATCGAAAGGCTGGCTACATATAAATGTCCATAAAATATAAGAGAAAAATTCCCTCAATTGTTGTTGTTGTTGCAATTTGAAAATCGAAAACTTGGAACATTTCAATATTTATCTTTTACTCATAGTTTTATATATCGGAAACGACTTAAGATAATTCAAATATTGTTTCTTTATTTGTTCAAGAATAAAAAAGTAAAAAACCGAAAATCGGAAAATAGCAGGGACTGTAAATAACGGTTATCAACAAAATTGTTGAAGAAAAAGTTCGGATGGAACTAATGGTCGGAGCAAATAATGAAAAACATCCCTAGAATCCGCATGGCTTTTTCTTCCGGAATCCACAATGATTTTTATTTTTTAACTTTTTCCTATAAAAGTCAAATAATTATCATTATTTTTCAGGTTTAATTTTTCAGTCAAAAATTGATTTGATTAAAATTTTTTCGAGCAAAAAATAATCGTTTTTCTGTGATCGTTTTTTTCGAGCAAGAATATCAGTCAAAACCAATTTTCTCGAAAAGTACCCTATTCGGAAAGGGTTAAAATTAGTTAAATGGAGAAGTGCTTTTCGAGAAAATTGGTTTTGACTGATATTCTTGCTCGAAAAAAACGATCACAGAAAAACGATTATTTTTTGCTCGAAAAAATTTTAATCAAATTAAAACTGAACTGAAATGAACTGAAAACTTAAACTCAAGGAATAACGATTAAAAAAAAAACAAGCACTTTTATAATCGTTATTTCGTGATTTTTATAATAAAAATCATAACCGTTACGGTCCCTGGAAAATAGCATACACTGAAAAAAATTTTCTGAGATTCTGAAATTTTTTTTGCCAAATTCGGTTTCAGCACATCAAAATACATAGGAAATGATATATTTTATTCCAAAGACAGCACACTTTTTTTTTTGTCGGCCAGTGTAATGGTCAAAACCATCTTCAACAATTTATCTGCGAATAAAAGTTTTTCCATGGTTATAGAGCAGTGCTTGCCAGCGTAATACTCTTTCATACAAAGCTGAGTATTGCGGCTTTGTTGTTTCTTTGTTGTTATTTCTCGCACACAGCGTCTGTGTAGCGAGAGAATTCAATCAGTTTGGCAGCGCACTGCATGAGCCTCTTAAGCACACATACATGTGAAGAATGAGAGAAATTGTGCTAGTGGTCGTACTGGCAAGCACTGTTATAGAGACGGGGGCAATTCATAGCTTGTCAAAAAAAAATACTTCTTCCAACAAGTCTGCAATCTGAGCATGTCCCTCCATTATGCTCTCTCTCACTTCTCCTCTACGCTCCTTTGACCCCTTTTTCTGTCTCTCTCTCTCTCTCTCTTTGTCTCTCTCTCTCTCTCTCTCTTTGTCTCTCTCTCTCTCTCTCTTTGTCTCTCTCTCTCTCTCTTTGTCTCTCTCTCTCTCTCTTTGTCTCTCTCTCTCTCTCTTTGTCTCTCTCTCTCTCTCTCTTTGTCTCTCTCTCTCTCTTTGTCTCTCTCTCTCTCTCTTTGTCTCTCTCTCTCTCTCTTTGTCTCTCTCTCTCTATGTCTCTCTCTCTCTCTATGTCTCTCTCTCTCTATGTCTCTCTCTCTCTATGTCTCTCTCTCTATGTCTCTCTCTCTCTCTATGTCTCTCTCTCTCTCTATGTCTCTCTCTCTCTCTATGTCTCTCTCTCTCTATGTCTCTCTCTCTCTCTCTATGTCTCTCTCTCTCTGTCTCTCTCTCTGTCTCTCTCTGTCTCTCTCTGTCTCTCTCTGTCTCTCTCTGTCTCTCTCTGTCTCTCCCTGTCACTCTCTCTCTCTGTCTCTCACTTTGTATCTCTCTCGCTCTGTCTCTCGCTCTGTGTCCCTCTATCTCTCTCTCCCTCACTCTGTCTCTCTCTCTCTCTCTCTCTCTTTCTTTCTCTCTCTCTCTCTCTCTCTCTCTCTCTCTTTGTCCCTCTCTTGCTCTATATATATATATATATATAGTTTTGATATAAAAGCATATTTTGATGGCACATAAAAAGAGAATTATTCCCTGGTCCCCCTTTGACTAATTCACTGGTTGTCTACTCTTGCCCATCAGCTGGAACGTTTCATTGAAATATATTGCAACCGAAATTTATGAGGAGCTTTTAGTATTTCGCATGGAAATGCGATAGCAGAAGCGAAGAAATTATTGAAAATCCATATTAAAATTATTGCTTATCCCGTAATCGATCGAATCGAAGCCATGCCAAACAAAGGTCAATACTTACGAGTAGACATGCCCAATAAAAGTCTGTTTTAAATGATTCCGTCTGTCCGCCAACGGCTGTTGGCTATCGCCGGTCGTCGTTCCTCGGTCGTCTGCTCAATTTAAATGTGCGATGTGAAAAGATCTGAACATTTTATGCATGCCAAATGCAATTTATCAAAAAAAAAAAATAAATAAAAAAATTCATTCAAAATAAAATACCATAAAAAAGGGAGAAAAAATATGAACCGACTGTAATAATAATGTCTCCAAATCCGTAGACTTGGGAAAAGACAAAAATTATTGATTGCACGATAAAGAAAACGTGTTCTTTTTATTTTTTTCGATAAGCCGGCCAGCCCATCTGATTGCATCGCATCTTCGAAAACGTTTATGAATTTGTTTTTAATCTTCTTCTGGATATTTTTTTTGAGAGTGTTCGGCATGAGGTTTGGTTTGTTTGAGGCGTGGCATCGGTATAGGTATGCACTCAGAGAAAAAATCGCGTAAAATCAATGCGAATCCCATGCTCCAATGGTTTTTTACGATTAAAATTAGTCAATGTGACTTGGATCATAACCGCAATAGTTTTGAAATTGTTATTATAATAGTACATTTGTACTGTTATGATAATAGTCTTACAGTTTTAATTTAATAGCACACTCAGAGAAAAACGTCCCATAACAATATTAAAAGTACGCCCATTGTTTTAATAGGAGGCTTTTCAATTCTTTCTACTTCTTCATTTTTCAAGGATCATCTCATCGATGGAAATGAAATAAATTTTTTCTTTACAAAAACATATTTTTCTCACAGACAAAACAGATGCAGACGGATAATTCTAATGCCGCCATTTGAAAAACATGGCAAAACGTGAAATCAAAAAATTTGCATTTTAAATTTTCGAAAACTTAAGCGACAAACATGCAAAATTCAGAGTCCGATTCCTCCTAAACTATAGTCAATCCAGAGAAAAGGCCGATGGATCTGAGCTCAGCATACTTTTAAGAAATTCATCCAGTTGGTCCCATTTTTGTTACTATTTTCGACTTGCACAGTGTTATTAATGGTAAAATACTATTAAAGCTATCGTATTTCTTATTAAACTAATAATGTGTTTCCTATTATTAATAATAATTTCAAAACAATTGTTATAATAACCCGAAACCCATTGATTTCATTAGAAAACTATTGTTTTAATAGTAAAATACTATTGAAAAGCGTCCTATTAAAACAATGGTCGTACATTTAATATTGTTATGGGACGTTTTTCTCTGAGTGTGTGTGAATAGATTTCTATCTTTTTACCCTTTGAACCCAACGAGGATGACATGCGATAAGTTTTTTTGCTGAGATCCAATCGCGGTTGATTTTATCAGCCCTGTAGAGTGTCGGTAGGATGGGTCAAAAAATATGATTGGCCCTGACCCTGGACTTAGTGGGATTTATTTTCTGTCGCCTTTTTTCGCAACAGTCAATATATCACATTATCTTGAAGGCGTTCGAAGACCTCGAAGAAAGCTCTTCAACATCTATTTAATTATAGTTTTCAATTGAATAATAATTTCCCCGAACACAGTAAAAAGAAGTGGACGAATTTCTATCCCTTTTAAGATGAAAAGTTCCAATCAAACTTTGAATTTAGCACTAAATATTAGTTGTGCATTTGCATGCAATTCTTAAAGAAACCTGTCCCAAAATTCCATGACTAGTACCACTAAATAATTTCAATCCTCACTTTAATCTCGAATTGGATTTTCCTTGTAATTATTTTGGTAGAGAGCAAAAACAGAAAAAAACGACCTCACTTCAAATCGCTTAACATCGTGATATGCCAATTACGCATTATTCACCTTAAATGGCTCTGTGTCTTCAGACTTTGCTCTCCGAACTTTCAGTCGTCGGCCTTTGGTGTCTCCGATATTTACAGTTTATGCATTTTATTCACAAAAGGTCGCTTTGGCAACACTTAAAACGCACCGAAAATGGAGGTTGAACCTTATTGCGATTCAAAGTTGCGTGCCTGCCCAACTTGCCAGCACGTCTTGCTGCATTATTACATCCAGAGGAGCCGAAACAAAAAGTCAAAGTCCGAAGAAATTCAGTAACAGCGAACCTTTTTCACTGCATTTTAACGTGACTAAATAGGGAAATTACCTTTGCCTTTACTTTTACCGTTAGGCGATGATGTTGGCTTCGACGTATTTGCTGTTTTCTGTTGTCTGCTGCTGCGTCAGTTGCGAATTGTTTTTTCCTCTCTCTGACTCCTTCTACGTATTTGGTTTTTCTGCATTTTCGATTTACAAGACCCGGAGCGGCGCATTCACTAAATGTAAATCTTTCATCGACGACGCGTCGCACAGTGTCACGTGAGCGGAAAAAATGCCAAAAATCCACATTCGAAATGTTAAAATAATCAAAAAGAATTATGTGAATATGTTTGGCCATTGCCCCGCAGCATGCTCTCAAACTTTGAAGTTATGTAAATTGTTGTTTTTGAGTACAAAAACTTCAATATAATTACTTGTGCCTTAGTTGCCCTGTACTTGTGAGTTGTGATCCGATCATTAAGTTTAGTATGTCAAATTAAAATATAATGTTAGTAGTACCAGGTAACCCTTATTAATTTTAAGTTTGTTTATAATACGTTAACTGTCATTGTTTTAAAGTAAACCTTAACAAGTTCAAATAATTTGAAACAAAGTTTAATTTTTAAAATTGAATTACTAAAAAAGCCGAATTACCCTTTTTTAATTTATATAAAATATTGTTGCAATAAGTAAGTAGAAAAACATATAAAAAGAAAGGCTGCCCCAAATTGCCCCGTTCGTAGCAAGAGCGTTTTTCTTTTAGTGACCTCAGAGTTAAAAATTGTCGATTTGTTGCACGTTTGCATAGCGGCTTCCCACAAAACAGGAACAGAAAAGCAAACTGAAATGTTTACATTTGTCAAACATAAAATAAATGAAAAAATTGATGAAGATAACCTAAAAGAAAGAGCAAGGATAATTAGTTTGCAATTTTACACTTGGTGTAATAGCTGCAAACGATACAAAGAGCGGTTTCTTACGAAATACTCGAATTGGTTGAGCTCGACATTCGACACACATTTTGAGTGTAAGTGCATTTAAAATGCAAATTATTGAAAATGATTATGATATGTTGCTTGTAAAATAGGAACATAATTACACAATGCCAGAAAATGTTATGTAGAAAAAAATAACATTGATGTTTTTAACCATTTGTTGCTATCCTCTGAACCACAAATTCACATATACTTATACAAAACTGTGCAGGAGAAAGAAACAATTGTGCAAAGAAGTGTAAACTTACGTTTTATTTAATAATGATTATGATGATGATGACAGTATATCGTCTTTGAATATAGAATTTGAGGCTTTTATTTCATCACACTCAGAATTTGAATTTGCACAGTAAAAATTGGATATTTTCTAACCAAAATGTTAAATACCATCAATGAAAACTACATTTTTTGAATAGTATCAATGACATTCAACACAGCGAAGAGGCGCTTTATCGTTTGCATTTTCGCGCGTTTTCACTTGAATACACTTTCATACAGCTTGCGCATGACCACAACTGACACAACTTTTGTTTTCTGATTAATATACAATGTTTTAAGTTTACAAGTCCGCAAAAAATTCTTCACATTTTATATTTCCTTCGAAAATTTTTATAAGGGTAAATATGCTATAAATCTTTAAATTTTGAAGGGGCGTATTTTGACAAGTAGGCGTGGCATTAAAAGTTAGGATAGGATAAAAATTAGGGAAGTTAGGATTTCCCGTTATATGGGGGTGGGGGTGGCAGTGGGCGGAATTCCATGATTTTTTCAAAATTTCTTAATTAGGCCTATAGTAATACTCCTGCCAAATTTCATTACCCTGCGATAACTCCTTATATTTTTTTCCAAAAAAATTATGGAGAAGTGACACTGTGCGTCGGTCCGTCCAGCCTCGGCCGCTTATTGCTTGTCATTTGCTTTTTCGCCATCTCCCTCTCTCTCTCTCTCTCTGTCTCTCTGCCTCTCTCACTCTCTCTTTTTCTCTTTTCTCGTGCAACACAAAGATTCTGAAATGTCGTGAAATGCAACTAAAGCTACAACAACATCAGCAATAACAACAACAACCACAAACAAGACTAGAAACGAAAGCAAGAAGATATCCACCGTATGGCTGCCATGGCTGGAGCTCGGGACAATGTTTGCGTTTTATTTCGGCGTCAAGTTACCTTACATTGCGTTACGTTACAGTTCATGTTGCCTTTTTTGGGTTGCTGGGGAGATCAAAAAACAACAAGCTGGCTAATATTAAAGTCTAAGAACCGAACCTTCCAAACGAAAATGTAAAGTTTCAGTAGAAAAGAAAAAGTCCCGTCATTAATAATTGAAAAAAAAAAGAAAACAAGTAAGGGTGTTGTAATCGGCGAGCCTGACAATACAATACCCGACACACAGCCACACATGTTTAAATAATTTTTAAAGTACGATTAAAAAACATAACCATAAGAAAGAATAGGGGTATTCACAAAGGCGTCGGAAAATTGGAAAGTCGGAAAATCGGAAAAGTTTAACTGCTTAAAAAGTTGTGCAAGACACAAAAACCGTTTAAAAATATTTTAAGAAGTCGCATTTTTCCGATTTTCCGACCTTCCAACGTTTTTAACACGCCTTTGTGAATACCCCTAATATTCAGCAGGTTTTAAAGGCCATTAGGAGCCCCATATACCGACTTTAGTTAAATTTATTTCTGAACACCGCCCCTTTGCCACGCCCACAAGTGAAAATTTTTTGAATTCTAATCACAGGCTTAAATATGCTCTCAAATTCTAAATTTCATTTACAAATTTCGAAAAAGTCCGATTTTGGGGAAGTTTTGGGTTTTTGTGACAGGCCCTAGTAATGTAGGTACCCCTAAAAATGTTCCGATCAGGTCCATTCTCGAACTTGTTCTTAAACGCCAATTTCAATTATGCTTCAGCTGCGTTGCGTCAATTGACGCAAATATTCAACACGTGCAAGCATATTGGAGCAGTACAAATCAATTGTATGCGTGCGGACGCAGCGTGCAGCTGTGGAAACTATTGAGCACCTACTTTCGAGTACTTCATACTTGTGGGAATACTTTTCATTGAAATATGAAAAATTGGTTCTTTATCTCTTTGTTTTTATTTAAAAGTGCATATTTGAGTAATTAATGTCATTATTCTA
Organism: Chlorops oryzae; assembly: GCA_020466095.1. Classification (NCBI taxonomy): domain Eukaryota; kingdom Metazoa; phylum Arthropoda; class Insecta; order Diptera; family Chloropidae; genus Chlorops; species Chlorops oryzae. The sequence continues at coordinate 118,365,545 of CM035806.1, forward strand.
TCGTTTAAAATCAAATTTTGGTTAATATTTTTTCAAACGTCTCAAATACAACCCTAAATAAAAAATGTAGTTAGTCTACACAAATGTGCTTCACTAAGAAATTTCATAACAACCCATATGCTCAGAGGGCAAAAACAATTTATGCAGGGAACAATACGCAGTGTTTAGTAGATGTCAAATATTGACAGATATTTCTGGTTGGAGGAGGTTGGAACCAGTGTTCGGAGAATTCTGCACAAATGTGAAAAGTGGGTGGCACAGGCGGGTAAATTCGAATTATCGTAACTTCAAAATTGTAGTAATTTAGTTAAGAAAAATGAAAGATTATGGAGATTGCAGAAAAAAAGTGTGATATTGTAGAATATCTTTACAAAATTTTGAAATATTTTTTCCATTTGCCGAAATATTGGGGGGGCATGGCCCCTCCAATAAAATTTTTTGAGGGGAAAAAAGGGCCTTGCCCCCCCAAAGTTGCCGCGGTTGATCAAATCAAATAACCAAAGCGTAAATTGAAATAGGCCTTGTGTTCTATTTCATGGAATTTGTGCCATCTCTAAAAAATGCCACCACCCCACGCTAAAAATAATTGACCACAAATTTCCCGAACTAGGGCACACCCATATCGAATGGACTCTGACCACGCTCTTATTGAAAAAGCTACCCCGCAGAAAATGTCTATGGTAAAACTGTATAAATTTTCTAACGTCTTTGTCACCAGTACAAGTGACAAGTTATACCCCCCCACAGTGTTATCTGCTGTAGACAACTATCATAGGGTTGGCCTAGAGAATGCACCAGTCGACACTTTCGATAGTGACTATATGGTTCCTTTGGGGATATACGGCGACATTGGCACCATGTATTCAGTAGTTCAATTCGGTTATTCAAGTCTACCCTTTTTGATATATTTTACTGATTATATAATATTTTATTAGGTTTCCCTATGAGAGACGGTCAAACAGTTAATTTAAACATATGTTATTTATATCAATATGGTAGCTTATTAAATATTAGGTGTAAGAAATCCATTATTTTTGCATTAAATTAAGGGCTTTATTTAAGATAGTTAGAATGACCCGATTTAGGTCAAATATGCGCCGTTTTGTTCGATAACTTGTTGCCATTTTAAAGGTAATTTCATTATGCCTCTCTCATAGAAGCCCTCGTTCCTATTAGCAAAAAATTGAGACAGTCGAATTTCAGAAGCCTCTCTTGAAGCGAATGTTTCACCAGCAAAATTGTTCGCCATGGACAGGAACAGATGGTTATCACTTGGTGCCAGGTCCGGACTATAAGGTGGATGCAGAAGAACCTCCCAACCAAACTCCCGGAGCTTCTGGCGAGTCACTATCGATGTGTGTGGCCTGGCGTTGTCCTGATGGAACACAATTCCTCTCCTATTGGGCAAAGCTGGCCGCTTATGGGCGATTGCTTCCTTCAGACGGTCCAATTGTTGACAGTAGAGTTCCGAGTTAAGAGTTTTGCCGTATGGGAGCAGCTCATAGTAGATAATTCCCTGCCAATCCCACCAAACACACAGCAAAACCTTCCTGGCCGTCAATCCTGGCTTGGCCACCGTTTCCGCCGGTTCACCGTGTTTCGACCACGACCGTTTTCGCTTGACGTTGTCGTAAGTGACCCACTTTTCATCACCAGTCACCAACCGCTTCAGAAATGGGTCGATTTTGTTGCGGTTCAGCAGCGATTCGCAGATGGAAATTCGGTCTATGAGGTTTTTTTGCGTTAACTCGTGTGGCACCCATACATCGAGCTTCTTTGTGTATCCAGCCTTATTCAAATGGTTCCAAACGGTTTTTTGTGCAATCTTTAGCTCTTTTGCAATCGAAACAGTGCTAACATGACGGTCGGACTCGATAATTTCCATGATTTTATCGACATTTTCGACAATTGGCCTTCCAGTGCGTGGTGCATCCTTGACATCGAAGTTACCGGAACGGAATCGACGAAACCAAAATTGCGCATGATTGGCTGTTACAGTATCAGGTCCATAAACGCTATTCACATTTTCAGCCGCCTGGCTTGCGTTTTCTCCCTTATCGAAGAAAAACTGTAAAATGTAGCGAATTTTCTCTTTGCTGATGTCCATCTTTGACAAGCTCTCAAACAAAACTGAATCAATCAATCAAAAAAGTGTCAAAAAAGCTGTCATCTTTCTAATGCCCCCTAGCGGAACACGATCGGACTTATACAACGCGAGATGCAGATAAATAACGCCATCTATTGGAAAAATAATGGATTTCTTTTTACTAAACCTAATATTACAAAAGCAAAAACTAAAAAGATTACTTCTAAATAAAGATATTTTAAAATTAGACTAGGAAATACTTGATGCAACACAAACAGCCTTTTCTAAGTCTTATAGCCTTTTCAGACTAGCAGTTAAATCTATATTTAGAGCCAGCTTCTGCATTTATCTGTGTATTTAAATGCATTTAGGGCCTGCTAAATGCAGAGATATATTCTGAATTTATGATGAATTCGCTGCAACAGTGGCGGGAAAAGTACGAAATAAAATTTAATTCTGGGCAGCCCCAGCGCAAACAGCTGATTGACGCCTGCCGAATATTGTGAAAAATCGAGAAAAGTGTGTTTAGAAAAAATGAAAAACCCCAATTTGTTAATAAAAACGATGTTCCTCCTCTTTAAATATGCCATGACCTCTATTTTGAGAAGCTCCCTTCTATCCAATTTTCCCTTGTTTTAAAAGACATTCAAACATTAGGAGGCCAATTTTATAATAAGTCAAGGCTGGACAATCACCCCTATCCAAAAAAGACACAGAACTTGCTGGAATTGTTGTACTTAAATTAGAGAGCAACAATATTACTATTGATATATGAATAATGTATTATATATATAATGGGTAAAACATATTTTATTTGATGTTGCAATACGGGATCACAACTGTCTTTACGGGACGGTTCCGCAGAATGCGGAACGGTTAGCCGCCTTATTCAACAAACGAAACAGTTGACTTAAATGCAGAATGGTGTTAAATGCAAATAGGTGTAGTCTGAAAGGGTATTTTTGACAACTGCATTTAGCGTGCTAAATACTGATTTTATTTGATAGTCTGAAAAGCCTATTATTCCGCTTTCAGACTTTTGCATTTAAGGGGACCTTCTGGTCTAGAATTTTTTGAAAATTGATTTTTTTTTTTTATATATTTCAGAAGAATAGACTTTTAAGAATATGCTGGCAAAGTTTCGTGAAGATATTGACAATATTTTCTTTGCTACAGCCGTTTTAGTAGGTAGAGACAGCACGCAGCGCGCTTGATCAAAGCAACTTTGAACGCGTTTATCTCAAAACCACTTTTTTTGACCTGGTGTGAATGAAAACAAAAAAACCATCGAACCGATTTGTCTGGAATTTTTATATATTATTCATAACATCAATGGCTATGGCTCGAACTAGAATCGAATATTTATTTCAAGAACTTCATATTTTTTCATCAACAAAATGGTAAAAAAAAGGGGAGTTTTTGATGGTTGAAATAAAAAATTGCGCCATTTTGTCAATTTAAAAATAATTTATATTTTTATTCTAGTTCCTGCCATAGCCGCATTCATTCTGATTAATAACATATTTTTGTTTTTTTTTCCGATTACCAGAACTGCCAAAATCTTTCACTGCGGAATTTGCACTAACGTTTTTAAAGCTGATATTTTGATATTGAGAGAAAAAACTTTAGTGCAAATTCCGCAGCCTCGAAATTCACTTTGGACCTATGGTTTCCTCGGCAAAGCCTCTTGAGAGGACTAATGGAACCAGCATCGCGATGTGCCCCAATGGCCAAAAAATTTGATCCGGCCTAATATATTTTCAACAGCGGCGTTTTGGGAAAGAATCCGATCTAATAAAAACTTATGCTCCGCCAAAATCTTCAAGATATTATTAAGTTTGTTTTAAACTGTGTCTAATAAAACTTAAATAATATACTTGCATTGCCATATTGAAACAAATTTCTTCGAGAGGGGGTTTTTTGTATTCCAATGTGACAATAACTACCTGGCGCGACATCCCTCAAGCAAACTTCATCTCTTTTACCTAACAAAGTTGCTGCTGATAGTGGAACGTCCATTCCTTCTTCTTGCAAAATAGCTAACAGCATCTCTAATGACTTTCTTGAATGTGATGTTTCTATGTACCACTGTTTTAATTTCTCTGCGAGTGTCAACTTTGCTGGAGCGAAACTTGCAAAAGATTTGAAGAACCGCTCTTCTTCTTGACCCGAAAACATTTCACTGATGCTTTCTTCCCTTTTTTCTTTTGAACGAGTTTCAGATTAATTTTTATAAATCTCAAACTGTTTCTTAACTTTTCTTCTGTAATTTCTCTTACTCATTTTGTTAATTATACGTAATCAGGCACGTAGCCAGGATTTTCAGACGGGGGGGGGGGGGTTTATATTTCCAATTTTTTGCTGCGTAATTATTTACATTCTTTCGAAACAATACGTCAATGGAACCGATAGTTCCAACAAATCTATAAAAAAGTAAGAAACAGAACTCCAAAAGAAGAAGCACCATAGTGTGCGTATAAAAGTTTCTGAAAATTTTATAACTTAAACCAAACCAAACAATCATTGCTGATTTTATTAATTAATAGTTTTAATAATTTTTTACAATCAGAACAGAGTTTACCCGAGAGGGTAGTTGATCGAGAGTGTGTTTTGCTGTGGTTCAGTGGTATGGAAAGTTCCAACAAAATCGACATACCAATATCAAGAAAATTAAGAGATAATAAAAATATTATTTCATATTACACATTTCATAACCAAAATTTACACTTCATTTAAAAAAAAAAAAATCTGTTAAACTTCTGAAAGTAGTCGGTGAATATAGTAAATCCCGATACCTACTTGGTTAAGTCAGATTGTCTTAATTTATTTTTTCGATCTCAAAATGTCACCAAAAATTAATTTTTGGACTAATATTGAAAAACTTTCGCGATATTCCTACAGAGTGAAATATTTACTTGAAAAATTTCGAGTGGGTAAAATACCCGTAAGCGGCGTTCTGCCGTGCCTGTATTTGATTATCTGCACACACAACTGCACATAAAAAGTTTACGATTACGAAAAAATTCAAAAATAATCGGGATTATTTGTGATTAATGAAAAAATTCGAACTATTCAAAAAATAATACGAATATTTTTTTTTTTTTTTGAGTAACATTTAAATGATGCAATGGTGCTCCAAATTTGAAACGGAATTTTCTCGAAATCCTTACGTGATATAATTTTTTTGATATTTTTCAATTTTTCGGGAGAAAATATCAAACAGAAGCACTAATAAACTTTAACCCTAGTCCTTATAACCGACTTTTACTACGAGAACGTATAACCAAGTACAGGTGTGGCCAGTAGGATTTTTTTGCAATTTATTTATATTTCGTGGTTATTTCTTCAGGATTTCAACTACCTGTCATAAAGGAAATATATTCAGCTACGTGTAAGTAAAACTTCGTCCAGTTCTGTTGGGCAGAACAGCAATAAAAACCACTTTTCGAGAGCAGAAAAATGAGCGCAGAAGACGCACTCTTTACATGTAAACGTTACTCATGTAAACGGCCAATTTGTTTGCAGCATTCAAGCACTTTGTTTGTATGTGAAATTTGCAACAATAAAGAAATAAAATAAATAATTTAAGTTATAAAAAATAAATATATATAAATAAAAACATACATTTACATTATCTTATAGCAAAAAACAAATGTTTTATTTATGTAGAAAACTTATAAAATTGCACTAAAAGATAGTGTACTTGGATATACGTTTATGGGGGTAAAGATTTTGGAGGATCATAGCTCCACAATGCCTTGACCCAGCACATCAGTTGAGGTGGCAGTCGACGCGGATTACCGTAATCTTCCTAGCTCCGGAGTTTTATACAATTACAATAAATGGTTTAGGAGGTACATCACTCCAAAGTGCCCACTGGCCACACCTGTACCCGGCTATAAGGACTAGGGTTAAAGGAGGATTTCGTTGTAGAACAGTGTAATTTTCATACCTGCTTAAATCGAGTGGGCAACACTGAAGCAGCGCTTAGACGTTCATGCATCTTGAATGGAATTTTATTCTCGATCACGATACGAGAACAATCTGCCATTTGGACATTGCTCGTCGAACCTAGTAGAGTATGTTTGAACTTCTGAGCTCCGCTCTTTGTCTTTAATGTAACCGTTTCCGTTCTTGCTTCTTGAAGTTTTAATTTGTGCCAAAGAGTGCATTGGAAATACAATTTAAAATAACATAGTCAGATTGACGACGGGGGGCGGGGTTTTAACACCGAAAATGACCCCCTTGGCTACGTCCCTGTACGTAATATATTCAGATTTCTCACCGTTTTTATTTGTATAGTTGCACGAGCGCAGCGCGAACTTCTAAAACTATGAAGAATTATCGATACTACCGATTTACATGCAAATATTTATCGATGAAAAGCTTAACATTAGATGTGTAGACATGGACAATGGAGATTAGTTATACCTCCTGACAGTACAGTTTTTCTATGGACACCGCCTGGAAATACTGTTGACTCTTGAACTAGTTCTCTTGTCCATATAGACGTCAGTATGGACATTTGGCCATATGACGACAGGCTTCCTCCAGGGTAAGAAGAAATATGGAAGTGAGATTTAACATCCTGATGACTGGAAGGATCTAGTTCGGAAGGCCAAGGCAGAAAACCCTTTTGAAGTTGTGTCCATGTCTTAAGCAGATTTCTTAGATTTTAATAGCTTGTTCAAGAATACCCTGCAAATTAAAAAGAAAAACGAAGATGGCGATATATTCCTGTTCAAAAATGTTTAATGGATCCGGTACACGGCTGAACAAGGAGTTTTTTTTTTATAAAAGTACGCTTCATAAGGAAAAAAATTTCAAGAAATTGAATTTAAATAAAAAAGGGAGAAGCAGCAGTTTCATCCTGAAAACCACACTCGCCCATGTTACGAGCAATTTCTGGCTATCAGTGATGAAAAAAAATCTGATTTGATGAGCGTACTCAATCTTTTGCGGCCAGAAGTTCACGAATATTACCAGCAATTTCCATCGACCAAGGATAAAAAAACAATTGATCCTGACTTGCAAGATTCGGATTTCGACGAGGATGAAAATCAACCAGGCGAAGACTACTCAAATAGACGAAATCCGTCAAAAAATCATTTTTCAAAGGAATGGACATAAGTCCTTTTTCCGGTCAGCCACAGATATATAATATATATATAGGGTTTTATACGGAGCTTAGTTCTAGCTGTTACAACATCCGAACAAAACTAATACATATGTATACCCTGCTTACGTTGGGTGTAAAAAGGGACACTTCGCAATATGCTAAGTCGATTTAGTCAAGCAAGACGGTTAGGCAGTTACGCCTACATATAAGTATTTACATACATGTATATGCATATATGCAGTTGCGTTCAATGCATTAGGAGTGAGTGTTAACGATCAGAAAATATCTTTTCTCAAATTTTGACCACAATAAGGGCTCGGAAAAACTCTGGTAAAAGAGACGAAAAATGCGATAAAAACGATTTTAAGAACTTGCCGCTAATATTTTCAAATTAATAGAATAGTTTGAAAAATGTTCTCAACATATGTATATGATTTATGCCTAAGGGTATGGAGATAGCCCCCAAAATAAAAAATTTTCCAAAAAAATTTCAGTTTCAATTTCGCATTTTTTTTATTATAGCAACAATGGCAACACCGTCCTCTACCAAGGCTGAGAGTACATTTTACAGCTGATTACGTTGTTGTTTTCAAAAATGGAGTCTATAAATAGTCATTCCAATGATTGTTTCGGACTCCAAATTGCTGTCCTCTGACACCCAAACTTCCAATTCTGTATACCTTTTTGTGTTATTTCCGTAAATGCAATTTTCGCTTTAAAAATCTTGCAAACAGCTATTTTTCCAATATCGAACTCAGATCTCATATGATATTTAAATGAACTGTCGAGGAGTTTTAAGAATTGTTAAATATGTTTAGTAATACCTATTGGCCCTAAACTTATTAAGCGCCTAGTGCAAACTTTTTGAAGCAGGTATTTGATTGAGTTAGACTGGCATGAAGACTAAGTTTTAAGTTGGAACTCCAATAATACGTGAGCAGGGGAAAGTTCCACGCCGCGGAAGCTGCGCCAAGCATATAGAACTATAGTTCTATCTCTTCTTCTTCGTAATCCCTGCAATGTGTTAGAGCTATGATGCTTCAATATAAGCCCTGCAGTAATTGAGACTCACCCCCTACTCACCTATGGTGCACCTCAAAAAGACTACAACTAGTCCCCACATAATTTACTCTTACATGCATTCAACTCACCTCTTTAACATGAGGCCTACATTAAAAAGAGAGTAGTGCATGTAAGACTCACCCATGGTGAGACGTTTTGGGTGAGTTGGAGGTCAATTGACGATTTTGTTTATTTATGGAAAAAAAAAATTTTAATATTTGTTTTATTTTCTTCTTCTTGTTTTTACTTTGTTTATTTTTTGTTTTTATGTTTTTAATCTTTTTTTTTGTTTAAACATTAGTTATGTTTTTTTTAATTTTCTCGTCTCGAACGAACCTCGAACCGCTGATCTCTGGGTTGGTAAGTCTGCGTCTTAACCATTACGCTAAACAAGGAAATTTAATATGTTGATCATAATGCTGACTTGAGTTTATGGTTGCTCAAGTTATTGTGAAATATTGAATTTTTCATAGAAAAAATTTTTCAATTGAAAAATTAATACTTAAAAAAAAATTTAATTATGAAAAAATACTTACATATTAAAGAAAAAAGATTTTTTTTTTCAAAATTAACTAATAAAAAAAATTAATTAAAATATGAACATAAAAAAAAACTCTAGGCAATAGAGAAGAAAAAAAAATGTCCAACCGAGCCAGGGATCGAACCTCGACCTGCGTGGTTGCTGAGCGAGAGTCTTACCCTTTACGCTAATCAACTCTTGACGGTACGCCGATCAGAATGCGAACTTAAAGCAGACAACAACAAGCGCACAGCAAGAGTACACAAAAAAACAAGTAAGGGTGTTATAGTCAGGCGAGCCTGACAATAGAATACCCGACACAGACACACGTGTTCAAATAATTTTTAATATCAAGAAGTGTTAAGGCCATATGGGGGCCCAATACACCGACTTTTGTTATATTTCTTTATGAAAACTGCCCCTCTGCCACGCCCACTTTTCCAATTTTTTGGAATACTAATCGGAGGCTTAGATATACGCTCAAATCCTAAGTTTCATTGAAATATTTGGAAAAAGTCCGATTTTGAGGCAGTTTTGAGATTTTTGTGACAGACCCTAGTACTGGAGGTACCCTTAATAATGGACCGATCCAGGAAATTTTTTGGGAGAATGTTTATGGCTACAAAAGAAACATAATAGCCAACTTTCGTTCAAGTCCCATTTGAAGTTCGGGTTTAGGGGACCATTTTCGAAAAACGCCCTTCTGCCACGCCCACTTTTAAAATTTTTGGAAATCGTATTACTTGCCTTGAAACATGTTCAAATATCAAATTTCATCAAAATATGTTGAAAAACTTCGAGTTTAGAGCAGTTTTTGTGATTTTCGTAACAGACCCTAGTACTGGAGGTACCCCTAAAAATGGTCCGATCGGGTCCATTCTCGAACTTGTTCTTACTCATGTCCCCGTGAGCACGCATACCAAATTTTGTCAAGATAGCTCAACTCCTTCGATAACATAACTGTATACAGACAGACAGACAGACGGACAGACGGACATGTCTAAATCGAATCTCCTGGTGACGCTGATCATTTCTATATACATTTTGTATGGTCTATCTCGACTGGTTCTGGGTGTTACACACAACCCAACAAACGCAATATACCCTCGACACAGAGTGTGTCGGGTATAATGAACTCACCGCCCCTCGATCTCTTACGGAACAGTCAGCGGTGAGACCTATAGAGGTCGATCTTAGGTTAGACGTGCTCCATAGTTTTTATGGTCTAGTTGCTAACAGTCTCACCTAAGGTGGGTCCTATTTTGCAAACTGACCGCTCGTTTACTACAGGGAGTATATAGCATGAGCAAACGAGAAGCATGCTATGGCAGCGAAATCATTAGCTCTGCTGTGGTGAAATGCATTGCCACTTTTATTTTTAATTTTGGGAGATTTTCGAGTACATTACATATAAAATATCTACCAAACTCATAAAATGCCATGAAAAGTTTGAAAATCATAAAAATAATCAAGGAAACTCAATATTAAGGAGAAATAGAAAATGTTCATTTAGTCTTACCCATGTAGGAGTGTAGGTCTAACTGTCGACTTCGAAAACGCTCTGCCGCGATGGGGAAATACACCATTAGGCAGGTATAGGAAATTCAACAAATTGGGGAAATTCACCAAAAAGCTACCAACAAAAACCTTAGGCAGGAATAGGAAATTCAACAAATTCAAGAAATTCACCAGAAAACTACCAACAACAATACGGGTAGACACAAAGTCGCACTATGATGCCACTTGAAAGAAAATTATCAAAGAAACACCGCGTCGGCCTGCTACACATTTGAGGTTTTCTAATATATTATATTTTATCTCGGCCTAAGGCGTACCAATTATGCTTGTTATGCGCCTATTTATAGGTCTTTAGCGTCCTGCAACAATTTATCCTCCAATAAATTTTTTGACTTGTGTTTACCAAAAGTAATATTAAAGTCGAGATTGTATTTTTTGCTTTAAGAAATTTAGATCTAAGTAGTCTGAACGAAACTCAGTTTCATTGACTAAATAAATAAATAATGCGTAAGGTAATGCGTAAAAAAAAACAAGTGCTTTTCAACAAATTTCATGTTTCTCATGTTTAACAGAAGTGTTGGTAGAGAAGCCAGTGCGGAGATGAGGAAATTCTAATTGAATTTGATTTGTCCCAAAATTCACCCGATTTATGCACATCACTTCTCATTTTTATACCCAGCGTAAGCGAGGTATATTAGTTTTGTGCGAATCTTGTAAGAGGGAGAACTAACCTCCGGATATATAGACAAATATATATAGAAATGATCAGGACCAAAAACTGAATCGATTTAGACATGTCCGTCTGTCCGTCCGTCTGTCTGTCTGTCCGTCCGTCTGTGTCCGGATCTCCTCCGAAACGGCTGCACCAACCAAGTCGAAATTTGGCACACAGGTATGTCGGGATCCGAGTGTGATCCTAAGTAAAAATGGGAGACATCCGCCCACTACCACGCCCACAAATGAATTTAATGTGGTTTCAGTAAAGTGCTTGTAACTTGCGAACCACTCAATATATTTCAGACGGACAGACAGACGGACAGACAGACGGACAGACAGACGGACATGTCTAAATCGTATCTCCTGGTGATTCTGATCATTTCAATATATATTTTGTATGGTCTATCTTGACTGGTTCTGGGTGTTACACACAACCACATAAACGCAATATATCCTCGACACAGAGTGTGTGTCGGATTTTTTTTAAATATTCCACTGAAACTTATAATTTGAGCGTATATTAAGGCCTCAGATTAGAATTCAAAAAAATGGAAAGGTGGGCGTGGCAAAAGGTGGGTTTTCATTGAGAAATTCAACAAAAGTCGGTATATGGGGCCCCTTATGGCCCTAAACACTTCTTGATATTAAAAATTATTTGAAAATGTGTGTCTGTGTCGGGTATTCTATTGTCAGGCTCGCCTGACTATAACACCCTTACTTGATTTTTAAAAGAATTCATATCAAAATTAAGAAGTTATCGTAGTTACTATGAAATAAGATCATAGTTCCTAAGATGGAATATGATAGCTCCCACAATGGAATATCGTTAAATCTACATTATATATCGTTGAAATCAATGACATTCCTCATCGTAGAAACCACTGCAAAGCTGACGTAGAATCTATGATATCCTGAAATTGGACCTATATCAATTGCGGATATAATAGATACTACGTCGGATATCATAGATTCTACGACGGAATTTTTTGACTGTACGTTTTACATAGACTTTGTCATGGCTGGTATCAATTGAACTGACGACATAGACTCTCGATGTGAAGAAGACGCCGAAACAGAATGTTGAATTTTTTCACATTAAAATCCAAATGAGTTCGTTCTGATACAGATGTAGAGATCATTTGCTTGTGATGCCCAATCACAATTCTAAAGTCTTTCCATCGTGACTTAAGTAACAAATCAAAACAAAAGAGCTAAACGAAAATATTATATGAAAAGCTTTTATGCTCGCAGCAAATGCATTATGCGCCAACTTATGTAGCGAAATCACAAGAAAGAGACATTGACACCAAAATCCAATATTCGCTCGATTCGTCCGTCTGAGGTCTTTTGCCTTGGACTCCTCGTTTCTTTGGTCTTTTGCCTTGGAGTTCTACCCGTTTCTTTGGTCTTTTGCTCTTCTGGAGCTGATTGATGACATCGCTGACATGTCTCCGTAGTCTTCAATTGAAAAGCAGTTGAACCCAAATTGCCTGATTGATGTTTTTATAACTCCTCGGCGACTTGCATTGGCGTGTTCGCGAATAAAATCAAATCAACATATATATAAACATATCCATACATACATACATATGTACATTTATAGAAAAAACTTTAATGTATTCATACATATGTATGTATATTTGGCATAAGATACCGACGCCACTGCGATGTGCCTGTACGGTTTCTGGTTTCAATTTCAGAAATATTTATTCGAGTCTCTTGCATTTCACTTTTGATGGCAGTTGATTTTGAAAAATGATTTTCGATTTGTTCTTCATTTTGTCCCATCGTCCATTGCAACCGTTACGAAAAGAGCTCCATCATCATTGGAATGTATGTACTTGCAAGGTTTCGGCATCAACGACTTTTTTCTTTCCCTTCAATATGTATATGGAGAAACATCGGCATTTTATGCTAGCTTTCAAGTGAAATTACCCTTGCAGGACAGTTATGACAGGTGGACAGAAAAATGTTTCCCCTCCTTGGGCTGTCATTGGATTTTTTAAAGTAACATAGTAAGTTTATTGATCTAAATTCTTCTCTCATTAAATATGATTACGCATGTTAGGGTCACACTTTTTTGAATGATACACACAGAAAAATATGACCACATCAAATCGATAAGATCCCCTTATTAAGCGATTTTATAGAGAAATTTGCTTAAACTATGTAAATTATATGATTTTCCCATAGAGAAAACTCTTTGAAGGCATAGAGAAAATCTTATTGAAACATTTTAATAGATATCCTCATATATTTCATGTGACTATCTTATTATTGCTGTTGAAGAATATAGAAAATTTCTTGATATAGTCAAATAATAAGGTGACCATATCAATCAATATATGTGGCATTCTTATAAAAATGACGTTTTGATAAGATATCTATCCTTATTGGAAGAAAATCGCTTTAAGAAGAAGCCTCCTTAATATAAAAAGCAAGACTTATTGATTTAAAAAAGTATATGCACAGAGAAAAAAATCAACCAGAAAACTGGTTAAATCAAAAGGAAAAACATACAAAACGGCTTCAACAAGGAATATTTTTAATTTTAACAATTTTTCTTGTTGAAAAAAATAAAGATTTTCCTTTTGAATCAACTATGTTTCAGGTTGAATTGAAATGATAATTTTCAAAAATGGATTTAAATTTAAATTGTTGACCCAACCACGGACATAGTTGAAATGACAAGATATTTTTTTAAAAAATTCCAAAAAAAAAATACCTATACAAGAAGATCGTTAAAAAAAATTTAATTAACGTTCAAAGCAAATGGCCATAGAGCACTCTGCTGAACATGACCCAAAAAATAGCCATCGGATGGACTTCATCCGATTTCGTCACTCCGTTTTGGTGACTGCTTTCGCAATGCTTAAAAAGTTCTAAGATGAATACATATCTTATATGTCTTATTTTATAAAACAAATGTGAATTATACCGAACGAAAAGAAATGTAATTAAACATATATCCTTTCAATTCAACCAAAAATGTTGTTGACTCAACAATTTTCCTTTTGAAATTTTTGTTCTGCTCGAAAATCAAAAGGACTGTGAATAACAATGCGCCCTTTTAAAAAAATCATGGTTACGTTCGCTCAGTGTGGGTTCGGTATTCATTCCATAGTTTAAAAAGACAAACCAGTTTTTTTTGCACATACATTGACATAATCAATCTAGCAAGCTCTAAGCATATCTCGCGATGGCGTAGTTGAAGTGTGCTAGATACGTAATCTGGAAGGTCCGAGTTCGAACCAAGAATTTGTGGAAAAATGGAGAATTAAACAGGCAAGTAAATTTCAAGGAAAAAATACGGGGAAGCAGAAAGTAAATTGCTTTCATCGCGCCTTCTAAAACGTCAAGCACAAGCTCTTTCAAGAAAATCCTATATAATCTTTTTTTAAATTAAACGATTTTGGGGCAGTTTTGAGATTTTAGTGACAGACCCTAGTGCTGGAGGCACCCTTAATAATGAACCTTTCAAGGATTTTTTTGGAGAGGATGTTAATGGGTACAAAGGAAGCATAAGTGCCAAATTTCATTCAAGTCCCATTTGGTTTTCGGGTGTAGGAGACCATTTTCGAAAAACGCCATTCGGCCACGCCCACTTTTTCATTTTTTGGAAATCAAATATCAAATTTCATCAAAATATCTTGAAAAACTTCGATTTTAGAACAGTTTTTCTGGTTTTCGTCACAGACCCTAACAGGTTGGCTGATAAGTCCCCGGTCTGACACATAGATGGCGTCGCTAGTATTAAATGCATATTATTTTTATATAGTGGCAATCTTCAAATGATTCGTGTCAAAATTTTACGTCTGTAAGTCAATTAGTTTGTGAGATAGAGCGTCTTTTGTGAAGCAACTTTTGTTATTGTGAAAAAAATGGAAAAAAAGGAATTTCGTGTTTTGATAAAATACTGTTTTCTGAAGGGAAAAAATACAGTGGAAGCAAAAACTTGGCTTGATAATGAATTTCCGGACTCTGCCCCAGGAAAATCAACAATAATTGATTGGTATGCAAAATTCAAGCGTGGTGAAATGAGCACGGAGGACGGTGAACGCAGTGGACGCCCGAAAGAGGTGGTTACCGACGAAAACATCAAAAAAATTCACAAAATGATTTTGAATGACCGTAAAATGAAGTTGATCGAGATAGCAGAGGCCTTAAAGATATCAAAGGAACGTGTTGGTCATATCATTCATCAATATTTGGATATGAAAAAGCTCTGTGCAAAATGGGTGCCGCGCGAGCTCACATTTGACCAAAAACAACAACGTGTTGATGATTCTGAGCGGTGTTTGCAGCTGTTAACTCGCAATACACCCGAGTTTTTGCGTCGATATGTGACAATGGATGAAACATGGCTCTATCACTACACTCCTGAGTCCAATCGACAGTCGGCTGAGTGGACAGCGATCGGTGAACCGTCTCCGATGCGTGGAAAGACTCAAAAGTCCGCTGGCAAAGTAATGGCCTCTGTTTTTTGGGATGGGCATGGAATAATTTTTATCGATTATCTTGAGAAGGGAAAAACCATCAACAGTGACTATTATATGTCGTTATTGGAGCGTTTGAAGGTCGAAATCGCGGCAAAACGGCCCCATATGAAGAAGAAAAAAGTGTTGTTCCACCAAGACAACGCACCGTGCCACAAGTCATTGAGAACGATGGCAAAAATGCATGAATTAGGCTTCGAATTGCTTCCCCACCCATCGTATTCTCCAGATCTGGCCCCCAGCGACTTTTTCTTGTTCTCAGACCTCAAAAGGATGCTCGCAGGGAAAAAATTTGGAAACAAGGAAACGCCGAAACTGAGGCCTATTTTGAGGCAAAACCGAAGGAGTACTACCAAAATGGTATCAAAAAATTGGAAGGTCGTTATAATCGTTGTATCGCTCTTGAAGGGAACTATGTTGAATAATAAAAACGAATTTTGACAAAAAAATGTGTTTTTCTTTGTTAGACCGGGGACTTATCAGCCAACCTGTTAGTACTGGAGGTACCCCTAAAAATGGTCAGATCGTGTTCATTCTCTTAATCTAAATCTTAATCTTACTCATGTGCCTGTGAGTACGCATACCGAATTTCGTCAAAATAGCTCAATTTCTTCGATAAGAAAACTGTAAACAAACAGACGGACAGACAGACGGACATGGCTAAATCGAATCTCCTGGTGACGCTGATCATTTATATATACCTTTTGTTTGGTCTATTTCGACTGGTTCTGGGTGTTACACACAACTACACAAACGCAATATACCCTCGACACAGAGTGTGTCGGGTATAAAAATCGACGCTCGCTGGAGCAGGGATCGAACCCGCCGACCTGGTTTTTTACCAGAATTCATATCAAAGTTAAGAAGTTATCTTCTTAATTTTTCGTTCAATTTTTCGTTAAAATAAACGATAAGTTTTTCTCTATGGTTTCAATAAGACAATATTCTTGGATAAAACCATAGAGAAATCTTATTGTTTTTCTTCAATTTTATGTAATATCGTTTTCTCTGTGTAATTGCTTGCTTCTGTACCTACAGCCATGTTCAAGATAATTGTGGTGGTTCCCAATAAGGTTATCGAGGGTGTTTGGTGAGACCGCTTTTATGCCGAACAGGCCGCGGTTGGGGGTGTTTGAGAACTTTTCCATTGTCACCTGTGCATGAAGGGACATACTTAATTATTTAAACGAAACCTTACGGTCTGCTGAAAATTGGCCTCTGATTAGGGGAAATTTTCACACAACCGGACATGATGAATTATGTTTTTTATGTCCTTCTATATTTTTCCAAACCAAAAAAGTCCCAATTATAAGGTCATGGAGCCCCTAGGACAGCCGCTAAGTGGGGGTCCCTTTTGCTTTAAAAAAATATTTGTCACCACTATTGACAGTATTGAAACAGTTTGCCAAAATACTTACTATTAAAAATTAAAACAAGTAGGGGTGTTATAGTCAGGCGAGCCTGACAATAGAATACCCGACACAGACACACATGTTCAAATAATTTTGTATATCAAGAGGTGTTTAAGGCCATAACGGGCCCCATATACCGACTTTTGTTACATTTCTTCATGAAAACCACCCCTTTGCCACGCCCAATATTCCAGTTTTTTTGAATTCTAATCGGAGGCTTAAATATACGATCAAGAAAATTTTTGGCGGGGATGTTTATGGCTACAAAGGATAAGTGCCATCGTTCAAGTCCCATTTGAATTTTGGGTGCAGGAAACAATATTCGAAAAACGCCCTTCTGCCACGTCCACTTTTCCAATTTTTTGAAATCATATAACTTGCTTTTAACCTTGTTCAAATATCAAATTTAAACAAAATATCTTGAAAAACTTAGATTTTACAGCAGTTTTTTTTTTATTTTCGTAACAGACCCTAGTACTGGAGGTACCTCTAAAAATGGTCAGATCGTGTTCATTCTCGAACTTAATCTTACTCATGTCCCCGTGAGCTCGCATACTCGAGCGTCAGACACACGAACATGTTTCGGAACAATTCCATTTGATTGCATGAGAAAGAAAGAGAAGCCCAGAACATTTAACAAACAACCGTCTTTTTTCTTCGCTCGTCTTTCTCTACTTACTTAATTGTTTCAAAACATTTGTTCGTGTGTCTGACCAAATTTTGCCAAGATAGCTCAACTCCTTCGATAACAAAACTTTTTACAGACAGACAGACGGACATGTCTAAATCGAATCTCCTGGTGACGCTGATCATTTCTATATATATTTTGTATGATCTAGCTCGACTGGTTCTGGGTGTTACACACAAACGCAATATACCCTCGATACAGAGTGTGTCGGGTATAAAAACCTTCAATTACATTAATTTATATAGGTTAGAGTTTGCGGGCCCGCTCTCCGCTTAGAAATTAGTATTCTAAAAACGGCTGGCAAAGCTACCCAGCCGGAACTGTCTACGGGAGGTGCTCGAACACATACATAGTTCAAAGTATGATGTGCACAGCACGGGGCTAGGATGTGGTGTGGTGTGAAAACTGGGTTCACTGTATATTGGTATCCCAGCAGTTATTTAGGAAGTGCATTACCAAAGTAATGCATTTTTTCATCGATGAAATAGGAATGCAAAAAGGAATGCAAAGTAAATAGAACAAATTTGCATGAAGAGGTAATCGAAAGGGTAATGTGTTGTCTTTTATGTTCATTCCCAAAGCAAAGCGTTACATACTTCTATAGCATTACTTGAGAATGCAAATAGTAATGCATTACAAAATCAAGTATTTTCGATTACTTTTCGAACAACAGGTAATGCAAATAGACATGCAATACATTCGCTAGGACATCGCCGTGTTAAAAATAATCGATTCTGTAATGCATAGACAGTACGCCTTTTGAATTACTTTTTGCATTACCATCGGTTACAAATAAATGCTGGGATATTGAAGTAATAAATAAGCTATACATATACCGGGTGCATGGCTTAGTTTACAGCTTGAGTAATAATTTGAAAACCGTTTCTTATGTTAACCTATCTACTTCTTCATACACTTTGTGCCCATACATACATTGTCCTTTTTTTCCACTTCACCGACCTGTGACGTACCAACTCATTTGGCAATTTTCAGGTTTTATCTCTGCTCTGAAAAAGATGAGAATGAGAAAGCCAATGAGAGAGAAAGAGAGAGAGGGAGAAAGAGAGAGAGCAATATGTCCCAGCCGGCAATATGTTCCTGCATGATTTTCTGTTCGCTGGGCATTTCGCCCATTATCGAATGAAGATTTCGACAACAGGGGACCGAGTAATGAATGAAATTAACACCTTAAATTTCCTATGACAGCGCAATGTTAATTTTCAGCAATGAATTCATGAATAGTCCATAAAAGCTATTTTGGAGAAGTTAATCGCTTAAGCGAACCCGACACGGTACTGAATTCAGTACTGAACGATATATGTGTATTAGTGAAATAGATGTGTATGCGTCTCACTTACAACGAGGGAAGCGATTCAGTACGCAAAATCCAAATCGTTTTGATTTTGCGTACTGAATGGCTGAATTCAGTAACGCGTATGCGCGACATACTGAATTCAGTAACTGAATTCATTTGAGAGAAAATTTTACGGCGAGACGACGTGATGGCGGACAACGATGATAAATCATTTATTTTGGAACTCATTCAGATATTTTTATTTCATTCAATAAATTAGTATGAGCAAATTCCTTCCTTTTTTTTTAGCTAATTTTTCATCCAAATCCTTTTTTTGTTTTTTTGTTTTTCGTTTTCCTTTTTTTTTAATGCCACTACAACAGCCGCCAAAATTATTTTGTCCGCGTTTGACATCGTCGTCTGCACTCGTTGAAAACAAGCGACAAATAATGAAGTATACTAAATTCAGTAACGTGTCGACGCAAACATACTGAACACGTACGTATGAATTCAGTAGGCTATTCAGTACCGTGTCGGGTTCGCTTTAGCCTTACACCAGTGCTTGCCAGCGTAATACTCTTTCATACAAAGCTGAGTATTGCAGCTTTGTTGTTTCTTTGTTGTTGTTTCTCGCACACAGCGTCTGTGTTAGCGAGAGAATTCAATCAGTTTGGCAGCGGCAATGAACGAAGCCTCTTAAGCACACATACATGTGAAGAATGAGAGAAATTGTGCTAGTGGTCGTGCTGGCAAGCACACCCAGAGAAAAAACCACATAAAATCAATAAAAACCACCCCTGCAAGCATTTGGAAGATGTTTGGAAGAACGTTCGTCCAGAAGATGTTTAGGCGATTCTTCTGGAAGAAGGTTTGTCCAGAAGATGTTTAGGCGATTCTTCTGGAAGAAGGTTAGACGATGTTTTTCATTTCATACCAACAATTCAATAGCAAACACGTGCATCGCCGAATCATCTTGTGGAAGAATCGCCTAAACATCTTCTAGACGACCGTAATACGAACGTTTGCAGTGGAAATTTCCACTCCAGGTCTAACGTCCAATCTGCATGAGAGTGTGAGGGAGATAGATATATGGCACGCGCCATAGCGAATCTTCTCCGCGATTAAAAAAGGGAATCTTCTCCGCGATGAAGAAGCGAATCCTCTCCGCGAATCGCTTTCGACCGGACAAATTCTCACAGCTATGATCCGAAAGCGATTCTTAAGCAACTGTTGCGGCGAACAAAACGTTCGCGGCCGCGAATCGCATTCGGATCTTCCGCAACTGAAAATGCTTGCAGGGACATTGATTCGATGTGAAACGTTAACGAAAGTCTAGTAACGTAGAAAAATTTTGATTCAATATGGAACACCATTGAATTAAGGTGGCGCAATATCGACGATTTTAATATAGAAACCATATTAAAATGATATTTTTCGGTATTGAATTAATATTAGATTCTACTTAATTGTGATATGAATTCTTGTAAAAAACCAGGTCGGTGGGTTCGATCCCTGCTCCAGCGAGCGTCGATTTTTTTTTTTTTTTTTTTTTTTTGGGAAAAGTAGATAATTTAACATTTACATTATTTGAAAAACGGAGAAATAAAAGATTTTACCTAAAATTTTATGCTTAAAAAATTAAAAAAAAAGATTCTATAGGAATTTCTTGAAAGAGCTTATGCGTGACGTTTTGGAAGGCCCGACGAAAGCAACTTGTTTTTATGGTCCACGTCCAAACTTAGTTTCTCTCCTCATAAATTTCACTCAAATTTACTTGCCTGTTTTATTCTCCATTTTTCCACAAATTCTTTGGCCTGCGGCAGGGTTCGAACTCGGACCTTTCAGATTACAAGTCTAGCACACTTCAACTACGCCATCGCGAGATATGATTTCAGCTTGCTAGTTTTATTATATCAATGTAAGTGCAAAACAACTGCTCAATAAGGGGATCTTATCGATTTAATGGTGTCATATTTTTCTGTGTGAAGAGTTTTCATATTAACTCAATAACGTTTCTTATTGACTCAATAGGTAGCAAGGTAAATTTCAACGCAATTCACGAGGTAATATGAAAACAAACTCAAATCAATAGGGTTCAACTTCAAATCAATGTAACCTTAACATACTCCGCGAAATATATGGAAACTACATCAAATCAAAGTTGAAAATTGTTATCTTAATATGTTTCGGTATTATTTTTCTTCTATATTGAAACATATTGAATTAATATGGCTCGGATTTGATTTTAAGTTGCAGTTTTTCCCTCAGTGCACTGCCTTACACCTTCCAATTGGAGTAGTTGCAAGGAATGACAATTAGCCAAGATCAAGATCAGATCAAGTTCGAAGTGCTTCTCTGCCACACAATTCGGCTCTGTCAAATAATGGTGCCAGCGCGATATGTTCAACGTACGATTTTAGTTGAATGTTGTCATAATTTTTGCCTCGAGCGTTCCTTGTTTTTACGGTTGCCTCAACAGTTCATTTCAGTTCAGTTAACTTCGGCTTTCAGAAGTTTACTGGCCTTTCCGTTTTGGCAATCACGTTCGAATTTGTTCCTCTAAAAAAAATTTGTTCGAAAGAAACAATAAAAAAAAAAATGAGGAAAAGATCTGAGCTGGCAACATAAATAGGCCACTTTGAGAGTGTTGTGCAAGATCACAGAACGTCAGAGGAGTCCAAGAAAGCGAACAGCAAGATGCAGAAGAAGAGGAAGAAAAATATGAACATCAACAAAATACTTATTTAGTGTCATGACATAAATTTTCTGACTAAATAATGAATTCCTTTCGTGCGCACAGAAAACAAATATCGAAGAGAGCAAAATGAAACAAAAACTAAGCAAAAAAACATTTCAAGAAAGGCAAAGAAAAACATCTCCACGTTGAAAAATTATGCATGTGAGCAAGTTATAGGTCTTAATTTGCGGCTAAAAGTTACACGAGAAAGCAGAACTTGATACCAAGATTTATGATGCAACAAATGTTGTTAAAAGGCGAAGGTTCGAGTGTTTTGTGGGAACGTGCAATTTTTTCCACTTTTCATGTTTGTTGTTTTTTTTTTTTTTTTCGTCTTTCACGAAGAGTGATTTCGCTGCAATCATTTGGCTCACAGTCCATTTCATGATTTCCGTGTTGATTAGAAGGACTCGTTTAAGTTAAGTTTCAGTTGCTTGAAGTGATTTATGATTTCTGTCAGAATTACTTGCGAACGGAATATTTCAGTGAGGTAATTTTGTCGCGAGTACCTACACTGAGCTAAAAATCGTAGTAAAAATAACAAAAACGTAGTTAATTTAACTACGAACAGCAATGGTTTGGCTCTATTAACGGACGTAGTTAAAATAACCACAAGCGTAGTAAAAAAGTTTAAACACGAAAGTAGTAGCAAATCCCAAGTCGGGGGGTTGGATCCCCGGTCACGCGGGGTATTTTTTTTTTTTTACAAATAATAACATAACATTTAGGTATATAATAAAGACTGTCCCAGAAATAACTGTCCTTTTGTTTTTTTTTTATTGCAAAAAACCAATGATGTTTTTTTAAAAATTCTTTCAGTTTATTATTAAGTGAACATTACAAAATAAATAAAAATTTTAATTACACTGAACAAAATACACTTAAAAAAAAATTATACACTTTTTGATTAAGGTCCTCCATTAGGTTTTTTACCGACCTTTCGTTCACCTTAGTGTATGCCCGACGCCATTTATGTCGAAATATTTCGATGTTCTTCGCAGTTTGTTTGGTCTTCTTAAGGTTCCTTTTCATTAAAGCCCAATATTTTTCGATTGGACGAAGTTCGGGGCAATTCGGAGGATTTGCTTCTCTTGGTACCACAGTGACATTATTGGCTTGGTACCAATCCATCGTTCTCTGGGCGTAGTGAGATGTTGCTAGGTCAGGCCAAAATAGTACTGAACCTTGGTGTTGACGTATAAAAGGCAGCAAACGCGGGTCCAGACACTCTCTGATGTAAATTTCGGTGTTGATTGTGCGATCCGTCACAAATTCCTTACTTTTAAGGCCACATTTGCAAATGGCCTGGCACACCATGTATTTCTTTGGAAATTTGGTTTGTTTTTCGGTGGTAAATTTAGAGGATGCTCCACCCCTTCTAACCGCAGTATAATATCCGTGTCCAAGTAACTGCTTGAAATCCGCTTTGCAATACGTTTCATCGTCCATGATCACGCAATCAAATTTGGGCAGGTAATCGCGATACAGTTTTCGAGCCCTCCTCTTGGCTTCGGCGTCCTTTTCTTCTGACCTATCAGGTACTTTTTGTACTTTATAGCTCCTTAGGTTGTAAATTTTTTTAATCCGTTGAACACTTGACTTCGATGTTCCCGCTTTTGCTGCCATATCACGAACCGAAGTACCTGGATTCTGAGTAAACAGCCGCTTAACGTTCTGGGCCACAGTTGTGTGGTGTTTGGATTTTCCAGGTGTTTGTAAATAATTGCTTTCCGCTTTTCTTCTTGTTGAGACGACATCTTTTCAGTAGCTCTTTCATTTTACGAATGAGTATTTTTTTTAATCTGCAATATTTATACTTTATTTAGGTACCAAATATATTGCTATAGAGCTAACACTTTTTTTATAAATAGCCTAAAAACAAAAGGACAGTTATTTCTGGGACAGTCGTTATATAAAAACCTTACAGGAATAAAAAGCTTTAAAAATAACATTTTATGGAAAAAAATACATTTTACGGCTGAGCTGGTAAGCCAGATTTTTTATTCTAGCTGTCCTTTTTTCCCTTAATGTTTTTCCACTTACAGTACACTCGGGATAACGTCAACTACACGATTTTTTAGTATAAACAAAAACAAACCAATAATCTGATTCAAACAAATGTTTATGTATTTGTAAAAATTGAAAAAATATTTTATATGAGTTTTTTAGAGCTCATTGTATACGCGCAACATCAAAACTTTCGAAACACAACTGAACAAAGAGAGCAAAAACTACATTGTTCGCACAAAAGGAAGTTCCCGAAATTCTGAGAATTGGTATTCTATACGTAATTCCAGCTAAAATTTTCTATTACGCAGAGTTTACCTTTTAGAGCTTTTAGGTTTTGTTGACGTTTTAGAATAGTCAATGTAAATAAAAAGGTGTTGACGTTTTGGGGTGTTGACGGAATAGGGGGTTGACGTTATACCGAGTGTACTGTACTTGAAAAATTCCCATTTTTCACACATTTCATCCGCCTGCTGTAGGATTTGAACCCGAGCCCTTCGGATTGCTGAGTGAATACGCTACCTGTACGCCACGGAGAAATCGCGAGGACTAAATATGCTATTTAAACTCAAATTTTTTGATAAAAGTTTTTTAAATACGTGTGTAGCGAAATTTGCTCCTAAAGAATACGCATGACAGTTAAAGTCAAGTTTAAATACGTCCGTAGTACAGTTTTGCTGTAAAATAACTACGGTCGTAGTATACCACGAATCGTTGTTAATTACACAATCGTAGTTTTCGCTCAGTGTACGAGAAACCGAAAATGTCTCTAATTGCTTTGATTTTTGAGTAGTAGCACTAACCAAATAATATATAGATGTTCCATTTCATACAACGAAATTTAGCCCTGCAAAACTATGCCAATAGCTCCCATCCAACTTGAACGTAACTCACAACCGCTTTCAAAACGCTTTTTTAGGTTGGCATGTGGTTGTTCAAACAAGAAATTTTGTTTGACGCAAACTTTGGTTCGTTTTGGCTTTGTCAATGACGGGACTTGTAAATCGGTATACATGCATATATTTCTTGGAGGTTGTGTGTATGTCTAGCGTTTTCAAATCAGTAAAGTCGAGAAAATTTATATTTTCTGATTCTCTTGTTCGGTTTCGTATATGCGTGATGAGTGTAGCAAACGAGCCGAAGTGCTTTATACGATGGCGTGCTTCTCTTCGAGTAGCGCACATTTTTTACATTTTCTTAGATGGGTAAAACGACAAATTTGTATAGGTCTATCCGAACTCTATGCGCCTTAAGCATAAATATATTTCATTACGTTCAATTTGGTTTTAATCATCATTAAAATATACAATTTATCTTAAAACCACTTCTTTAAAGTGGTTGAAAGGGTTTGAAATGAACTCAAGTCGTTGTGATATCATGCACACACTCTACGCACAAACGTGCGTCGGTTTGTTTTGAAAAATAAGCGTGCGTAGCTTAACTTGTAAGTTGGTGGTAAGTGCCACCTCACCTGATATGTATTTCGATTTTATAAAAAAATAAATTATGCGTAAAAGGATGTAGGCTTATAACAAAAGTAGCTGAGTGTTAATTTTATTTTGCTGGATCGCATGGAGGTAGGGAATCTTCAAAAGATCCGGCTTCTCCAGGTTCAGCCGCATGCCCGATTCACTGCCCATTCTTATGACAGTGCCTACGTACTAAACCCTACCCCCTTCAGCTCTTTATCCATTCTTCCCACAGAAAAGAGCTCACTATTTCTTCGTGGGGCTGGTGGCACTCTTACGAAAACAAATGGAAAAATTGGAAAATTTTTGAAGAGTATTGAATTTCTGAAAACATTACAACCAATTAATGCACCCTCATTGCATCTCAGGACTCAAAAATGAACTGCAAGCTGTTATAGCCTTGTCCGGAGAGCTCTTGGAATTGCCTGAGGTCACTTTTGTTATGCCAGGCCGATTCATTCAGGATTGCATCGTAAACCTATTTGCAGCTTTAAGGGGGGAAATACAATTAAAAGGCCTAAAATGTGGCCTATGTTTGGGAGTGGATTGCATGTAGGGAATTAAATGAATCTTAGCGATTCTTTTTGCATGTTATTAGGAAATTATTGGGCAATGAAAATCAGTCAAGTTTTTCGAAAAATATTGTAATTAAGCCCATTAATGATCAATAATGTGGAGTTGTGTTTTGAGGGATGAACTTTGCGCCGTGCAGTCTCCAGGCCCAGGATCACGTCTAAAACAAAAAACAGCAACTGGGCATTAAACTTAGAGGTACAGCGCACAACATGAATTATTTCATATGTAAAAAAATGGTTTTTCCATGAAAAAATGTGAAGTTGAAAAATTTTTTTTCAAAAAACACACTTTTTTTTCGACTTTGTTCGTAAAAAAAACATGTTATAACAAACAAATATGAAAAATCCTTTCATTCATGTTGTGGAGAATTTCATTTCAAACATAAAGCAAAAAACCGCATACGATTAAAATGAAATCTCTGACCTGTACATTGCACGGCGACTTTGAAAACACGACTTTTCAGTAGAAGCGTTTAAAGTTTACCTTTGTGAAAAAGGCTATTTGACACGCACTCACTAAATTGCGTATTACTTTGAAAATAAATACCGGACGGCTTTATGCTTTTAAAGGCTTATTCCCAGACATATTTAGAGTACATTAAGACAAAAAAAATTTTTTCGAAAAAAATAAATTATTAATTGTATTGCCCCCCTTAAGGTCAAAGCTCGGCAACAACTCCAACCCATCGGCCAGAGAAGTTCAATATTTATTATTTAACAGCAAGATTGATGTCGATGAGAACAGTGCGACAGAACTATGTGAAAAACAAAAATTGCGACGAAGAGGAATGAGAAGAAATTGATCTAGATTGGAATATAACTGACTTCAAAAGTGGAAAATCGCAAGAAGCGGCCTGCACTATGGAATATTTAACAGCGTCCACAATAGATGAAAATGATGAAAGCCACATTCAAAACTTTGCAAAGAGTTCCGCTGAGAATTTTTTTTGCTAAAAAATTACCTGGATGGATATATGCTTCTCCAAAATCCAAGTGAAGAGTTTTTTAAAGTATGCCAAAAACATTTTAAAGTTTTTCAAAAGGAATTCGACAAAAACTGTTGGAGAATAGGAATATTAAAATTAATAAAGGCAAAATGCGTAGCCGAAACCAAAGATTGGTTTGCAGAAAATAATGCTTGCTTAGAGCACCGCCTAATCATATAATATAAGAAGTGCTGCTTAAAGTATTGAAACGAAAGCACTGTCACTGGCTTATGCAAAAAAAATATTTAGAAAAAAAAGAAAATTCTCTTTACGAGCCTGCTACGAAAAAACTTCACATACTAAAAAGTAAATAGAACCGAACACTGTAGGTGGTGCATCAGCATTTGTGAAAGAAGACAAGAGTGCCACCAGCCCCACGAAGAAATAGTGAGCGCAATTCTGTGGGGAGAATGGTTGAAGGGCTGAAGGGGGTAGGGTTTAGTACGTAGGCCATGTCATAAGAATGGGCAGTGAATCGGGCATGCGGCTGAACCTGGAGAAGCCGGATCTTTTGAAGATTCCCTACCTCCATGCGATCCAGCAAAATAAAATTAACACTCAGCTACTTTTGTTATAAGCCTACATCCTTTTACGCATAATTTATTTTTTTATAAAATCGAAATACATATCAGGTGAGGTGGCACTTACCACCAACTTACAAGTTAAGCTACGCACGCTTATTTTTCAAAACAAACCGACGCACGTTTGTGCGTAGAGTGTGTGCATGATATCACAACGACTTGAGTTCATTTCAAACCCTTTCAACCACTTTAAAGAAGTGGTTTTAAGATAAATTGTATATTTTAATGATGATTAAAACCAAATTGAACGTAATGAAATATTTTACGCTAAACGGTTTTTAGACAAAAAATACATTCAATTTTATTAAAATATTCGAAAAATTAAACTATAGATATTTTATTATAAAAACATAAAATTTTATCCTTAAAGAACAAAACTCATGACCGATATATCGTTTTATGCTTAAGGCGCATAGAGTTCGGATAGACCTATACAAATTTGTCGTTTTACCCATCTAAGAAAATGTAAAAAATGTGCGCTACTCGAAGAGAAGCACGCCATCGTATAAAGCACTTCGGCTCGTTTGCTACACTCATCACGCATATACGAAACCGAACAAGAGAATCAGAAAATATAAATTTTCTCGACTTTACTGATTTGAAAATGCTAGACATACACACAACCTCCCAAAAATATATGCATGCATACCGATTTAGAGGTCCCGTCATTGACAAAGCCAAAACGAACCAAAGGTTGCTTCAAACACAATTTCTTGTTTGAACAACCACATGCCAACCTTAAAAAGCGGTTTGAAAGCGGTTGTGAGTTACGTTCAAGTTGGATGGGAGCTATTGGCATAGTTTTGCAGGGCTACATTTCGTTGTATGAAATGGAACATCTAAGTATGGGCCAAAATTCTTTTTAATGTCTTAACTTCTGTCCCTGTCAATGAAATTCAGTGTTTCTGAAGGAGCAAACCAAATTAATAAAAATTTAGTTTTAACAAAAAAATTATGAATAACGAAATAAAATACTCTAGTCGAATTGAAAAAAATCAATTATTACCAAAACTCAATTTTTTTCCTTCGCAAATTACGGTAACATTGTTGTGTTATCTTGTCTTGTCTTGCCAAAAAAGACAACAATGTTACTGTAATTTGCGAGTAAACAATATGGAAGTTTGGTAATATTCGATTTTTTCCAATTGAACTAGAGTATTTTATTTCGTTATTAATAAATTTTTTGGTAAAATTTATTTGTTATTAATTTGATTTGCTCTTTTACGAACACTGAATTTCGTTGACAGCGACAGAAATTTAGGCATTAAAAAGAATTTTGGCCCCTATATATTATTTGGTTAGTGGTAGTAGTGAGGGCTGGCTGGTAGCTTACCCGATAATCCAATGGCCGGCCGGCCGTTGAAAACGGTGAAAAACTGGATTAGTGCCGCTTTCGATTAGTTTTGACCTTATAGTTCGGCTCTACTTGCACTCTCAATATTAGAGGTCTTAAATCTCATTAGCCTCGAATGGTGGCAACAATTATGTGTTGGTCTTATGGTATTGAATTGCCTTTTTGCATTAAGCCACTTCACACCTTCCAACACCCATGGGACATGGCAATCGCATACAAGCTCTTAATTAAAGCGGTTAACTTCAGTGGAAAAGCAACACAAGTCGTCAGTCCACGAATTTATGGCGTACTGCGGTCTAAACTGGGCCTCATGTCGCTCAGCGTAGCATGCCTGATTAATCCGATTTGCGGCGAATGTTAATGTCTGATCTTACACTTTCCAAACTGCAACTGCAGTTTAAACTGTTTGTGTGTCCCGATAAGATCGACGCCTCAACTCTTCCAAATGAAAGAAAAGCGTGTCGCATCATTTACCTTTCCAGCCGTCGTCTCCACCCGTTTATGTCCATTTGACAGAAAGTACTTTCAACAGTGAAAAAAAAATTTTTCAAAACTCAAAAAATTTAAGATTGTTTTATAAAGCAGCTCGCCACTTGCGCTGGAATTCCCTTTTTTTGGGTGGGGGAAGGGAGATTCAAAAGAAAATTGCAATAATGAAATTCCAAATAATGTGTTTATTTTTCTTCTCTCCTTGCAGTCGGCACATTTGCGTGCAGCAACGCACCATAACAATGCCCGTCAAGACAACTGAGGTCTATATGCGTCCAATGTGGAAGCATGTGAGTACGCCATGCCAATCGCCGTCCTATCCGAATCAGATGTGTACGCGTGTCCAGCTCGTGCACGAACAGGCCTATCGTGATGTGATACGCCACAAATCGGCGCAGCACGTTACATTCGATTGCTGCAGCGGCTGGATGCGTGAGAAACCGCACGCAGATGCATGCCTCAAACGTATGTAAAAGACTATGCCAATTCAAAGATACGCCCCCCCGTCCTTCACCTTCTCCGTTTCCTTCCCTTCTTTGTTTCACTATGGTCCGCGTCTTATGGCTTTTAATCAAAATCCAAATAAAAATTTTCCTTTTTTTTTTTAATTTAAATTTTAATTTTTGTCTCTTGAAATAGCTGTCTGTATGACGCATTGCCAAAACGGTGGAAGCTGCACTGGCCCCGACACATGCACCTGTCTGGCTGGCTTTACTGGCCGTCATTGCGAGCACGACATTAACGAATGCAAGGAAGAGAAACCGTGCGATCAGACATGCATAAATACGGTCGGATCGTTTTATTGCAAATGTCGCCAAGGATTCGTTCTGCAATCGGATCGTCAGAGCTGCAAGAAAATAGGTGCGTTCTCATTTATTCATTCGATCGGCAAAGAGAATTTCAATCTGATCATAAAGCATCATATAGCAATATATCGCTAATAATGCTGTGCTGTCGAGCCCATCGGACAGTGCTTTCAATATATGTACAATTGGGTGTCCCAAAAATATGAAATTAATTTTTCTCAAACGCACACCCTCCATTTTTTCTCTAAATGGTCCTATTAGCTTAAATATTAAATATTATTGGGATTGGAATACGATAACCCGTGCCGAATTGCCTTCAAAGTTTGGTATAAGGTCTCTTCAAATTGAGTCCCCCAAAAGTATACATCGAAAAATTTTGATATTAAAAATCATGGGTTTTCCTGAAAATATTGCAACATAACCAAGATATCAGAAATATATAGTGAAATTATGTTTATCTTGCATTATAGCTGGAATAAAATTTCACTGGAAAATACTCAAAACTAATAGGAAGTCTTAGCCTTAAATATTGACATGCATACCTTGAGGGTACAATTCATATTAAAATTCAACGCTTAAGATTTGTTAATTTTCGAATATCTCGCTCATTATACCCGGCACACTCTGTGTCGAGGGTATATTGCGTTTGTGTGGTTGTGTTCGGATCTCCTCCGAAACGGCTGAACCAATGAAATTTGGCACACATGTATATCGGGGTCCGAGTATGATCCTAAGTAAAAACGGGAGACATCCGCCCACTGCCACGCCCACAAATGAATTTATTGTGTTTTCCGTAAAATGCTTGTAACTTGCGAACCACTCCCCACATTACATTGATATTTGGTGTGCTGGTAAACTACAAAAAGGGACATATCCTGGGAAAAAATGGACGCCGTCCTCCTCGAGCCACGCCCACAAATAAGCCTAAAAATATGGGCTTATCATAACTTGTGAAGTAAAAGGCGTAGAAGCTTAAAATTCGCAGCATAGGTTGACCAAGGCAAATAAAAGGTGTAGGAACAAAAATTTATGTAGCCCGCCCACTGCCACGCCCACAATTGGAGCATTTTCGTAACTTCCTAAGTAAAACACGTAGAAGCTTCAAATTCGCAACATAGGTTCACCAAGGCGAATGAAAGGTGTAAGGAATTAATTTATGTCGCCCTCCGACTGCCACGCCCACAAATAGAGAAGCCAAACATAGTGCGCTCATAATGTCGGGACGCTGGGTATTTCAAAGTCGGGCTTGACCGACTTTAGCTTTCTTACTTGTTTCAATTTTAACGTCTATTTTAATTAAAATCACATTACATGCACGCTTTCAATGCATGTTTTTATACCCGACACACTCTGTGTCGAGGGTATATTGCGTTTGTTGGGTTGTGTGTAACACTCAGTACCAGTCGAGATAGACTATACAAAATGTATATAGAAATGATCAGCGTCACCAGGAGATTCGATTTAGACATGTCCGTCTGTCCGTCTGTCTGTATACAGTTATCTTATCGAAGGAGTTGAGCTATCTTGACAAAATTTTGTATGCGTGCTCACGGGGACATGAGTAAGACTAAGTTCGAGAATGGACCCGATCGGACCATTTTTAGGGGTACCTCCAGTACTAGGGTCTGTTACGAAAATCACAAAATCCGATCGGGTCCATTCTCGAACTTGTTCTTACTCGTGTCCCCGTTAGCACGCATACCAAATTTCTTCAAGATATCTCAACTCCTTCGATAAGATAACTGTATACAGACAGACAGACGGACAGACGGACAGACAGACGGACGGGCATGTCTAAATCGAATCATCTGGTGACGCTGATCATTTCTATATACATTTTGTATAGTCTATCTCGACTGGTACTGAGTGTTACACACAACCCAACAAACGCAATATACCCTCGACACAGAGTGTGTCGGGTATAAAAATGGAAAATTGGGTGTCGAAAAGGTGTGGTTTTCATAAAGAAATTTAACAAAAGTCGGTATATGGGGCCCTTGATGGCCTTCAAAACCTCTTGAATATTCTTACTTAGTGGTCCTGTTTTTTGGGCGTGGTTCAAAAATTATTTAAGCTTGTGTGGCTATGTCGGGTATCACATGACTCAATATGTTATTGTAAATAAAAAATAAAAAAATATAGAAATCAATAAATTAGAAATAAAAACTAATTTAAAACAAGTAAGAAAGCTAAAGTCGGTCAAGCCCGACTTTGAAATACCCAGCGTCCCGACATTATGAGCGCACTATGTTTTGCTTCTCTATTTGTGGGCGTGGCAGTGGGATGGCAAAATAAATTATTTCCCTACACATTTCATTCGCCTTGGTGAATCTATGTTGCGAATTTGAAGCTTCTACGCCTTTTACTTCGGAAGTTACGAAAAATCTTCATTTGTGGGCGTGGCAGTGGGCGGGCCAATTAAAATTTGTTCCTACACCTTTCATTCCCCTTGGTGAACCTATGTTGCGAATTTAAAGCTTCTACGCCTTTTACTTCGGAAGTTACGAAAAATCTTCATTTGTGGGCGTGGCAGGGGGCGGGCCACATAAAATTTTTACCTACACTTTTCATTCGCCTTGGTGAACCTATGTTGCGAATTCGAAGCTTCTAAGCCTTTTACTTCGAAAGTTACGAAAAATCTTCATTTGTGGGCGTGGCAGGGGGCGGGCCAGTTAAATTTTTTCCCTACGCCTTTCATTTGCTTAGGTCAACCTATGTTGCCAATTTGAAGCGTCTACGCCTATTAATTCGGAAGTAACGTAAATCTCCATTTGTGGGCGTGGCAGTGGGCGGGCCATATAAATTTTTTTCCTACACCTTTCATTCGCCTTGGTCAACCAATGTTGCGAATTTGAAGCTTCTACGCCGTTTACTTCACATGTTACGATAAGCTCTTATTTGTGGGCTTATTTGTGGGCGTGGCTCAAGGAGGGTGGCGTCGATTTTTTCCAGGATATGTCCCTTATTGTAGTTTACCAGTACACCAAATATCAATGGAATGCGTTGAGTGGTTCGCAAGTCACAAGCATTTTACTGAAAACACATTATATTCATTTGTGGGCGTGTCAGTGGGCGGATATCTCCCATTTTTACTTAGGATCATACTCGGATCCCGATATACCTGTGTGCCAAATTTCAACTTGATTGGTCTAGCCGTTTCGGAGGAGATCCGACCACGGACGGACGGACGGACGGACGGACGGACGGACAGACGGACGGACGGACAGACGGACATGTCTAAATCGATTCAGTTTTTCATCCTGATCATTTCTATATATATATGTCTATATCTCCGGAGCTTAGTTCTCCCTGTTACAAGATTCGCACAAAACTAATATACCCCGCTTACGCAGGGTATAAAAAAATAAATAAAAATAAAAACTTAATAAAAATTTAAAAAATAAATTTAAAAAAAGCATGATAAAAAAGAGAATTACAGGTAATTGCAATTGAAATTTCAAATTTCCAAACTACATTTGAAATATTGTAATTGAAAATTTTCCATTTCAATTACAGGATTAACGAGTATTCGCGTTAGCGAGTTTCGCATTTAAAGAGCATTTAAATTCGTTCCATTGAGTATCTTATATAACGAGCAAAATGGCACAAAAATGTTTGTGTGCACTCGGTTTAGCGAGCAACATAAGAAATCAGGGAAAAAGCATAAAGAGAAATAAAGAGGAATCCAAGAAATAGTTAAGCGAGGAGTCTAAAAGCGCGTGTGCTGCGTCAACTGCCGCAAGCAGTCAATGTATGAAAAGTAATGTTCAATTTTGCGTGACCTGCGTGAAATCGAAAAAGCGCAGGCGCTGTTGGACTTACCGCTTTAATTGTGCACAGTTGTTCAGTGATGTCAATTTTTAATCCCCCACGTAAGCATACGTTAGTAGAAATCAGTCGCGTACCAACCTATGGGCTAGGAGGGGCTTTGCCCCACCACGATTCTTGGTCTTAGGTGGAAGGATTTACGAAAATTAAAAGGAAAAAAATTGTGGAAATTTCTTTGCCCCCCGCGGGAAGTTGGATTGCTACAGGTCTGATATAAATCAAGCAAAAGATTTCTCAAACCCCTCCCCCTTTTTTAACGCAAAAATATATTTTTCTACTGGCAACACTGCAGTTGTTTACTTATCATTACTCTTTGACAGTAAACTCTCAATTCAATTCATCAAATTTTCTTTAAATTTTTTGTTAAAAAACGGGTTTTCAGCAAACTTTAAACTAACGGTCTTCCGAAAATAAAGCTATCTCAGAAATATTTTGGACTACATGTTGAATAATTTCATATCTAGAAGCTGTAAAAAATATCGCGCAATTGAAAAGACCTAAGTTATTTTCCCCCTTTTTTTGTTCGGTTTATAAAAGAATGCCCCATATTACCCATGCATTTTATAATTTAAACAAAACGTGATCTGATAAGTTTTTTACTCTGTTTACATAGACGTTATGTATATGTTTGTTGTGAGTCACTTCTACCGAAGTCACGTCACACTGCCGGCACTAAGAAGAAAATAGCAAAGTGTCATCAATAATGCGGAAACGAAGAAACGATAGCGATCGGGTGCAATGTGTCAACAAAGCTCGACGGTTGAAATATGAAGCTATCATATTCAAACAGTGGTCAGTGGGCCAAATGCAGAATTGGGTCACCAATTATTACTTAATAGTGCAGCAACATGGAAAGAGAACTGGGTCAGCGCGACAACAACAGCCAGCTGAAGAAATAGAACGATGCAGAGACGCAGAAGAGCACACT
The DNA here is from genome assembly GCA_020466095.1 of Chlorops oryzae. Taxonomy (NCBI): domain Eukaryota; kingdom Metazoa; phylum Arthropoda; class Insecta; order Diptera; family Chloropidae; genus Chlorops; species Chlorops oryzae. The sequence continues at coordinate 118,400,217 of CM035806.1, forward strand.
GGAAATGATCGACTCGAGGAAAGTGCATGCAAAGCACTTTCTGATTATAAAAGCTGATCATCGAGCAACGGAAAGGGACTTGCATTTTGGAATCGACAAGTACACTATCAGATCTCAACTTTGGCGCACCTACTTACGAGCCAGGACGACAAAGTGTGGATCTGCGTGTTAGCTAGGGATTAGGGCAGTAAGTAAGCTAGAATAGAAACTATTAAAAGGACTTTATTAAATAAACATTTCTTATAACCGAATAAAGTCAGTGTTTTTATTTGGGAAAGTACGGAGTCCTTATTGGCGCTTTACGCGAGGTCCTTCCCCCCAGCACGCACAACATTATGGCGCAGCCGGTTTTCGACTAAGGATAGTTGGGAACGAATTACGATCCGTGAAGTTTTAACTTAAATTGCAAGTGCCAGGTCAACTTTGCAAAATAATAAAATAAAATATTGTTTGGCCACAGTGGGTTAAAATTGATATTTATTGGGCATATTTGAGTCATTCACTGAAACCTACTGAACAGTGGTGAAACCTAATTCAGTGGGGCCTGGGCGTGAGTGAAACTTCCGAAAGGCACTTTAGTGAAAAATGGCAAAAATATTCCGAATTGTATCGATTCATTTGTTTGAACCTTTTTGTACTGTACTGCTATAACCTGTCGAACAGTGGTGAAACCTAATTCGTCAGGATCCGGGTGTGAGTGAAACTTCCGAAGGACACCTTAGCGGCACAAAGCAGGAAGGGGATAAAAGAAAAACACTGAAAAAATTTTATAACAGAACAAGAATAACTGACTTTAAATAAAAAAACAGCGGCAGAGGAAAGAATAATCATCAAGGGGCCGAAGAGAAGAAAGAACAATCGACAAAAACAGAATCGCAGTCAAAATGGTAAGTACACAAATAAACTACATACATATGTAATTTGCTATTTTGAGATTGTGCCCTTTACGACATCGATTTTTGCACGTAAAATTTTTTTTAACGGAGTTTTTTCCCGTCGATTAAATGGAAAAAGAGTTAGAAGCTTTAAAACAAAAACTAAAAGAGTCCGAAGAACACGCTAGCATTGCTCAAGCGGAAGGGTGGAGTTTAATACGAGAAATAAATCCAAATCGCGAGTTTTTGCTTTTGATCCAAAACGAACTAGCATTGGCCCATTGCACTCAATTGGAAGAAGCAATTTACTTAATCGAAAAGGCAAAGAATTCAGTAAGTTCAGCGAACGTCGTGACAAAGACGCGAATTAAAGATTTAGAAGAAACTGTTCAACACCTCACCTTGAATTGTCAGACATTGCGAAAAAGAATAGATCAAGAAACAATTCTCATTGAAGAGTCAGAGGAACAAAACCAGTCACTGCGAGAAGCTCTCAAAGAGGCAGTAGGAAACAGCGAATTATCAGACGCCATTGAACAAAATAAGGCAAAAGAAAAAGAAATCCAATACCTCAGAGTGGAAATAGGCAATCTTAAACGAGAATTACGAACAATTTGCGAAACGTCGCCAGTTCCAAAAAGACGAGCAACAAGTAATTCGGCCCAACAAACTCATTTCGAGACAGAGAATCCAAGGTCAACACAGCAACAAGTACCGAAAATTAAAGTCACAATGGCAGCAAATATAAACGAAGCCATCAGAAGTGCGCATCTCCTTGTTCCATATTTTTCGGGAGCGAAAGGACCAGGACTTAGAGAGGAAGTACTCAAATTTATCGGAGGATGTGAAATTTTGAAAGCCACAATCGACGAAGAACATGTGCAAGGCGTAATAAGTACTATCAAGCAACGGCTAACAGGAGACGCATTCGAACGAATGAGCCCAAAGACTTTCCATAACTTAGATGAAATGTGTCATTTTGTGAAGAATACATATGCTTCAAGGAGAACTTTGGAAGATATAAGGCTGGATATAGATAATAGCTTTCAAAGAGAAGGAGAACGGGCTAGTCTTTTTGGAGCTCGAATGGAAACATATCTCAATGAAGCAGAAACAGTGATAAAAGAAAAATGGAATGGACCAGAGGCGAAATCTTCGTTATGGGAGTACCATGATTTGACGGCGAGACGATTTCTTACAGGTCTAAGAGACGAAAAGATAGCAAACAAATTAAATGGTACAAATATTAAGGAATTAATCGAGTCAGCGATAAAATTAGAGGAACTTCTAAGGATAAAAGCTCCAAACGCTACTTACACGTCTACAGTCAACACAAATGCATTAAATACGATACCTATGCAGACAGAACTATCATGCGCATTCTGCAAGGAAATGGGACATTTGTGGGACGTTTGCTATAGAAGAAGGAACACGCCATTATGCAGGCTTTGTGGTATTTATGGACATGAAGAAGGGCTAAACTGTCAGAAAAACACCAACATACCAAAAGCAGAAAGATACAAGCCACCGGAGACATTTATGGTCTGCACATATTGCTCACGGCGAGGACATACTGTCGAAAATTGTAGGAAAAAGCAAAGTAGCTTGTACTGCGAGCGTTGTCAGGTAAGAGGACACAGTACAAATAATTTTTGCTTTCAAGACAATGCACGTCAGACAGGAATGCAACAGGCACCACAACACACGACCAATACACAGCAAAATGCAGCGAGAAACGATAATGGCAACAACCGTAACAACAATCGTCCGGAGATTCAATGCTTTAATTGCCAAGGAGTGGGGCACATCTCTAGAAACTGTCCTCAGCAACAAAAGAATTCGGGAAACGCACGACGGCCCAGTCTTGGCCAACAGACTGGAACGCCCAATTAAGAAAAGAAAAGAGGCCATCCTCTGCCCCTTATATAAAACAAAAATCGAAAACGAATATAAGACGAAAAAACGGGGCAGATTCTACAAAGAATAAAAATAATATCGAAGAACAAAGATGTACGGAGAAAAAAGAAATCGAAAATCAAATGGAATCAGAATTAAGAAAACTAATGGAGGTAGAGTTCGGCAACAATTTGGAGGAAAGTCGGAAAAAGGAATCAAAAAAGGCGAGGAAAAGAGTTTCGTTTGATAGCAATATACGGGTTCACGTTTATTCTGTGTGGAAAACGGAAAATATGGAGCCCTTTAAAATCAATCAACGCACTGAACAAAGAATTTTTACGGAGAGCTACTTTTGCGAATGGTTTTGGACACTAATTTCGTTGTTAATAAGATTATGGAAACAAGTATGCATAGTAAAATCAAAAGGAGGAGAAATGTTTATCAAAGAAGTTAATAAACTCATAATGTACACTTCATCGAATGCACCACAAGAGGATGCTTACATAGAAATACCCTGCGGACAGGCTATCAATGGGAAGGTCACCTTGTTGGTTGATTCAGGAGCTGATACGAGTTTGGTAAAGAGAGAGGCATTAAATAAAAATACACTTATAAACGATGATGAAAAGAAATTTTTAAGAGGAGCGTTCGGAGGCGATACGCGTACCATGGGATCAATAAATATTCAGCATGGACAAAATCCGGAACTACAATTTAAACTCCATGTGGTACCATACAATAGCACCCTGCCAGCAGATGGACTCCTTGGGCGAGACATGCTCTGGAATAGGACTATTATGGACACGATTAAGAAAAAACTGACCTTTAAGATGAAAGGCAGTCAGACATCAACACTACCCCTAACATCATTGAGGCAAGGGCCACGGATTTGTATAGCAGCGACTGTCACAATCCCACCCCGAGCGGTCAGAATAATCCCAATTGACACTGGGCTACTGACAGACGAGTTAGTGGTACATAAGATGGAAATATTGCCAAAGGTGTATATAGGTGAGACACTAACGAAACCAAGAAATGGAATCGGATATATTTCAGTATTAAACGCCTCAGAAGAAAAAGCGAAATTAGAAAAAGGAAAGAGCTTAGAATTTTGCCTCTTCGAAAACTATCAAACACAAGAGTATTCTACGATAAACGTATGCGAAGGTAGTCAGCTGGATGAAAGATTAAATACTATAATGAACACTTTGCGTTTAGATGACACCCTGAATGAGGAAGAGAGACACTCCCTTCTTGCAATATGCAGGGACTATGCGGATGTGTTCCATATAAAAGGGGACGCACTTAGCCACACAAATGTGCTCAAGCACGAAATACAGACGGAAATCGGGAAAGCACCAGTAAACATCCGACAATATCGCCTTCCCGAGGCTCATAAAACAGAGATAAACAAACAAGTCAAAGAAATGTTGGAGCAAGGAATCATAGCACCGAGCAAATCTCCGTGGAACGCTCCAATCATTTTGGTACCGAAAAAGGCAGGTGCAGATGGTACAAAGAAATGGCGATTAGTAGTAGATTTTCGGCAATTGAATGAGCAGACAATAAAACAAGTATTTCCAATACCACGAATCGATGAAATCCTCGATCAGCTGGGCTGCAGCAGATATTTTACGACTTTGGATTTGGCAAGCGGATATCACCAAGTACTTCTGGACGACTATGACAAGGAAAAAACTGCTTTTAGCACAGGAACGGGACACTATGAATTCATACGAATGCCATTCGGACTCACTGGAGCCCCAGCAACATTCCAGAGAATAATGAATAGTGTCTTGACTGGCCTACAAGGAGTCGACTGTTTTGTATATTTGGACGATATTGTCATCTACGGAAGAAATTTGACCGAACATGAAATGCGCTTGAGAAGAGTGTTGCAGGCATTAAGAGAAAATCAGCTTAAAATACAAACAGAGAAATGCCAATTTTTGCGAAGAGAAGTAGTTTATTTGGGGCATACGTGTTCAGAACAGGGCTTTCTGCCGGACCCAGGGAAAGTAGAATGCGTAAAAAATTTCCCAATTCCCAAGAATAAAAAGGGATTGCAAGCATTTTTGGGATTAGCAAACTACTATAGGAAATTTATTCCCAATGCCGCAGAATTACTACTTCCACTAACAGCTTTACTAAAAAAGGATGTTGAATTCGTTTGGACAAATGACTGCCAGAAGTCTGTGGAAGCCCTGAAAGAAGCAATAATAAACCCACCACTTTTGAAATATGCGGATTTTTCGAAACCATTCATACTAACGACGGATGCAAGCAACGATGCACTGGGGGCAGTCCTCTCGCAAGGTACTCCTGGAGAAGACCATCCCATTGCGTTCGCTAGTCGCGCGTTATCCGATACTGAAAAACGATATTCGACTATCGAAAAAGAATTTCTCGCAATTGTCTGGTCGACAAAGAATTTCAGATGTTATCTTTTAGGACGACCGTTCACCGTTTTTACAGATCATAAACCGCTAAAAGGTATTGCTAATTCGAAGGACCAAACATCACGACTGGCCCGATTCCGCCATAAACTGTCCGAATATGATTTTGAAATTTGCTACAAGTCCGGAAAAACAAATTTAAATGCAGATGCGCTAAGCCGACTACCATATACCGAAAACTGCATATCAGTCGTAACTAGAGCACAAAAGAAAGCAACCAAAGAGAACCAATCAGAGAGGGTCGTGATAGAAAATAATATAAAGCAAGAAATAAACGGAGGGCGATCAGAAGTTGAGGATATGGCAACCTTTTTAACGAAACCAGAAGATATCAAGGAGGTACTCAAAAAATTTCATGACGGACCCCTGGGTGGACACAAGGGGGCGATAAAAACATATTTACGAATTCGACGTCAGTACAAATGGAATGGGATGCAGAGAGATATAAGAGATTATGTAAAAACCTGTCAATCGTGTCAAAAGAATAAATGCTCCAAACTGGACAAAATGCCTATGATAATAACCGACATAGCACATGCACCCTTCGACAAGATATTCATGGATATGGTAGGACCATTGCCGGAAACAATAAGCGGAAACAAATACATTTTAACCTTCATTGACGATTTTTCAAAATTTTTTATTTGTACTGCCTTGCCTGACGCCGAAGCAGAAACAGTTGCTAAAGCATTCTTTAATGATGTCATAACGAAATTCCGAATTCCAAGGGTGCTAGTGTCTGACAACGGCACTAACTTTACGTCAAAATTATTTAAAGAAGTGTGTAAATTGTTGGGAATTAAGAAAATCGAAACAACCCCATATCATCCTCAAGCAAATGGAGCCCTTGAAAGGAGTCACCGCCCCCTAGCGGAGTTCCTAAGAACTTTCGCGAAAGAGGATGGAAGCAATTGGGATCAATGGCTTAATCATGCTATGCATGTTCACAACAATAGTGTACATTGCGCAACAAAACAAACGCCTTGTAAAACACTTTTCGGATTTGAATCGGATCTGCCAGTAAATTTAAAAAGAAAACCAGACCCTCTTTACAATACGGATGATTATTCAAAAATACTAAAATTCCAAATTCAACGAACACATGACATAGTCCGAAATAACCAAAAAATAGCAAAAGAAAAATCGAAAAAATATTACGATACGAAATCAAAAGTACGCGAATTTAAAGTAGGTGACAAAGTTTGGTTGAAGAATCAAAACAGAAAAAACAAACTTTCACCTCTTTGGGATGGGCCATATCCAATTACAGCAATTCCAACACCGGAATGTAAAATTGAGCATAAAAGGGAAGGAAAAGACATTTCATAATAACTTGATAAAGCTGAATCATGAAAGAAGCAAGAATAAAAGTTGTAAGCATTTTCTTTGAACAACTATCATTGTTCCAACTCAAACCCATCACAAAGCAACAGTCAACTAACAATTTTCTATTAATTATATAGACGAATCCACAATTTTGATAAAAAACGCACTGCAAGAAAAGATTGAACAAAATTGCGACAAACGCAATCTTACCATAGACAAAAATGCGCTCATCTCTTTTTTAAATTGCACGATAAGAATAAAAAATGAAAGCTTTACTAATACTAAACTTGTAATAGAAGAGAAGTACTTCTAGCCAGAAGGACAGTTGGTGAAAACCGAATTTAACGACACGATAACATTCGAAGAAATTCGAACGAAAAGTTTCAAAAATAGAAAACTCATTGAAGAACTAACGTTGCATAGAAATATTTCGTACAGTATCAGTGTCACCATAGCATTATTAGCAATAGTTGGAATAATTATTCTGTATTTTTGTTTTGAAAAACGCAACGTAAAAGTTAAGAGCAATATTACGGTGTGTGAAATGTCATCCGCCAATAGACGACAAAGTATCCGTACGATCAACAGACAATACCGCGAAAAAATCGACAACCCTTCGAAAGCCTGATAGATCACGCAAAGGCACATACAGATACACACACGCACGGTGGGCACATCACAAGAAATCCGAAAGTATTAAAATTTTTTTTGAAGAAAGCTGCTTCGAACATTTTGCAAGCAAGTAAAAAATTTTTCAGACGCACAACCACTACACCAGTTTTCCAAGAGGTGTTATTCACAGGTGAGTACGTTAGTAAACACTTTAACATATATACTTATCAGCAGCGACGCAATACTCCAATATCCATGATGCTCAAACGATGTGGAGCCTAAAAACCTAAGAAGAATAATTCCATTAAATTTTTTGTCAAAAAGAGGCTGCATTGGATCAACTCACAGGAAGGGGGCAGGAGCCCCCTCTTCTTCCGTTATGTGCCGAGAAATGAATCCCAATAACGCCACAAAACGCTAAGCCAAGCTTCAGGTAAGAACATTGGAATGAATCCTACATAATTTGGCAGTATTAAAATTCTGGTATAACGAACAAATTCAAACTCACCGAGAAAAATTTCCCTGCTCACATCAACCGAACGACATAAACTAATTCAAGCCTTGCGAAAGCGCATCAAGCCCAACAGAAATTTTTGCACATTAAGCAATTCCGAGATAAGCCAAGGCGACATGAAAACCAAAACAGGCAGAGAAGAAAAAGTATTTTTGTTTTGTTTTTTTTGTTTCCAAGCTAAACAAAATTTTCAAACAAATGTGCACATACTTCTTGAGATAAACAATAAAATTTTTTTTTTAATCGAAAAGCATGTGCACATATTTACAGATCGAAAAAGTATTTGCATGAATGGTCAATACATGCATGCACATGCTTACAAATGACGACATAAGTATAGCTGAAGTTTTGAACTTATGTCGCGCAACCAAACAAAAGAAAAGACAGACAGAAATGCTTGCACCGTTTCTGAAATTGAGTCATCTTCCATTCACAAAAACTTTTCTGAAATTGAGTCATCTTCCATTCACAAAAACTTTTCTGAAATTGAGTCATCTTCCATTCACAAAAAACTTTTAAAAATTACGTTCACAAAACGAATTATAAAATCGTCATTATTCTCATCAATTGCGACTCAAAATTAAAATAAAAAACAAAAAAAAAAAAAAAAAAAAAAAAAAAAATTTATAAAAAAATAGAAAGTAATTGCAATTGAATTGACAGTTGCACATACTTTCGATATAATTATAAGATAAAAGGTTTTATTCAAACCTTCCAAAAAGAGGGGAAGGGAGCTATTAAAATAAGAATTTTAAACTCAAATTGCCAAATTGAAACTATGATTACAAATGAAAAATTATTTTTGAAACTTCTAATTATATAAAATTTGGAGAAGCGTTAATTCGAGTTAAGTACATAATATGAAAAAAAAATAAGATAAAAACAAAATATAACTAGAGTTAAGAGAAAACAAAATATATATAAATATAGTGAAATGCATAAAATGAAAAAATATAAATATATATATATATATATGTAGTAGCTCTATATTTCAAGTAAGAATCCTCAATTTAAATAATGGATTTAAATTAAATTCTGAATTAACAATGTTAACTAAAATATGCATATACATATATTATCAAGGATGTAAAATTGGATAAGTAGAGAAATTATATAAGATTCACAACTAAAGCCTAGGAAAAGGAAAATTTTAGATAGTTTGTCAAACACTGAGATCTGCACGACTTCACCGTTACGTAGCAGCTCAAAATGGCCGAAAATCTTGGACTCACCGATGAGAACTTCACTGAAACACCAGCATTACGAAACGACGGTAATATATTTGCAACAAGTCCAGACGCACTAAAGATCACCTGAAGATTGATAACTGCATACAACAAATTCGAAAAATACAACAAAGTTTTAACAACTCTGGCGCAATCCCAAACATCGTTGGCATTACCATCATGACCTATGAAGCACTATGCGACCTATGATCACTGCTCTTCCAATTCAATTATCGAGGGCCAACCTATGCTGCCTGCTGATATTTTCCGCAGCAAACCCTTGCGAAGCATAACACAATTGACGAAATACGAACCCGTCACTATGCTCGTGACTTTTCAGAAAAGGGGAGGGATGTTGTGAGTCACTTCTACCGAAGTCACGTCACACTGCCGGCACTAAGAAGAAAATAGCAAAGTGTCATCAATAATGCGGAAACGAAGAAACGATAGCGATCGGGTGCAATGTGTCAACAAAGCTCGACGGTTGAAATATGAAGCTATCATATTCAAACAGTGGTCAGTGGGCCAAAAGCAGAATTGGGTCACCAATTATTACTTAATAGTGCAGCAACATGGAAAGAGAACTGGGTCAGCGCGACAACAACAGCCAGCTGAAGAAATAGAACGATGCAGAGACGCAGAAGAGCACACTGGAAATGATCGACTCGAGGAAAGTGCATGCAAAGCACTTTCTGATTATAAAAGCTGATCATCGAGCAACGGAAAGGGACTTGCATTTTGGAATCGACAAGTACACTATCAGATCTCAACTTTGGCGCACCTACTTACGAGCCAGGACGACAAAGTGTGGATCTGCGTGTTAGCTAGGGATTAGGGCAGTAAGTAAGCTAGAATAGAAACTATTAAAAGGACTTTATTAAATAAACATTTCTTATAACCGAATAAAGTCAGTGTTTTTATTTGGGAAAGTACGGAGTCCTTATTGGCGCTTTACGCGAGGTCCTTCCCCCCAGCACGCACAACATGTTTAATATGAACCAAAATGAAGAGTTGTTGTTTTTTTTTTTTTTTTTTTTTTTTGTTATAGTAATTCTTTTGAAATAAAAAATTGTTTATAAGACCAATTTATAATTTTAATCTCTTACAATAAGAATACCATTTTTAGGGGTACCTCCAGTACTGGGTCTGTTACGAAAATCACAAAAACTGCTCTAAAATCGAAGTTTTTCAAGATATTTTGATGAAATTCGATATTTGATCATATTTAAAGGCCAGTAATATTATTTAAAAAAATTTGAAAAGTGGGCGTGGCAGAAGGGTGGTTTTCGAAAATTGTCTCCTACACCCGAAATTCAAATGAGACTTGAACGAAATTTGGCACTTATACTTCCTTTGTAGACTTAAACATCGTTCCAAAAAATTTCCTTGATCGGTTCATTTTTAAGGGTACCTCCAGTACTAGGGTCTGTCATCAAAATCCCAAAACTGCCTTAAAATCGGACTTTTTCGAAACATTTTAATGAAACTTAAAATTTGAGCGTTTATTTAAGCCTCCGATTATAGTTCAACAAAAATTGGAAAAGTGGGCGTGGCAAAGGGGCAGTTTTCATAAAGAAATCTATCAAAAGTCGGTATATGGGGCCCCTTATGGTCTTAAACACCTCTTGATATTAAAAATTATTTGAACATGTGAGTCTGTGTCGGGTATTCTATTGTCAGGCTCTCCTGACTATAACACCTTTACTTTTTTATCCTTAAAAAAGGTGAGTAACATTTAATTAATTATTATTAGTAATATTTAATATTTAAGCTAATAGGACCATTTAGACAAAAATTGGAGGGTATGCGTTTCGATTTTTGAGAAAATAAAATCCACCCTTATATCTTGGGACACCCTTATGTACAATGTACATACATACTTATTTGGTATATCAAATCATACGATATACATACATATTGACATGGCGTCGAAATTGTCATCACTACACTAGATAAGATATTTTAAATATTGAATTATACCTGTCAAAATGTACACGTGAACTCCTGTGCTTCAAAATAAAATGTTCTTGTCACGGTCGCTTGGAGCCAACGAATAAGAAACTTTTATTTTTTCAGATCTTCGCGATGATGATGCATTCGAAGCTCGCGATTTGGAAAATGAGATCGATATCGATGAGGGTAATGCTGACAGGGATGGTGGAGTAAGGGTACGTAGTAACGATGTAACGGCACGCCTGCATAAAATCGAACGTTCTCTGGCCAACGAACGTATACAGACACATGAATTACAGAAATCATTGCAAGCAACATATCATGTGATGGATACGTTAAAGATTCGTTTAAATACTCTGGTAAATTATCGTCGTCACAGTCTTTCCCTTTTCTCTCTCATCCTTTCACGCTTCCACACTAACGAATCTCTTTCTTTTTATCTTTCTTTCTCTCTCCTTCTCTCTCTCTCTCTCATTCTCGTTCATTCTCTCTTTATCACTCCGTTACTCTCTCCATTTCTCTTTATTTCTCTCTTTTTCTCTCTTTTTCTCTCTTTTTCCCTCTTTCTGTCTTTCTCTCTTTCTTTCTCGCTTTATCCCTCTTTTTGTCTCTTTCTATATGTTTCTCTCTTTTTCTCTCTCTTTCTCTCTCTTTCTGTCTCTTTCTCACTCTCTTTCTCTTTCAATTTCTTTCTCACTCTTTCTCTCTTTTTATATCTTTTTATGTGTTTAACAAATCGTTTGAGCTTTTTATCGTTATCTTTGCAGGAAAAGCAACAACAAGATCTCAATCGCCTGCAGACGAATCTCTACGATACTGAAAGTCGAACCAACAAATTGGAGAGCATGGTCAATCTATTGATGAAATGTCGAAATGGACCAAATGCCAATTGCCCGTAGAAAAAATTAACATTAACACGCGAATACATATAGATATAAATATAAATAAATATATATATATATATGTATATGTAAAATAGTTTGAAATAAGAAGAGAACTGCATTTCTTAGAATTTAAGTCATATCGTAAGAGCTCTTCTGTTGAATTATCAATTCTACACTCTCTTGATTGTCGTCGCTGTAGTGTGTGTGTGTGCGAAAAGAAGCGTTAGGCTTCAAGAGTTTAGGACAAAATAATTCCCTCTACCCTTGAATAAAATCTCATTTGCCCATAAATTTAAATAGTGTAACGAATTTATAAGCATCGGAGAGAGATTTTTATACCAAAATGTGAAAATTAATCGTGAACATTTATTCAACTTGAACTATTATATTTTAATTTAATTATTTAATTTAGTGTGTTTTATTCCATTGAAGCGTAAAAAAATCGCTGCATTTATTCAAAGCACAAATATTAAAGGATATAAAAAATAAGAGCCAATAAAATTAGATTTCTTAGCTCTATGTTTTTAATAGAGATTATTTTTATCTATTTAATTGAATGTATTATTATACGTAAAACACACACACGCACCCACATAAATGTGTTTTTAACAGTTAAAATTTTCAATAGCGGTAATGGAATTGTAAGAATTATTTTTGTAAATAAAAAAATATCGATTTGTACGTAATTGTTATTTTTTGTTGTAATTTCTTTTTACAAAGTGTACAGAACTAAAAAAAGAAGCCAATACAGTGATTTCGGAGACTTCTCCCAAAAAGCATGTGATCTCTGGAACTTCCATCTAAATATCAAAGAATTTATTGTTATTATCAAGGCTATAAAACACCACTTGCTCAAAGATGTTTTGTGGGGCCCATGCAGTATCGAAGTGAAGAGGGATTTGAAGCCAGAATCCGTCCCGGGCGCAGAATCATATTTTCATGTTTCCTTTTAATAGGTACACTGAGCGAACGTAACCATGATTTTTTAAAAAGGGCGCATTGTTATTCACAGTCCTTTTGATTTTCGAGCAGAACAAAAATTTCAAAAGAAAAGTGGTTGAGTCAACAACATTTTTGGTTGAATTGAAAGGAAATATGTTTAATTACATTTCTTTTCGTTCGGTATAATTCTCATTTGTTTTATAAAATAAGACATATAAGATATGTATTCATCTTAGAACTTTTTAAGCATTGCGAAAGCAGTCACCAAAACGGAGTGACGAAATTAGAGATGCCGCGGATATCCGGTTACTATCCGGTATCCGGCATATCCGGCATAAAATGAACTATTCGGCCGGATGCCGGATACTAACTCATTATCCGGCCGGATACCGGATATTAAAAAATTTCACAGTTTTTCATATAAATCTCCTTGAAGGAAGCCCTTTATGAAATAATTAAGTAGAACAAAACGATTTGTAATGATGACGACTTTTATGTGTTTATGTATTTCAAAAAATCAAAAAAAAAAACGTACAAAATCCTTAGATACTGGAGCGAAACAAGTGAGAATGACGGAGATGCAATAACTTCGGCTTGTGTCATTTATTTCTTTCCAGTCTTGAATGAAAACTTGAACGTGTGGCTGCCATGTCAAGTCAAAATTCATTTGAAAAATACCCAGCAAACATTTAGCCTATGCTTTAGCGAACGTTCGCCAAGAATATGTTTACGCGACCTTTTCTAGAAGAACAAAAGGCGATGTTTTCTCAACTCTACCAACAAAGAATATGTAAAAAAAAATATATTGCTTTGACGAACGTTACGCGAGCAATCCGCAATACATTGCGTATTCATCTTCCAGACGAGCATTGCCGAAGTTACTTTTGGAACAGGTTTATACAATGTTTTTCTAATATATACCTTGTGTTATTGTAGCTTTTGCTTTATTCAATCAAGTAGTTCTTGATTTTGTTATTAGATCAAAAATAAATTTTGATAGTTAGTTCTGTAAGGATTTGGATCGACGAGTGTATACATTCTAAAGGATACAAAGGATAAAGGTGTATTTTTTTCCTCCAAATAGTTAAAGGCACAATTTTTGTTAACCTTTTTAAATATAATTTGAAGTTAATATAATTTTTTAAAATACAGGTGCCTGCTTCCAAAAATTTTCCACTTCGGATGAAAAAAAATTTTCTTCAATTCTGCAGCAACATTTAATACATGCCAAGAGCCGCATTAAAAAGCGAGATCTTAAACAAAAAACAATAGACTAAGTTTTTCATTATTAACTGAATTACTATAATTTTTTATGCGTAAAATTATAATAAAATTTAAATAACAAAAAAAAAAAATATATATATATAATTGGCCTAGAAGATGTTTCAGCAATATATAAGGAACACATTCGCTGAAACATCGTCTATGGGACTATTCCGCGATGTTTTTAATGTATCGCCAATTGCTCTTCCAAAACAGTGTCGGGCGACCGGACAACTGCCTAACAAGCTTCTCTATTCCGCGATAAGAAAGCAACGGTTGCGTGCGAGCTAAACATCGCCGTGGCGAGTCGCGGAACACTGTTCCGCGATAGAAAATGTTTGCTGGGATAATAATTCAGTATTTGAGTGTGTGAATGAAAAGGAATGCATAAATTTCGAGTTTTTTATTCAGTTTCGGATTCTAGAGCATGCCTGAATAAAGCTACTTTTGAATTTGGGAAAAAATTCAACTATCCGGTTGCCGGATATCCGGCTATCCGGCCTCGCAGCTTGCCGGATATCCGGTATCCGGCAAAATCACTATCCGCGGCATCTCTAGACGAAATCAGATGAAGTCCATCCGATGGCTATTTTTTGGGTCATGTTCAGCAGAGTGCTCTATGGCCATTTGCTTTGAACGTTTATTAAATTTTTTTTGACATTTCTTCTTGTATAGGTATTTTTTTTGGAATTGTTTTAAAAAATATCTTGTCATTTCAACTATGTCCGTGGTTTGTTCAACAATTTAAATTTAAATCCATTTTTGAAAATTATCATTTCAATTCAACCTGAAATATGGTTGATTCAAAAGAAAAATTTTTTATTTTTTCAACAAAAAAAATTGTTAAAATTAAAAATGTTCCTTGTTGAAGCCGTTTTGTATGATTTTCCTTTTGATTTAACCAGTTTTCTGGTTGATTTTTTTCTCTGTGTACTACTTATGAATGCCAACAGCTAAAGCAAACTATAGCTTCGCGACCCCACATTCCTACCCCTAGACACGTTGGCCTGCGCCTAGTCGCTGCCTCGTAATTTCCTGCTGTGATTGACAAAGCCTATAGAGATCCTCAATTTACAATGCCCATATTCCTCAGGTGATAATTATTTCTACAACGCACAGTGCGATATTTTCACAATCTAGGAAGACAAAACCCTGTTTTGTTCGTTTCAAAAGTCAAATGTAATATTTTAAATAAAACCAAATCAAAAGCATTTTTCTTAAGACATTTATTTCCAAAAAAGATAGTACTTATTTAACTATACTTTAGTGATGCATTTGTCGTTTACTTCTGAGGAGATTCCATCTTATGTTGAAAAGGTGGTGCTTTTAATAAATTTCGAATGTCTGCAGTCATTTTGGCACGTTTTGTTTTTGATATTTTTCTTAAGCCCGCAATAAATGGGTCAGACGAAATCAGAAGCCTGTTTAACCCTCTATAACTCAACATCATCAAGCAAAAAAAATTTTGTGGGTTCGGATAGGTATATGAGTTTAAAAAAATACGTTTTTATTTAAACTTCGTAACTTCCCATTTATTACTAGGAGTGTCACAAAACAGGAGTGTCACAAAACAAGATACAAACTTAAAAAAGCAGCTTATACACATAAAATGCACAATAAACAATAAGACTACAGTAGTAAATAATTTTTGAACACTTACCTTATAGATTCTCACAAATTAACGAAGCAACAAACGTAAAAACTATTTTTTACTTATTTTTTATTTTCGAAACGTCTCAAGTTTCTGGAATTCGCAAGCTTACTGATAACGTCGCGCAATTGTAAACAAAAAGTGACATCTAGCGTATATTTTTTGCACTTTTTTGAAAGAACGGAATGTAACCGACATTCTAAAATGCTTGAAAAGTAAAAATAACCGCTACTTTGAAAATTAAAGAGGGTTAAGCAGTTTGTTGCCTGTAGTATAGTATATGTTATAGAGGGTTAAAAGATCTCTATTTGTATCTATTCTAGATGTTTTTCTTGTAAACATCTCTCTGTATTTTCGATTCTGTTTGTTTCCTGCCTCTTGGGCTTCTTCCGAAAATTGGCCAATTGGAAGAATGCAAGAACTAACAACTTCTTTTCCATGGCATAAAATCTTATGTAGAGTAACTGGCATAGGGTACCAAGGATATTCTTTAACATATAACTCTCTGGTTTCTCTTGTATAGCTTTCAAATTTTTCAATGTCAATTTCGTAGCCTGAGTTAATTACCTCCAAAATAACATGTAACTGTTTAATCAAGATAACATTGACTCCAGTTATTTGAGCGGATTTTTCAAAATTTGCAAAAAATTTACGAGACGTATTTCCGTTATTTGTGTTCCCAACTGCTTTGTTAGGCATATCTACCAATAATCCAAGCTCATTCCGTAAGCCATCTTGCACCTGTTTCTTTTTTTCGGCAACAATTCGTTTTTTCTCTTGTCCTCGAGCTTGCCACGATTTAATAGAAAGTTTATAGGATATGTGCAGAATGCATTCTAAGAATCGTATTCTCACATGAAGTGGCGACAATCCAAACGAAAAGAAGTCTGCATTAACATCTTTTTCGCGTATCAGGCTTAAGTTGTTCATTTCCGATGGTTTGCTTCCACACAAAAAGCAAGTTTGAGACGAAGTACATGATAATTACTTTGACTGGAATGAGATTTATAATTAGTTGCTCAATTTTTTGTACTTCTGCAGCTACCAGTTCCTTTGTTTTTTTTGCGAAAATAAACTTTATCGGTCTGCAATATTTCGGAGACGATGGTGTGGAGTTTTGCCACAATACCTGCTTGATATTTTCAAAGTATCCTGTTATTTGGAGAGAAACCATAGAAATAGAAAAAAAGATTTGCATCTATTAGACTTTCGTCAGAAAATGATTGCCTGTATTGTGGTTGCTCAGCACCGTCACATCCCCATTTAAAAACTATTTCAAGAGTTTTCAATTTTTTTAAGTCCATACTTATGAAAACAGACTCTTGAGCTTTCACTAATCTTGTTACTGTGTGGTCGATTAAAGATTGAAGTGGAATTTCTCCATGTGCTTCCGAAATTCCTATCCCTAATGGGTAACAATTTTCCTTTGCCTTTTTTTACTCTCCAATACGCTGGATACAAATGGCTTCCAACCTCTTTAGCCTCATTTCTAATGTTAATGTATTGATGAGTCGTGAGATTTGAATCTATCATAATGGCAAGAGCCTTATCTGCCGAATAAGTTGCATTTTTTGACCGTGACAATTCACGTGATCTTTTTAAATTTGTTCCTCTTTGCGGCGATGCATTGTATAGCTCTTTCATAATCCTTCTTGTCTGTCTTATAGCTACTTCAGCAGCAAATTTAATTTCTTCGCGATCGTGTTTTTGAAGAAGACGTTTCGTCCTCCTATTTTTGGATCTTAAGCTGCACTCCGCAAACACCTTTCGAGGTATATCTCCTTTGTTATTCAGCGGTGTTTTTTGAGGTAAACCCAGCTTGCAAAACTGAAGGCTTCCCTTAACCCACGCTGAGTTTGCGGACATAAATCGCTCATAATTTCTAGCAGATTTTGCCCATTTACCATTCATTTTAAAGCAAAAATTCCGAACTTTTGCTTTGATTGATGCCAAGTCTTTCTCATTAAAACTTGAACCATCCGCCAACTGAAAAATATGCTCCATAATAGCATCAAATCTTTTTAACCTAGTCGTTTTGAGATATATAATATATCAACCAACACCTGGTATGGAATTTCAACCGCCATCTGCAAACAATTATGAAAAAGTCAAGGTTGTGCAAATGATTGCAAAATTTTTTTACATAGATGTTAAAGGTTTTTTTAAATTCATTTATTAAGTAAATGAGTAGTTGAAATCGAAATAATGCGAAATAATAGGTTTTTTTTACCTTTCTTTAGAAGCAAAACATAAAATAAACTAATGAAAAAGTACTCACATTCAAATGTTCCAAACGATAGAAATAAAAATGTTTTCAGGGAAAATTTTGATGTAATTTTATTTGAAAAGAGTTCCTTAATCGTTTTCAGTCAATTCGAGATTTTCCAATTTACTCTAACAATTTAATTTTAATAATTCAAATTTGCTCTTGACACCACGTGCTAATCAGAAAATTATTGACAGAAGACATATGGTTTTTCAAACTGCCGTTACGAAGACGTCAGCTTTGTTTGCTTTCTTCTTTGACCATTTTCGTAACAGTGGGATATATTTCTGTCATATGTATGAAAATAAACTTTTTTGGCAATAATTTTTTGTAATAGTTTTGTCCTCCTAGATTGTGAAAATATCGCACTGTGCAACGACCTGATAAGAATTTACACGCAGAGAAAAAATGTCACATACCCAATTATATTTTGCAGGCATTTTTACGTCCAATTATACTTTCCATTACCTCCAATTATATATGTAATTGTATCAAATGTTAAAAAATTAATTTCAATTAAATCCCAACGGGAAAATACGTAATACATGAACTTTGTAATTTAATGATTCATTTATAAGTTCAAAGAAGTGGAACTATGCATTACCAGGTTATCGGAATTGTAAGGAGTAGAAAATTTTTGTTATATTTTCTACCAACAACAACCAAATTAACATGTGCTTACAGTTGCAATCATATAGGACTATAGGTCTAACTCTTCTTCTTCCTAATCCCTGCAATGTGTTAGAGCTACGCTGCTTCAACATAGGCATATAGCATGAGGAAAAGAGAAGCATGCTATGGCAGCGAAATCTTTAGCTCTGCTCTGGTGAAATGCATTGCCACTTTTATTTTTAATTTTGGGAGATTTTCGAGTTCATTTCATATAAAATATCTACCAAACTCATAAAATGATATGAAAAGCTTGAAAAACATAAAAATAATCAAGGAATCTCAATATCAAGGAGAAATATATATTGTTTTTTGTGTCCTTCCCTGGCCACATAACTTTTTGATCACACTATTTCAGCAAAAATGCTAAATTCTATGTACAATCAAATTCGTAGCCGTAGTCAAAAATGTACGTCAATTTATTACAAAATGAAAACATTCGTGCACATTAAGCAAAAACAAATCGTAATACATTTATTAAAGTTTCAATTATGAACTTTTCAAGCAATATAAAAAACCGAGCTGACGCCGTGTTTCTTTGATAATTTTCTTGCAAGTGGCATCATAGTGCCACTTTGTGTCTACCCGTATTGTTGTTGGTAGCTTTCTGGTGAATTTCTCGAAAGAGTTGAATTTCCTATACCTGCCTAATGGTGAATTTCTTATTAGCGGCAAAGGCTTTTCGACGTCGACAGTTAGACCTACAGTGCTACATGGTTGCAATTACAATGGTAATGCACGATTTTCCTAGGACATCGCTGTACAAAAATTCATTGCTAACGTGATGGGTAGTTATGTTGCATGTTTAACTTACATTGCTTACCTTTTCCCGTTGGGATGCTTCGTCGCAAAATGAAATAATAAAGTAAGAAGGAATATAAAATTAATTTTTTTGCTTTTTTCTGGATGCAAAAGTTATGGAACTGACTTTTCTTCATAATTTTTAAGCCGTTGCGCAATTCGATGTATGGATCGGGATAAATAATGCGGAGTGCGTCGATTAACGTTCCAAAAAAGTTGGCAAAGTCCTTTAGGCGCTTCTTTCCATGAATGCCATCAATATTAAAATCAATGATTAAGTCTAATGACAAAACTGAAGTCAATGTTTTTGACAATTTCCCTTGGAGGAGCGCCTTAATGGTTTTGACCTGTGGAAAATATAAAATTATTGAAATTGTAAAGTGTTATGTTTTGAGTAAAGAAAAATATTACATATTGTTCTCAGTTTTCTTGGCCAATTTCGTTATTGAGAGCATTCAAGTCTTCATTATTTTTAATTGGAAAAACGTTCATAACTTTATATCTGATTTGCTCCTGACGTATTAAACTCTGTGTTAGCACTTTCTGGGTTCCCAATGCAGCCATAATTACTTCATTTTGCGAATTCACAGTTTCCCGTAATTCCTTTATTATATCTTGAAAGCAAAAAAATATATTTAAAAAAATAATAAATATTTCCATTTCTTAATTTGCTTCTTACCTTACATATCTGCGAATTTCGCTTCAAAAAGATGCAAGATGTTTGTGCAGCATTTGCAAGTTGCAATATCGGTATTTCCTTTTGAGTTTTCTTCGTTGGCATCTGTTCAACTGCTCAGGCGAATGAGCTTTATTGTGGATTTATTTTCGGAGTTCATGTCGAATTACGCCCTTAAGGCTCTTTAAGGAACTAAATATCTTCCTAAAATTAAATATTTTTAAAGGCTTAATTTTAATGGCAACCATGTAATAATGGCATAAAACATTTTCTCTCCTTTCGGTAAACCAACAAGCTTGCATTCCATATCAGTGATTTAAAATTGCTCTTTTTCACCTACACAATTTATATCGGCCAGACAAGTCCCTAATACGGAAAGGGAATCAAATGGGTCTATCCAATAACTTCCGATACCCTTGAGCCTTTTCCCAACAATAAAACCTTCTCCAATTTCAATGAAATCAGTTAGTACTTTAGGAATGAAGGGACGAATAGCAACGAAATTATTAGGAGATTTTTTTGGAAAAATAGTAATTTTCGGTTGTGATACTAAATATATCATTTCTTTTTTTTTAATGAAATTTCAGTTTTTTTTCGCTTTTTAACATATTTTCATTTTGTATATGATTAAATAGTTGTTGCAAATTTTTCGACGGCTTTTTGACGTACTGCTTCAAAGATTGAAGGCAGTTTTCAAACGGATATGCTGGAAAATTCGTCAGTGGTCCGAATTGTTCTACACACTGGCTACCCAAGTAGCAAAATAGGACGCAGTAAGTCGCATCGACCTATTTTGGTTGAAATTACCCTATTTCTGACTTTTTTTCCGGCCTTAAATAAGACCTAACTTTAAAGTCCGTTTAGAAGGTCCAAATTACCTTTATTTGACCAATTTTATGACTTCAAAGTCGTTTCGACTTACAAGTAGATTTTATGTCGCAAACAGGCAAAAATGACCTATTTTGCGACTTAATATTGACTTGACTTTGACTTCTAAATTAGGTAATTTTCTTAGGACAAACCGACCAATTTTTCGACTTAATTGCGACTTTAAAGTCCCTGTGACTTAAAGGGCGAAATAGGGACAAAATTTGACTAATTGTATTGCATGCTGCGACTTCAAAGACGCGCGGACTTGATTTTGGGACTTCATAGTCGATTTAACTTTGAAGTCGAAATAGGTCACATAACAAAAAATTTTATGACCTATTTCGACCTAATGTGACTAATCTATGATTATTACTAGCACGCTCTCCATATTGTCAGCATTGTTGCCAGAAGTGAAGAATTTTTTTGAAAACAAATACACAAAACAAATAGAAACTCCATACAAAAAATCTTCACTTTGAAGATTTTTGGCATCACTTGAAAATATTGATAATTGTAATAACTATTTTAATTCATTGTTGCCAGTATTCAAGCGCAGCTTTTCCCTCGAAGACTTTCCAAAAATCTCTTTAGAAATCCATTTCAGAAAAAAGTCCTTTCGAGATGGAAAAATCCGAATTGAAAAAAATCTTAAGTCTTCCAGCAATATCCTTTGACATTAATGCTTTTACTTTCTTTCGATGCAAAAGCAATTAAGATATAGACATATTGGGAAATAACGAAATCGAACTTTTTTCGCCGATTCGAAATGGCGAGTGATAAAAAGTTATCATAAAAGAAAAAATTTGTTTCCAGCAAGTATTTAATTTATTTGCCGGAAAAACTATAATTCAATTCACAAAGCAGTATAAAATTACTTCTAATTGTATACCCCGCTAAAATGAGTATTTTTATCTTCAAAAAGGATTTTTGTTTTGAAAAATATTATATTATAATTGAATAAAAAAATAAATTATCTTCAGTGAAGATATTTTTTTTAGCTTGTCAGATTTTTCGAAAAATAAACCTGGCAATACTGAATGTCAGAAATCCGCACAATGACAAGCATATCGAGGAACATCTAAGCTTGCGCAAACACGTGTGTATTATCATTTTTCATTGAGGGATGACGTCACTCTCGCGATTTCTTATATGAATTTGTAGCTTACAAATAATTGTTTTCAGTTGCGTCAGAATACCCAACGGGAACTTTGTAATTTAATGATTCATTTATAAATTCAAAGAAGCGGAACTATGCATTACCAGGTTATCGGAATTTTAAGGAGTAGAAGGTTTTTGTTATATTTTCTACCAACAACAACCAAATTGACATGTGCTTACAGTTTCAATTACAGTCGTAATTTACGATTTTCCTAGGACATCGCTGTACAAAAATTCATTGCTAACGTAAAAGGTAGTTATGTTGCATGTTTAACTTACTTTGCTTACCTTTTCCCGTTGGGTAATTATATTAATGGGTGGGCTCACTAAAAAATTTTTGGCATTTTTATACCCGACACACTCTGTGTCGAGGGTATATTGCGTTTGTTGGGTTGTGTGTAACACCCAGAACCAGTCGAGATAGACCATACAAAATGTATATAGAAATGATCAGCGTCACCAGGAGATTCGATTTAGCCATGTCCGTCTGTCTGTCTGTCCGTCTGTCTGTCTGTCTGTCTGTCCGTCTGTCTGTACACAGTTATCTTATCGAAGGAGTTGAGCTATCTTGACAAAATTTGGTATGCGTGCTCACGGGGACATGAGTAAGAACAAGTTCGAGAATGGACCCGATCGGACCTTTTTTAGGGGTACCTCCAGTACTAGGGTCTGTTATGAAAATCACAAAAACTGCTCTTAAACCTGAGTTTTTCAAGATATTTTGATGAAACTTGGTATTTGAACATGTTTAAAGGTAAGTAATATGATTTCAAAAAATTTGAAAAGTGGGCGTGGCATAAGGGCGTTTTTCGAAAATTGTCTCCTACACCCGAAATACAAATGGGACTTGAACGAAAGCTGGCACGTATGCTTCCTTGATAGCCAGTAACGTCCTCCCCAAAAATTTTTTTGATAGAACCATTATTAAGGGTACCTCTATTACTAGGGTCTGTCACAAAAATCCCAAAAATGCCTCAAAAGCGGACTTTATTGAAATATTTCAATGAAACTTAGAATTTAAGCGTATATATAGGGGTCCGATTAGAATCCCAAAAAAATTTAAAAATTGGGCGTGGCAAGTGGGCGGTTTTTATAAAGAAATTAAACAAAAGTCGGTATATGGGGCCCCTATGGCCTTAAACAACTCCTGATATTAAAAATTATTCGAACATAAGTGTCTGTGTCGGGTATTCTATTGTCAGGCTCGCCTGACTATAACACCCTTACTTGTTTGCCTTGTGTTGTTAGCTGGCGCCAGGAATTGGTGCTATAGTCCAAACTACGTATGGATATTTTACTTTGTGTGCTCAAGAAACATACATGGATTGGATAGACCTTTAATTGAAATGAATTTTGTTTCTAGAAAAATGCAACAAATTAAACGACATAGAAACAATAGATCGCAGAAAATAATTCCATTTTAGCCCTTCATGAAATAAATCATTTGCGACGTCACCATCTAGCAAAACAAAGGTTTCACATTGCGCTATCACAGCATGGCGTGAAATGCCCCATGTAAGTGTGTGTGTGAAGTATCAAGTCGAAATATTTACTTTCAGGTCGGTTTTACGTCAAAATGCCCTAATAGGTCGAAATTACCTATTAGTTCTTAAATAGGTAATAAATGCCATAATAGGGCTATTTCAAGTCTAAAAGCGCTAATAGGGCACTTTAGGTCAAAAATTTTTGTGACTTTAAAGTCGCAAATACCTAATTTGGGATTTTCGACTTATAGGTTGCAATATCAAAGTCGATGTTACCTATTTGGTCAGAAAAATAAGTAATTTGGACTTTGTGGTCGCATTTTACGCTTCTCCATCTTTGTTCGTATAACAGCAGCTTTAGACCTAGCTTTTTGTATGGAAAAATATTTTTATTTATTAAAATTTTATTTTATCTTTCATAATTGGAAAGGCCCATGAAAAATAAGAGGTAGAAGGAACGATTTTACCATAAATTTTGCTGCCACATGTGTTTAGCTCTTTGCAATCAAGAAATGTGTTTGCATAAAGTCTTTTATTTATTTGCATTTCATTTAATAGAAGACATTTCATTAAAAATGCTTTATTCATTTCAAGACAGGTTCATGGGAATGAGAATGAAATACAGTGTACCACTAATGTCTTCGTACTTTGAGTAATTTAAACTTTAACAAATAAAAACAACGCTATGTAGTTAGTTATAAATAAAATTGTAATACAGTTTTATTTCTCGTCCATTTCTCTTAGCTGTAACAAATAAAAAAATTTAATACATTTTTCCATTTCAAAGTTTTTGCAAAAAAACAAACAAAAGTCTCTTTTTAGTCTCCAATAAAGTCTTCATACACCTCAGGTAATTCATGAAAGATATATGATTAAAGCTGAATTTTTTTTTTTCTTAATACTTTGTAGGGTACCCAAAATTTGTTATGACAGCTTCAAGGCGGTTTGGCATTGAATCGACAAGTTTTTTAGTGTCAATTGGGTTTATTTTCTCCCATTCTTCCAAAAGTACATTTTTTAGCTGAAATTTGTTACGAATTTTGTAAAAAGAAGAACAGTTTTGGCGTAAAAGCGGACTTTGTAGTCGTGGGTTGGGATCATACGAGAAAAAAAAGGAAAGGGTTTTTGTGACGGTGGCAACGCCAAGAAAAAAGAAAGGCAGAAGTAAAAAAATCTTGAAACGGAAAGATGGAAAAATAATTTTGGGGGTTCCACGCCGCGAAGAAAAAAAGAGCATATTAAACTTAATTAACCGAAAGTTAAATCGGAGTTAGGAAAAGCCTCCACAGACTTTAGCCTTGATCGCTGCTAAGGGTGCATGCATAAGTGCATAAAGTAGCACTATCGTTTCCAGTTCGAGTGTTGATGAAGGCAGCCACGATCAAGGGCAAGCCGAAGTAAAAGTGTTCCTCTCTTGTACTACATACGCCACCTTCGGTGCAATTGGAGTTTAAGTAACTTTAAGGATTCCCGAAGTCGAGCATTTTAACCCATCCTTGGGATCACACCGGAGCGCCGCAGGGAACATACGCAGGCAGCGTGGGTAGCATATGCGCGTGAATGTAACCTCAAACCAACAAAAAAGAAAAAAAAAAAAAACTGTAAGCCTCCATTTTTTTTATGTAAAGAAAAAGAAACATTAAGAAGAAGGAATAGAGAAACGGAACATTTTTGGTTGTACGAAAGAACGAGAACTTCTACCGAAGGAAATAAGTACTATCTTTGTCTTTGTTATTCAAACTAATTCACTTTAACGTCACGTTATAATGTTGTAAAGCTTGAAAAAAAAAAAAAACAAAACAAAAAAAAAAAAGAATTTATTGAATTGAGTTAAGTTTCCAAAAAGGAAAGTAATTAATTAAGTATAAATTTGTTTAAAATTAATTGAATATTAGAGTTAAATATATATAGAATCAAACAAAACGAAACAAAATGTAGAAACCGAACGAGCTCGTTTTATAGTCAAGTTCAGTATGAATATTTTTTTACTATTTTGAAATAAAACCTATACTATGAATTGTTAATTGATCCGTTTGTTTTTCCGTTCCGCGATGTGGAGTGAAAGGTGGTCAGCTGATTCTACGTGTTTAATTTTTTTGCTCTGATGTGACGTCATGACGTTTACAGATTGCATTTTAGATTGTTTGTGGTAGTCTGCTTTGAGTAAATGAATTGGCATTGTTTTTTATACCCAGCGTAAGCGGGGTATATTAGTTTTGTGCGAATCTTGTAACAGGGAGAATTAAGCTCCGGAGATATAGACATATATATATAGAAATGATCAGGATCAAAAACTGAATCGATTTAGACATGTCCGTCTGTCCGTCCGTCCGTCTGTCCGTCTGTCCGTCCGTCCGTGGTCGGATCTCCTCCGAAACGGCTGGACCAATCAAGTCGAAATTTTGCACACAGGTATATCGGATTTCGAGTATGATCCTAAGTAAAAATGGGAGACATCCGCCCACTGCCACGCCCACAAATGAATATAATGTGTTTTCAGTAAAATGCCTGTAACTAGCGAACCACTCCACACATTTCATTGATATTTGGTGTACTGGTAAACTACAAAAAGAGACATATCCTGGAAAAAAATTGACGCCGCCCTCCGTGAGCCACGCCCACAAATAAGCCCACAAATAAGGTCTCATCGTAACTTGTGAAGTAAAACGCGTAGAAGCTTCAAATTCGCAACATAGGTTGACCAAGGCAAATGAAAGGTGTAGGCAAAAAATTTATCTGGCCCGCCCCCTGCCACGCCCACAAATGAATATTTTTCGTAACATGTGAAGTAAAAGGCGTAGAAGCTTTAAATTCGCAACATAGGTTGACCAAGGCCAATGAAAGGTGTAGGAACAAAAATTTATGTAGCCCGCCCACTGCCACGCCCACAAATGGAGAATTTTCGTAACTTGTGAAGTAAAACGCGTAGAAGCTTCAAATTCGCAACATAGGTTCACCAAGGCGAATGAAAGGTGAAGGAAAAATTTTTATTTGGCCCGCCCACTGCCACGCCCACAAATGAAGATTTTTCGTAACTTCCGAAGTAAAAGGCGTAGAAGCTTCAAATTTGCAACATAGGTTCACCAAGGCGAATGAAAGGTGTAGGCAAATAATTTATGTGGCCCTCCCACTGCCACGCCCACAAATAGAGAAGCAAAACATAGTGCGCTCATAATGTCGGGACGCTGGGTATTTCAAAGTCGGGCTTGACCGACTTTAGCTTTCTTACTTGTTTATTATGTTACTAACGTGGAAATGAGGGCAATGTAACCCGTCACTACGCTAGCCGTGCCAGACCATCGATATGCCATTTGCCGCTTTCCATGAAGGAAACCTCCTGAAGAAAATTTTTTTTTTTAGCCACGCGTAACATAATTGGCGCCCAACGTAAATGCAATTTAGTGACAATCTAACGCCTGTCGGATAAAATTTTATTAAATGCAGCTATTGCACCTTCCTTTAAAATAATAATATCTAGAATGTTTCAACTTTTGCAAGTCTGAGTTAGACAAACCATTAGATAGTCTTCTTATTGCGGCAAAAGAAAATGGAGTATTCGCGTGCTAGTATATAAGTCCATACAAGCAAACTGGTGAGTCTGGGGTGGAATACGACTGGAGTGTGTTCACCTTACTGCCATCAGCTGCTGAGACCTACTTATCTATGTAAAATTTAACAAAAATGGAACTGCTAGTGATATCGAAAGGTCAAGTCTTTGTTTACTAAATCTTCGAGTTGGTATAATAAATTGCGGGCCTTAATATCAACTGGTTAAGAGTGTCTTGAATAGTCGACAATTGCTAACTCATAGCGATGTCTCGCATTCGGGCACAGATTTGGTCATACGGTAGAGGCAGATGCCTGTAGCACCACATCGCGAACGGAAAACATAATATGAAATATATACATGTAAAGAGACTATCGTTCTTTATTCGAGCTAGTGGTGAAATTATTAATAGAGGGGTGAATTTACTAAGTAGTAGAGAGAGAGGAAGTTGCACGTATAGAAAAATAATAAATGGACAGATGTTAAATAAGTTTATTGCTGTGTGTAAAGGATAGGGGCAATAAATGAGAGAGACGTACCTGACTCTGTTGATAACCCTGGGGGGTGCCGGGTACGCTGCTCGATTTGTCGGTTTGCGCGACGCGGTTGATTGTTTTATATTGTAGAACGATATATTAAATTATCCTTTTTTTTTGTGTTTTTTCTTTTTTTTTTTTTGGTTTTTTTTGTTTTGTTTGAATTCAAATTTTGATCTTATATATTTTTTTTGTCGTAGTTCACCTTGACCTTTTGTTATATTTTTTTTTTGTTCTTTTTCCTTTTTTGTAGTTCACTTAATTCTTATATATTTTTGTAATTCAATTTGCTTTATTGGTTTTTGTTTTTCACTTTGTTTGTATAGTTTTTTTTTGTTTTTCACTGATCGGGCGGATGGAGTTGCGCGCACTAGTTTCGTCACTGAGATTAGTTTTTCGAATTTTCAACTTTCGTTTTTCGTTCGACGTTCGGACTAAGAGTTTTAATAGAATTTGGGGTCGCGTGTTTCGTTGGCGCCGTCCACTAAACGAGTGCCTTTTTGTCGATCGAAAAGCAGCTTTCGCTAGAAACTCGAACTTCAAAGAGGCAAAAGGAGAGAAAAAGGAAGCGATAATAGAATTATTTCGCCGTGCTCTAAGGGCCCGGCTACGACGCGGCGGCGAAGAACGAACATACTGCCCGCCTTGCGCTACGCAACCATATTTTTTCTCCCTTATCTTTCCCTCTGCCGCAGAAATTCGTAGAATTCGCGCAGGGTTTCTCTCACTTGGTCGGCGCCGGTTGGAGCTGGAGCGGCGATGTTGTCGCTCCCGGGATTGGAGGCGTCCGATCCCGATAGATGATTGATCGAGGCGGCGTTTTCCTGGATCCCATTGCCGAAATCGGCGACACCGACCCAGCCTGTGCACTTGGGCGCGCACCACGTAGACCGACGATCTTTCCATGCTACGAGTCTTTGTAGATGTACTTTCCGGCTGCATTACGGCATGGTGAGGGTGATGGAACGAAAAGAAATGATTTTCTCGTATAATTGCAAAATCAGGGCGTGGCCCCATATGATCGGAGGCGATGTATTCAGACAGAACAGAACTATAGGCGTGGCGCATAAATGGCTGCTTTGCGAGCCTTGTCTCCAGGCTCCTATACTGCATCAGCGCTCCAAATCGTGACGAGCCCAAGCGAAGAGCGGCTCTGAAAAATTTATCCTTAAATGGTAGGTGCACGACGTATCTACCATCCGAATTTCTAATAGTGGTTCGGGAATAAACTTCTTCAGTGTATGTGGCCTCTGGAAGAGGAGGAGGGGAGGTCGTAATTTCTTCCTGCTCCCGTAATGATTTGAGCGACTCGTGGAGTGACTCTTGGGGGTCTCCGGAGGAGACCTGCGTCGTAAACGCGCCGGTGCTTTCGCTGGCGATGGGCCCACTCAAATACCAACCGAAGACGGAATTTTGGGCAATTAGGCTTCCTCCGACATTCATTTTGACGCCCGGCCGCAGTAGTTTTGGCATGATATCAGACCCGATGACCATATCGATGCGGGCTGGATTCATGAAACGGGGATAAGCGAGCTCCAACGATGAGATCTCGTGGGGATCCAAATTGAAGACCCTTTTGGCTGGAAGCCAATTGGTCAATTTCGGCAACACCACGGCGTCGATTTCCTCCTCGAACGAAGAACGAGGCGATGCGAGCGTGATGATGCATTCCTTTTTCGCGATGTGGGTGCATTGGCCACCCATGCCAGATACGTTGCAGATTTTGTGGATCGGTGGCAAATTCAACGACAGCTGCATTCGTTCGGTCAAAAATGTCCTCTGCGAACCTTGATCTAAAAGCGCCCGGACAACGAATCGTTCTCCATTATGTAAAATTTGTGCGAAGGCCGTTGGCAAAAGCACCTGTGTTAGGCCGATGGAGACGTGCGTGTGTGCCTGTGACGTGGAGGGGATGCTCACGGAGCTCGAAGCCTCTGGTGGCGCATGAAAATGCGGCGGTTGGCTCGTCGGAGACGGGCCCATCTCTGGAGGAGATGTCAAAGAGGGGTTAGAAACTTTCGTGTCCGGTGTTGCAGCCGCGCTCGTAAAAGGCAACAAAGTGTGATGTCGTTGTTGGCACTTCGTACAGTTAAAGTTGGTAGAACATTTTGATTCTTGATCACAAAGAGCGAGACAGTTGGGGCAACGCTGGGGTTGTACTTTGATAAAATTATTAGATGGAGGCGCCGGAGAGAACTGTGGAGGCTCGTGTGTGCTGGAGAGCGGTGGACGATTTCGAACGTGGATCTTTAGCATGTCCCTAAGTCGTGCTCGAGCTATTATTTTGAGATCACGACATTCGTTGTAGGTCACCTGAGCGCGCGCAGTAGCCTCGGCAGACCATTCCTCATGGAAGCGAGCAGCGCTGTAAGCGTTATGAACGCTTTCCCAATAAGAAACAAGGGGGCTGCGCCCCCCTGCTCGCGTCGCTTCGCTCCGCTTCGCACTCCCCCCTTTCTTTAAGTATTTTTTATAGTGCACCCACGATAGTTTTACGTTTCTTCATCAATGAAGAGCTAAATATTGCGATTAAAATGAGTCTCGATTTATCGATTTTTGAGTTATCGATTTATCGATTTTTGTGTTATCGATTTATCATTGTTTGAGTTATCGGTAGTTATCGATTTATCGATTTTTGAGCTATCGATTTTCTATGACGTCATCAAAAAGTCGGAAAAAAAGGGGGTAGACAATATGCTCATTTTAATCGCAAATAATGTCTTCGTCTTCAACTTCTATGAGTGATTGCGTTTGTTTCAAGGGATCGGAGTGTATAACCATGTCGCAGAAGCTCTTAAGTTGCTCCACGGCATCATTAAATTGAAAGTCGAAGGACATGTTGATAGCTTTGATGAAATGGTATCGCAAATCAGGTGCAGCGCTTCCGGAATATAGATGAAAAATGTCGAATAATATCTCAGCACAATTATCGAATATAGTCGCCCACGCGTAAATTTAATTTCATTAAATGCAGAAATTTTCGATGACAACACAAAATTAAATAGTGGCACAACCGTAGTCAGGTGCGGAAAAAACCGGTCGTAGGGTAAAACGAGGCTTGACGTCGGATGAGCGCCGCAAAATCAGACGCAATCAAACGTAGGTATTGCTGCCTTGGTAGCGAATCGTTATTAATTCCTGTACTGCAATATAAATGTATGTTGAGGAGGAAAATCGTAGCAATATAGTGGGACCGATGCCGACGGTAGCGCACTTCCAGTTCCAGCCTTTTATTTTCGCAACACCCCCACAAGATTCTTGCAACCCCAGATTCAATATTAAAAAATCCAAACGAGTTAATAAATTTTATTAAAATCGAATTCCAATTTTTCAAAATATTAGTAAAGTCAGCAATTCCAATTTGAGAAATTGCAATACGCCAAGAGACAAATTCAAATGATTTTTTTCTAATGTTTGCCCACTGTCGCAGAATTTCATGCACGCTGTCTAAGCCAATTTCTCATACGCACGGGCAGAGCACAGACTGCGCGTAAGCAGCGCACAAGCAGCAGAGGAAAGGTGAGACTTTCAATAGCGATCGACAGAACGACCGAACGACCGAGCTTCAAAGCGACGCTTTCAGTTGCCTTGTCACTGCGGCGAAAAGCGTAAAAAACGAGAGCTTGTGCGTGTGTGTGGTTGCAGGCGAACCGCGATTCCAATAGCTATGGCAAGTTCGGCCGCACAAATTCCACTCGATCACGTTTGATGTTCGATGCGACACACCGCGTGGCAACTGACCAGCCCAACAATTGTCCCGTACGAAGATTGAATAGAAGTACAGGCGCTATTTCAAAGCAAAGCAATGAAACAAAAAAAGGAAAAACAACCGCAAGGCCTTGATACTGGTTGTGTTCGTTCGCAAAAAAGGGAACGAGAAAATTTAACGCTGCTGGCAGACCCGTTATATGGCTATTGGTCTGCTATATTCGTTGTGCACAAAAACCACCACCAAAGGCGACACGGGTGTGCGAGCGAGATAGGTGACACGAATATGAAGAGAAAGGATGAGTCGAAACGGTGATGTGTGTCACGTGCCTGGATCGTGCTGCCCTTGACTTCTCTGAAGGGCAAATAGCGGTAACGGGTGACACACACGTGGCCTACTTTCTCGATCTTTCCTTGCAAGGATTGGTCCTCCAGAACCTGTTTCCAGGCTCCTGGCACGGGATCGCCAAATGTAAAGGATAGGGGCAATAAATGAGAGAGACGTACCTGACTCTGTTGATAACCCTGGGGAGTGCCGGGTACGCTGCTCGATTTGTCGGTTTGCGCGACGCGGTTGATTGTTTTATATTGTAGAACGATATATTAAATTATCCTTTTTTTTTTGTGTTTTTTCTTTTTTTTTTTTTGGTTTTTTTTGTTTTGTTTGAATTCAAATTTTGATCTTATATATTTTTTTTGTCGTAGTTCACCTTGACCTTTTGTTATATTTTTTTTTTTGTTCTTTTTCCTTTTTTGTAGTTCACTTAATTCTTATATATTTTTGTAATTCAATTTGCTTTATAGGTTTTTGTTTTTCACTTTGTTTGTATAGTTTTTTTTTGTTTTTCACTGATCGGGCGGATGGAGTTGCGCGCACTAGTTTCGTCACTGAGATTAGTTTTTCGAATTTTCAACTTTTGTTTTTCGTTCGACGTTCGGACTAAGAGTTTTAATAGAATTTGGGGTCGCGTGTTTCGTTGGCGCCGTCCACTAAACGAGTGCCTTTTTGTCGATCGAAAAGCAGCTTTCGCTCGAACTCGAACTTCAAAGAGGCAAAAGGAGAGAAAAAGGAAGCGATAATAGAATTATTTCGCCGTGCTCTAAGGGCCCGGCTACGACGCGGCGGCGAAGAACGAACACTGTGAATTTAGTTTACTTTGAATTAAGTTTTGAATTGAATAATTGAAGTGTTAAAGTTGATTAATTGAGGAATAGACTTTAATTGTCGTTTCTTTATTTACAGGTAAACGTGTAAACAATGTTAAAGCCCTATTATTTGGAAAAAAGAATTTAAACTTTATTTACAGAAGCAACACACTGGAGTTTTATTTCAACAACTTCACACAACAATCTTATAAAACGACAATTTTTGTAGCTTTTGGCTTTTTGAAGACTCTGGAGAAGTTTCGTCAATCTGAAGGAAATGGAAAAGCTAAAGTTGGAGTTTGTTATGAAATCGAAAGAAGGCGATGATAAGACAAACGTGTTATGCATAACCTCAATTACGACGATGGGAGGCGAGACTTTTGAAGTACCGAAAGAATTGCAAGACGTTAGTTTACATTCAGAATTCAAAAAGACGGATACTTTTAAGCAGGTGAAAGCTTCGGTGGTTAAGAGACATCAAAAACGGAATATTTGGATTGTGCTGGATGATACCTTGAAAAATACTTATTTTGATGACGGTGGAAATGTTCAATTCTCGAATTACTTTTTGGAGGAAAGATTTGAAGAAACACTACCGAGGGCGGAAAATATGTCAAGTGACCAACTAAGAGAACTCTGGAATATTCGTTCGGAAAGGATCCCAAAGAAAAACCTTAGTAAGATAGCGGAAAAATTTCTTTTAGAAAATTTCTCAAACAAAGAAAGTAATATTAATCAATGGATGGAACTATTTGAGAGCGAGTGTGGACGTCTGGATTTACAAGAAGATAATGAAAAGATTGAAAATCTTAGACTGTTTTTGGAAGGCTCCTGTATAGATTGGTACAGATCAGTGCTAATAAGGCTAACAATCAACTCAGAGTGGACAGAATGGAAAGAGGACTTTTTCAAAACATTTGAAGACAAAGGATGGGCACAGGATAAATATGCAATCAATTTCAAATACTTGAGTGGACCACTGTTGGATTATGCACTAAAAAAGGAGAAATTATTGTTAGGAATGGATAAAACTATTAGCTCAGGCATCAGGATAAAACTAATTACAGCGGGGTTGCCAGACTATATAACAGACCGAATAAATAAGCAAGAAATCAAAGAAACAAACGACCTTTTTAATGTGATTAAAAGTTTGGAACATGTGGTTAAGGTCAATAAGAGCTCCACCGACAATAAGAGAAGTTCACCAGAAATAAAAAAAACTGGAAGAAACACAAAACCTGGGGATAAACCCACATCGGAGGAGAAAACACCGTGCAATATATGTAAAAAGAAAAGAAATAAAAATCTTTTTCATTCTGAGGCTGCATGCTGGTTTAAAACAGATGAAACCGCAAGGAAAACCAAAATCAGATAATAAATGTTAACAATTCATTTATTGAAACTGAACTAAAAGACGCAGAGATAAAAAACTAATAATCACACCGCTAATTAAAGTCAAG
The DNA here is from genome assembly GCA_020466095.1 of Chlorops oryzae. Lineage (NCBI taxonomy): Eukaryota > Metazoa > Arthropoda > Insecta > Diptera > Chloropidae > Chlorops > Chlorops oryzae. Next base: position 118,434,136 of record CM035806.1, read on the forward strand.
CTCTTTTTAGAGGATAAACTAGAAATATGCGGAATATATGATTCAGGTTCAAATGTTTCATTAATAAATTCGAAATTATTGAAAATAAAGAATGAACTAAACAACACAAATAACGCAAACCTAGTAACATTAAGTGGTGTGAGAAAAACAAATAGCTTGACAAACTTAAAGATAAAAATTTTTGAAATTGTAGAGAATGTAGATGTATACATAATTGATGAAAAAAATTTTCAACATGATTTCCTAATAGGCCTAGATATGATACAGCAATTTAGGCTTAATCAAAACGAAGATCTGAAAATAACACAAGCTATCTATGGATATGAGGACAAAGAATCCCATCGGATACAAAAAACGAAAAACAATAAAGAAGAAGAATTTTCTTATAACAAAATGAGCAGTAAACCGACAGAAATGGTTTTTGAAAATGGATTTCCTACAACATATAGAATAAACTTCAATGAGCACGTCGAAGAAAAAGACTTTCAGATAACAATAAATAATTTAAACAACACGCAACAACTACAACTAAAAAAATTAATAGAGAAATACAATACCAGTTTTGCGAAAGATAAATATGATATAGGTACAGTGAAAGGTTACGAAGCAAGAATAGATCTTATTCGAGATGAATATTGCAGCAAAAGACCATACAGATGCACTATTCAAGACAAAAAGGAAATAGAAGATCAAGTCTCTAAATTATTACAAAAAGGACTCATAGAAGAGTCGTACAGCCCATTTGCGGCTCCGGTCACTCTAGCTTACAAGAAAGATGAAAATAAGAAATCCAGACTTTGCATCGATTTTAGAGATCTAAATAAAATAGTGGTACCACAAGCTCAGCCATTCCCACTAATTGATGAATTGTTAGTTAAAACCAGAAATTTTGAATATTATTCAACGCTGGACATTAACTCTGCATTCTGGTCAATCCCTTTAAGAATCGAAGACAGAAGAAAAACGGGGTTTGTGACACAAGAGGGACATTTCCAGTGGACTTGTTTACCATTCGGCCTTAAAACATCACCAGCGATATTCCAACGAATTTTAAGCAACATATTAAGAAAATATAAACTTACCGATTTCGCCGTTAATTACATCGATGATGTTTTAATATTTTCTTAGTCCTTCGACGAACACTTAAATCATCTAGAACAGCTATTAGAAGCAATAAAGGAAGAAGGGTTCCGGCTAAAGTTTAAAAAATGCAATTTAGCGTCAAACAAGACAAAATATCTAGGACACATTATAGAAAATAACTCAGTCAGACCATTAAAGGATAATCTAATCGAAATAAAAAACTTTCCTGTTCCAAAAAATCAAAAGAATATACGACAGTTCCTTGGGAAAATAAGTTTCTACCATGAATACATACAAAGAAGTGCGATAATCCTAGATCCATTACATAACCTCCTAAGGAAAAACCAAAAATTTATTTGGTCAGCAGATTGTGAGAAGGCATTTGCAAAAATAAAAGATATTTTATGCTCACAGCCAGTTCTAGAAATTTTTGATAAAGATCTACCAATCAATATATACACAGATGCATCGATGGAGAGAATTGGAGCGATTTTGAAACAAACACAACGTAATGGAACAGAAAAGCCAGTGGCTTACTTCTCAAAAAAATTGAGAGACGCTCAAAAGCAGAAAAAAGCCATTTATCTAGAATGTCTGGCTATAAAAGAGGCAGTAAAGTACTGGCAATACTGGTTAATAGGCAGATTTTTTTACGGTATATTCAGACCACAAACCCCTTGAAAATATGAATCTGAAATCTAGAACTGACGAGGAGTTGGGAGATTTAACTTACTATCTGTCACAGTATAATTTCGAAATAAAATATGCACCTGGGAAAACAAACATTGAAGCAGATTGCCTGAGAAGAAACCCGGTATTAGAAGCGATCGATGATAAGGAGGAACTGTTACAAGTAGTGAACTTAATCACTTTGAGTGACATTGTAACAGATCAAAAGCGAAACAAACACGTACAAGAAAACAAAGATAAACTGACAAAAAGAAAAAATGTGTACTTCAAAAAGGCCAAAGAAAAAGAAAAAATTGTTTTAAGTGAAGAATTTAGTATTAACCTTATAAACGAGATTCATAAAACGTTCGGCCACATCGGTCTTACACAAATGAAAAAACTTGTCAGTACAGTATACACAGCGAAAAATTTAATAAAAAATATCAGACATATCTGTAACTACTGTGAAATATGCATTAAGAATAAGTCCAGAGGTCAAACAAAATTTGGCCTTATGTCTCATCTGGGTCCAGCCACTAAGCCATTTGAAATAGTCTCCATCGATACAATTCGAGGTTATGGAGGTTCAAGGTCAACAAAAAGATATATGCATCTTATGGTTGATCATTTTACAAGGTACGCATTTATTGTAACATCTAAGACCCAAAATGCAGATGACTTCATAAAACTACTTAGCAAAGTATCAGAAAAGGAGGACATTGGTATGTTGCTGACAGACCAATATCCGGGGATAAACTCAAAACAGTTTAAGGAATTCGTAGACAAACAAGGATTAACTATGATTTTTACAGCAGTAAATGATCCTTTCTCTAACGGATTGAACGAAAGGTTGAACCAAACGCTCGTGAACAAAATCAGATGCAAAATAAACGAAAAAAATAGGAACGCAGCTTGGACGACAGTAGCACAAGAATGCGTAACTAGATATAACGAGACGCCACATTCAGTGACTGGTTTTTCACCGAAATATCTATTGTTTGGCATAGATACAGCGATTCTACCAAATGAACTTAAACAAGCAATAACTGCAGACAATTGGATGAAAGACAAAGAAACAGCACTGCAAAGAACGCTTAAATCTCACAATTACAATAAGAAATTATTTGACAAAAGTAGAAAATACTACGAATTCAAGTTGGGGAACTGTGTCTTTGTCGAAAATGGAAACAAATTAAACAGGAGAAAGTTGGATGAGTTAAAAATTGGACCATATGAAATAACGAAAAAAATATCGAACTCGATATATGAATTAAACACAGGTCATAAGAAGTGCGAATCCAATCTATTTCACATAACAAAACTCAGCCCGATTATGAACATCGAAGAAATGAATACGGAGAAGAAGACCGATGACATTTTATAGCCTTAAGAAAATATAGTATTTTCTTCCCCGAGGGGGGAGATGTAAAGAGACTATCGTTCTTTATTCGAGCTAGTGGTGAAATTATTAATAGAGAGGTGAATTTACTAAGTAGTAGAGAGAGAGAGAGGAAGTTGCACGTATAGAAAAATAATAAATGGACAGATGTTAAATAAGTTTATTGCTGTGAATTTAGTTTACTTTGAATTAAGTTTTGAATTGAATAATTGAAGTGTTAAAGTTGATTAATTGAGGAATAGACTTTAATTGTCGTTTCTTTATTTACATGTAAACGTGTAAACAATGTTAAAGCCCTATTATTTAGAAAAAAGAATTTAAACTTTATTTACAGAAGCAACACAGTGGAGTTTTATTTCAACAACTTCACACAACAATCTTATATACATATACTTTTTCTATTTACAAATATATTTTGAAAACATAAACACTTATTTCTTTTCATATATTTATATTTATGTATAATTTTATATTCACCTTTAATCTTTTTTTGTAACACATATGGTACTCACTTGCCTGCCTGTGACAGTTCAAAGCGCCGAATTGAGCTCGTGTAAGTGCATAGTGGGAATCCTTTGGTGGGTTATTTAGCTAACATAGTAGTATGCCTATGCGCGCACCACGAGGGGCAAACCGCACTAGTTTAAATATCAATAGCCCCAGAGGCAGAGGATCACTTCCAGGGAATCAGGGCAATATAACTTTAGGACCTCCTACTAGGTCGCCGGTAGTGCATTCGCCACCGGTTGGACAGCCCAACGAGCTTCGAACTGGATTAGCTGGTTTCGAGTTAGACCCGATTCAGTTAGGGAGAGCTTCTAGTGGGTCAGTAGAGGATTTTTTTCGTGGCTTCGTGAGCGGGCCTGCAATAGATCCGAGAATATCTACGGGTGCAATAATCATGGCAGAAAACTCAGCTATTACGAAAGACGAGCTTGGTGCTCTGATAGAGTCCATTAATAATCTAGTCGTATCTCAAGCTAACATGCAATCGGACATATTAGCCTTAAAGGAAAGCATGACCAACATTCCCCCACCTCCCTCGGCAGTTCCACTAAGCTTGCAGACCAGTGAGTCAAACCAAGCGCTAAACACATCCTCGGCAGTAGCAATGTCATACAAGTGGGATTTAGAAAAGTGGAAAAATAAATTTGATGGGACCACCAGCGTTTCCGATTTTCTATTTAAGGTAGAAACTTTGTGTAAGCGAACACAATGTCCTGAAGACCAATTGTTGGCAAATTTTCAGACCTTCCTGCACGGCAAGGCAGAGGATTGGTATTGGACCTTTATCAAGTCCTGCCCTAATTTAACTTTTCCGTTCCTACAGTACAGCCTTACGAAGGGATTCGAAAGCTTAGAGACTGATCATGATGTCCGCATGAGAATCTCTAATCGGAAGCAAGGCTTAAAGGAACCTTATGACGATTTTCATTCGCATATCATTTCAATGAATGCGCGCATGCGAGACCCCTGGGATGAATCGACTTTAGTCGATATTATAAAACGGAATGTTTCACCTAAATTAAGGCTCATGCTTTTCAACACCAATACGCGTCAAGTACATGAACTTAGGGATCATGCGCGTAATGCAGAGAAAGTGTTGCGCGAAAGTAAAATCAGTTGGACCAGCTCTACCTTTTCGAAGTCAGTTAATGAGATTGACGTGAACTATCCCGAACAACTTGAGGCGGAGGTTGAACCTGACCCGCAGGTCGATGCGCTCAATATGGTGAGAGGTACCTACAAATCAGACTATTCGAAGATTAAATGCTGGAACTGTTTAACACTTGGGCATTCATACATCTATTGTCCAGACGATATAAAAATCTCCTTCTGTTTTCGGTGCGGAGAACGCGGAGTAAAAACCATTACGTGTCCTAAGTCGCATCAGGGAAACCGCAATCGGAGCGAGCTGGTTACCGGGGGCCCTCGTTCTTCACAGTCCCCGAGTTGCTAACCTCTTACAGGAGCGTTGTTCCCCCGAAAGAACAACCGTCAATAGTCTCCAACCTTGAATCCCCGAACGTAAGTCCACCCTGCCCTCTCCGATTAAGAAAATTACTAAGTTGCCGTATTCGTTTCAAGAAACGAAAACAATTCAGAGCTGTAGTGGAATGTTCAACCCTTTGTGAAACTCCTGACGAACGACCTTTCGACCTTTAATCGACCTTTAATCAAAATTTTAAACGAAAGCATAACAGGGTTATTGGATTCTGGAGCTAGTGTTTCGGTATTAGGCCAAGACAGTCTTTCGCTTCTCAAACGTCTCAATATAAGTATAAAACCTTTTTCTCATTCAATCTCCACAGCGGATGGTTCCAGGAACAACATTTAAGGGTTTGTCGAGCTGCCCGTGTCATACAAGAGCGTGATTAGAAATATTATTTTCTATGTAGTTCCGTCGTTGAAGCAACAGGCTTACCTTGGATTGAATTTTTGGAAACAATTTGCCATTGCTCCTAATGGAATGCCCCCCATCGAATCCTTAGAACCTTCCGCACCTTTGTGCCAGGAAATATTGTATCATGAATTATCCCCAAGTCAAAAGCTGGATCTAGAGGCGACCATTTTGGAATTTCCCTGCTTTGGTAAACTTGGTCTCGGACGAACTTCGTTGCTAGTTCACCATATCGACACTGGAGATCATGCCCCTATCAAATGCAAACATTATCCGCTTTCGCCACCTCGACAAGAGGAAATTTATAAGGAGCTGGACAGGTATCTGGAAATGAATGTAATCGAGGAATCGAACTCTCCCTGGTGCTTTCCTATAGTGGGAGTTCGGAAGCCAGGAAAGGTTAGAATTTGTGTGGACTCTAGGAAACTAAATGAGATCACGAAAAAGGATTCATATCCCTTACCGCATATAAACGGCTTGCTGAGTAGACTACAAGATACCCATTTCATTAGTGGAATAGATCTTAAAGACGCATTTTTCCAGATTCCTCTATCCGAAGAATCCAAGGAGAAAACCGCGTTCGCAGTCCCGGGTAGACCCCTGTATCAATTTAGAGTCATGCCTTTTGGATTGTGTAATGGACCGCAAACTATGAGCCGCCTGATGGATAAGACGATTCCGTCAGACTTAAGAGATAACGTGTTCATTTATTTGGATGATCTGCTGGTGTGCAGTCCGACCTTTGAGGAGCACTTAACTTTGCTACGCAAAGTCGCTGCTCATCTAAGAAGAGCCGGTCTCACCATAAACGTGTCGAAAAGCAAGTTTTGTCAAAAGGAAATAAAATATTTGGGGTATATCATCGGCAATGGTTGTCTGAAAGTTGACCCAGAGAAGGTATCGGCTATAATGAATTTCCCTATCCCAAGGTCTCCAAAGCAAGTACGTCGCTTCATAGGAATGGCTAACTGGTACCGATCCTTTATTTGAAATTTTGCTGATTTAGCGGGTCCTCTAACCGATAGCTTGCGCAAGTCCAATTTTAAGTTCCTTTTGTCCCCTGAGGCCCGCACTAGCTTTGAAAAACTGAAGTTAGCCTTATCTAAAGCCCCTGTGCTCGCACAACCGGACTTCTCTAAAGAATTCATCGTCCAGTGTGACGCTTCTCGAGTAGGAGTAGGTGGAGTTCTGTATCAGCTAGACAGCGAAGGTAGAGAGCGGCCCATCGCATTTATATCCCAAAAGCTTAACCGCGCTCAGAAAAATTATACAGTAACGGAGATTGAATGCCTGGCTGCTGTGACCTGTGTTAAAAAGTTTAGACCGTATATAGAGGGTTTACCGTTTCGCATTATCACGGAGCCTCAAGTGGTTAATGTCACAGAAGGACCTCAACGGTCGTCTCGCAAGATGGAGTCTTAAGCTCCAAGGTTTTGATTTTAAGATTGAGCACAGGAAGGGCAAGTTAAATGTTGTCCCCGACACTCTTTCACGGTTTGACGTAGATGAAGTGATTGTTAGCACCGGAGTGAGAGAATTTGACTTACACTCCACGGAATTCGAGTCGCAAGACTACCAGTGCCTCTTAAAACGAGTTTTGGAGCATAAAGACCAACTTCCCGATTTGCAGGTTATAGATGGTCGCGTTTACATGAGAGTAAAGTTTAGAGGAGGAAGCGAGGCAGAGGAAGACTCCCTCTGGCGTTTATATCTGCCGTCAGGATTGGCCAGACGGGTTATAGAGAGTGCCCATAACAAAAACTGCCATGGCGGATACGCTAAAACTCTCTCCCGAATTCGTCAGAAATATTATTGGCCTTTAATGGCTAAACAAGTTTACGATTTTGTAAGGAACTGCGACGACTGCAAGGCAACAAAACCGAGCAACCATACACTCAGGCCGCCCATGGGTAACCCTATCACCACGGTTCGACCGTTCCAACGCTTATACTGCGATTTCTTGGGTCCGTATCCTGGCTCTAAGCTGAAAAACTCTTACCTCTTCATTGTAGTCGACCATTTTACTAAATTCGTGTTTCTGAAGCCCATGCGATCTGCTAGTACAGCGAATGTTATAGATTTCCTCCAGATTTATGTGTTTAATACCTTCGGGGTTCCTGAATATATCCATAGCGACAACGGGAAACAATTTGTTTCAAAGGAAATGGTAGAGTTTTTTGAGTCATGGGGCGTAACCCACCTTCGCACGGTGGTGTACTCGCCGCAAGCCAACGCATCCGAACGTGTCAACCGAGAAATAATCGCAAAAATTAGGCTCTTGCTGAAAAATGAGACCAATCACCTTCAGCGGGACACTTGCATCCCTAAGATTCTGGTTATTCTTCGCAGCGATTATCACACTGCTATTAAGTGCTCGCCTTACTATGCCACCTTTGGACAGAATTTGATTATGCACGGTTCCGCATACGGCCTTTTAGACAAGTTGAATATGCTAAGAGACGATACCATCATAAATTCTACCGATAAGATGTCTCAGGTTAGGCACAAAATCTCTCAAAATCTTATTAAGGCTCATGAAAAAGCGATGAAAACTTATAACATTAGATCGAACCCAGTAAACTACAGCGAGGGACAAGAGATATTTTATAAGACCCATAAGTTGAGCGATTTCAAAGGAGGCATTAATTCCAAGTTCCTCCCGAAATATAGCAAGGGTAGAATAGGCCGTAAGGTAGGGAATTCGTTGTTTGACATAGTAGATCTACACAATAAGCCCATTGGGAGATATCATGCCCAGGATTTAAAACAGTGATTTCTAGTCTTCGCCCGGCTGGTCGTGGGTCGTGCCACACGTTGGTTAGCAGTATTAAGGAATACAATTCTCCCCATGCTAAAATTCTTTTACTGTTCGGAAACCAGACACAAGTCCTGATTTTTAAAGTAGTTTTGTTACGAATTTTGTAAAAAGAATAACAGTTTTGGCGTAAAAGCGGACTTTGTAGTCGTGAGTTGGGATCATACCAGAAAAAAAAGGAAAGGGTTTTTGTGACGGTGGCAACGCCAAGAAAAAAGAAAGGCAGAAGTAAAAAATTCTTGAAACGGAAAGACGGAAAAATAATTTGGGGTTTTCCACGCCGCGAAGAAAAAAAGAGCATATTAAACTTAATTAACCGAAAGTTAAATCGGAGTTAGGAAAAGCCTCCACAGACTTTAGCCTTGATCGCTGCTAAGGGTGCATGCATAAGTGCATAAAGTAGCACTATCGTTTCCAGTTCGAGTGTTGATGAAGGCAGCCACGATCAAGGGCAAGCCGAAGTAAAAGTGTTCCTCTCTTGTACTACATACGCCACCTTCGGTGCAATTGGAGTTTAAGTAACTTTAAGGATTCCCGAAGTCGAGCATTTTAACACATCTTTGGGATCACACCGGAGCGCCGCAGGGAACATACGCAGGCAGCGTGGGTAGCATATGCGCGTGAACGTAACCTCAAACCAACAAAAAAGAAAAAGAAAAAAAACTGTAAGCCTCCATTTTTTTTTTATGTAAAGAAAAAGAAACATTAAGAAGAAGGAATAGGGAAACGGAACATTTTTGGTTGTACGAAAGAACGAGAACTTCTACCGAAGGAAATAAGTACTATCTTTGTCTTTGTTATTCAAACTAATTCACTTTAACGTCACGTTATAATGTTGTAAAGCTTGAAAAAAAAAACAAAACAAAAAAAAAAAAGAATTTATTGAATTGCGTTAAGTTTCCAAAAAGGAAAGTAATTAATTAAGTATAAATTTGTTTAAAATTAATTGAATATTAGAGTTATATATATAATATATAGAATCAAACAAAACGAAACAAAATATAGAAACCGAACGAGCTCGTTTTATAGTCAAGTTCAGTATGAATATTTTTTTACTATTTTGAAATAAAACCTATACTATGAATTGTTAATTGATGCGTTTGTTTTTCCGTTCCGCGATGTGGAGTGAAAGGTGGTCAGCTGATTCTACGTGTTTAATTTTATTGCTCTGAATCCCCGAACGTAAGTCCACCCTTCCCTCTCCGATTAAGAAAATTACTAAGTTGCCGTATTCGTTTCAAGAAACGAAAACAATTCAGAGCTGTAGTGGAATGTTCAACCCTTTGTGAAACTCCTGACGAACGACCTTTCGACCTTTAATCGACCTTTAATCAAAATTTTAAACGAAAGCATAACAGGGTTATTGGATTCTGGAGCTAGTGTTTCGGTATTAGGCCAAGACGGTCTTTCGCTTCTCAAACGTCTCAATATAAGTATAAAACCTTTTTCTCATTCAATCTCCACAGCGGATGGTTCCAGGAACAACATTTAAGGGTTTGTCGAGCTGCCCGTGTCATACAAGAGCGTGATTAAAAATATTATTTTCTATGTAGTTCCGTCGTTGAAGCAACAGGCTTACCTTGGATTGAATTTTTGGAAACAATTTGCCATTGCTCCTAATGGAATGCCCCCCATCGAATCCTTAGAACCTTCCTCACCTTTGTGCCAGGAAATATTGTATCATGAATTATCCCCAAGTCAAAAGCTGGATCTAGAGGCGACCATTTTGGAATTTCCCTGCTTTGGTAAACTTGGTCTCGGACGAACTTCGTTGCTAGTTCACCATATCGACACTGGAGATCATGCCCCTATCAAATGCAAACATTATCCGCTTTCGCCACCTCGACAAGAGGAAATTTATAAGGAGCTGGACAGGTATCTGGAAATGAATGTAATCGAGGAATCGAACTCTCCCTGGTGCTTTCCTATAGTGGGAGTTCGGAAGCCAGGAAAGGTTAGAATTTGTGTGGACTCTAGGAAACTAAATGAGATCACGAAAAAGGATTCATATCCCTTACCGCATATAAACGGCTTGCTGAGTAGACTACAAGATACCCATTTCATTAGTGGAATAGATCTTAAAGACGCATTTTTCCAGATTCCTCTATCCGAAGAATCCAAGGAGAAAACCGCGTTCGCAGTCCCGGGTAGACCCCTGTATCAATTTAGAGTCATGCCTTTTGGATTGTGTAATGGACCGCAAACTATGAGCCGCCTGATGGATAAGACGATTCCGTCAGACTTAAGAGATAACGTGTTCATTTATTTGGATGATCTGCTGGTGTGCAGTCCGACCTTTGAGGAGCACTTAACTTTGCTACGCAAAGTCGCTGCTCATCTAAGAAGAGCCGGTCTCACCATAAACGTGTCGAAAAGCAAGTTTTGTCAAAAGGAAATAAAATATTTGGGGTATATCATCGGCAATGGTTGTCTGAAAGTTGACCCAGAGAAGGTATCGGCTATAATGAATTTCCCTATCCCAAGGTCTCCAAAGCAAGTACGTCGCTTCATAGGAATGGCTAACTGGTACCGATCCTTTATTTGAAATTTTGCTGATTTAGCGGGTCCTCTAACCGATAGCTTGCGCAAGTCCAATTCTAAGTTCCTTTTGTCCCCTGAGGCCCGCACTAGCTTTGAAAAACTGAAGTTAGCCTTATCTAAAGCCCCTGTGCTCGCACAACCGGACTTCTCTAAAGAATTCATCGTCCAGTGTGACGCTTCTCGAGTAGGAGTAGGTGGAGTTCTGTATCAGCTTGACAGCGAAGGTAGAGAGCGGCCCATCGCATTTATATCCCAAAAGCTTAACCGCGCTCAGAAAAATTATACAGTAACGGAGATTGAATGCCTGGCTGCTGTGACCTGTGTTAAAAAGTTTAGACCGTATATAGAGGGTTTACCGTTTCGCATTATCACGGAGCCTCAAGTGGTTAATGTCACAGAAGGACCTCAACGGTCGTCTCGCAAGATGGAGTCTTAAGCTCCAAGGTTTTGATTTTAAGATTGAGCACAGGAAGGGCAAGTTAAATGTTGTCCCCGACACTCTTTCACGGTTTGACGTAGATGAAGTGATTGTTAGCACCGGAGTGAGAGAATTTGACTTACACTCCACGGAATTCGAGTCGCAAGACTACCAGTGCCTCTTAAAACGAGTTTTGGAGCATAAAGACCAACTTCCCGATTTGCAGGTTATAGATGGTCGCGTTTACATGAGAGTAAAGTTTAGAGGAGGAAGCGAGGCAGAGGAAGACTCCCTCTGGCGTTTATATCTGCCGTCAGGATTGGCCAGACGGGTTATAGAGAGTGCCCATAACAAAAACTGCCATGGCGGATACGCTAAAACTCTCTCCCGAATTCGTCAGAAATATTATTGGCCTTTAATGGCTAAACAAGTCTCCTTTGGGAGATATCATGCCCAGGATTTAAAACAGTGATTTCTAGTCTTCGCCCGGCTGGTCGTGGGTCGTGCCACACGTTGGTTAGCAGTATTAAGGAATACAATTCTCCCCATGCTAAAATTCTTTTACTGTTCGGAAACCAGAGACAAGTCCTGATTTTTAAAGTAGTTTTGTTACGAATTTTGTAAAAAGAAGAACAGTTTTGGCGTAAAAGCGGACTTTGTAGTCGTGAGTTGGGATCATACCAGAAAAAAAAGGAAAGGGTTTTTGTGACGGTGGCAACGCCAAGAAAAAAGAAAGGCAGAAGTAAAAAATTCTTGAAACGGAAAGACGGAAAAATAATTTGGGGTTTTCCACGCCGCGAAGACAAAAAGAGCATATTAAACTTAATTAACCGAAAGTTAAATCGGAGTTAGGAAAAGCCTCCACAGACTTTAGCCTTGATCGCTGCTAAGGGTGCATGCATAAGTGCATAAAGTAGCACTATCGTTTCCAGTTCGAGTGTTGATGAAGGCAGCCACGATCAAGGGCAAGCCGAAGTAAAAGTGTTCCTCTCTTGTACTACATACGCCACCTTCGGTGCAATTGGAGTTTAAGTAACTTTAAGGATTCCCGAAGTCGAGCATTTTAACACATCTTTGGGATCACACCGGAGCGCCGCAGGGAACATACGCAGGCAGCGTGGGTAGCATATGCGCGTGAACGTAACCTCAAACCAACAAAAAAGAAAAAGAAAAAAACTGTAAGCCTCCATTTTTTTTTATGTAAAGAAAAAGAAACATTAAGAAGAAGGAATAGGGAAACGGAACATTTTTGGTTGTACGAAAGAACGAGAACATCTACCGAAGGAAATAAGTACTATCTTTGTCTTTGTTATTCAAACTAATTCACTTTAACGTCACGTTATAATGTTGTAAAGCTTGAAAAAAAAAAAAACAAAAAAAAAAGAATTTATTGAATTGCGTTAAGTTTCCAAAAAGGAAAGTAATTAATTAAGTATAAATTTGTTTAAAATTAATTGAATATTAGAGTTATATATATAATATATAGAATCAAACAAAACGAAACAAAATATAGAAACCGAACGAGCTCGTTTTATAGTCAAGTTCAGTATGAATATTTTTTTACTATTTTGAAATAAAACCTATACTATGAATTGTTAATTGATCCGTTTGTTTTTCCGTTCCGCGATGTGGAGTGAAAGGTGGTCAGCTGATTCTACGTGTTTAATTTTATTGCTCTGATGTGACGTCATGACGTTTACAGATTGCATTTTAGATTGTTTGTGGTAGTTTGCTTTGAGTAAATGAATTGGCATTGTTTTTTTATTATGTTACTAACGTGGAAATGAGGGCAATGTAACCCACCACTACGCTAGCCGTGCCAGACCATCGATATGCCATTTGCAGCTTTCCATGAAGGAAACCTCCTGAAGAAAATTTTTTTTTTGGCCACGCGTAACAAATTTTGATGTGATGTGGTGCTTCCTGATCCTTTTTTCCAAAATATTCCACACATGCTCAATGGGGTTGAGGTCAGGGCTCTGGGATAGTGTTTTTAGAAGGTTTTTGTGATGATACATTAAAAACAACTTAGTATTTTGAGCCGTATGCTTAGGGTCGTTATCTTGCTGCAAATTATATTGTTCAGATACGCCCAATTTTTCAGCACTTGGCTTAAGATTTCGCTTCAAAATTCCGATATATTAGGTGTAGTAAAAAGAAATCCATTATTTTTGCATTAAATTGAGGGCTTTATTTAAGATAGTTAGAATGACCCGATTTAGGTCAAATATGCGCCGTGTTGTTCGATAACTTGTTGCCATTTTAAAGGTAATTTCATTATGCCTCTCTCATAGAAGCCCTCGTTCCTATTAGCAAAAAATTGAGACAGTCGAATTTCAGAAGCCTCTCTTGAAGCGAATGTTTCACCAGCAAAATTGTTCGCCATGGACAGGAACAGATGGTAATCACTTAGTGCCAGGTCCGGACTATAAGGTGGATGCAGAAGAACCTCCCAACCAAACTCCCGGAGCTTCTGGCGAGTCACTATCGATGTGTGTGGCCTGGTGTTGTCCTGATGGAACACAATTCCTCTCCTATTGGCCAAAGCTGGCCGCTTATGGGCGATTGCTTCCTTCAGACGGTCCAATTGTTGACAGTAGAGTTCCGAGTTAAGAGTTTTGCCGTATGGGAGCAGCTCATAGTAGATAATTCCCTGCCAATCCCACCAAACACACAGCAAAACCTTCCTGGCCGTCAATCCTGGCTTGGCCACCGTTTCCGCCGGTTCACAGTGTTTCGACCACAACCGCTTTTCGCTTGACGTTGTCGTAAGTGACCCACTTTTCATCACCAGTCACCAACCGCTTCAGAAATGGGTCGATTTTGTTGCGGTTCAGCAGCGATTCGCAGATGGAAATTCGGTCTATGAGGTTTTTTTGCGTTAACTCGTGTGGCACCCATACATCGAGCTTCTTTGTGTATCCAGCCTTATTCAAATGGTTCCAAACGGTTTTTTGTGCAATCTTTAGCTCTTTTGCAATCGAAACAGTGCGAACATGACGGTCGGACTCGATAAGTTCCATGATTTTATCGACATTTTCGACAATTGGCCTTCCAGTGCGTGGTGCATCCTTGACATCGAAGTTACCGGAACGGAATCGACGAAACCAAAATTGCGCATGATTGGCTGTTACAGTATCAGGTCCATAAACGTTATTCACATTTTCAGCCGCCTGGCTTGCGTTTTCTCCCTTATCGAAGAAAAACTGTAAAATGTAGCGAATTTTCTCTTTGCTGATGTCCATATTTGACAAGCTCTCAAACAAAACTGAATCAATCAATCAAAAAAGTGTCAAAAAAGCTTTTTTAGTAGGAACTGTCATCCTTCTAATGCCCCCTAGCGGAACACGATCGGACTTATACAACGCGAGATGCAGATAAATAACGCCATCTATTGGAAAAATAATGGATTTCTTTTTACTACACCTAATATGTTCGATGATCCATAATACCGTCAATTATTTCCAACCTTCCCACACCACTGGCAGCTATACAGTCCCATACCATTACACCACCACCATCATGTTTTACAGTTTTTATAGTGTTCTTTGGGTTATAAGCTTCTCCAGGCTTTCTCCACACACGAAGTCTTCCATCACTTCCAAAAATATTGAATTTTGACTCATCTGAGAATATAACGTCACGCCAAAATTCAGGAGATGCATTTTTGTATTTACGAGCGAACTCCAGACGCTTCTTTCGGTTAGTTGTATTCACCAACGGCTTTTTACGAGCTATGCGAGACTTATACCCGGCACGAACTACAGCCTTGCGCACAGTTTCTGGATGCACATGCTTCTGGCTAGATCTGAAGAGCTCTGCACTTATTTTAGGTGCACTTATAAATGGATCTGTTGCAACCATGCGCTTGATTTTGAGTCGATCTCCATGTGTGAGAATTGCAGGTCGTCCAGATTTCGGCTTATTTTCCACGCGGCCTTCATATTTGAAGCGCCCAATCACAGATTGAATAGTAAAACGGCTGCGGGTCACAAGTTTAGCGAATTCCGTGTAAGATTTTTCTTTCCTTCACGTGTAGATTAATAATAATCTTACGCTCTTCAACCGATAAATACTTTCCAGGTATTTTTCAGAGATTGTCGACGTTATTTTTAAACCAATTCAAATTGGGATTATAATGGCAAGCACATTCAAATATTCTGGGCTTGCTTTGATTTACGAAGCAGGATTGTATTATTTTACTCTAAAACAAAATAAATTTACATATGGTGCTATAGCTGTATGAAAACTTTATTGGAGACTAATAAGAGACTTTTGTTTGTTTTTTTGCAAAAACTTTGAAATGGAAAAATTTATTAAATTTTTTTATTTGTTAGAACTAAGAGAAATGGACGAGAAATAAAACTGCATTACAATTTTATTTATAACTAACTACATAGCGTTGTTTTTATTTGTTAAAGTTTAAGCTACTCAAAGTACGAAGACATTTGTGGTACACTGTAATTATTTCGATTACAATCGATACATACATATATCGCTCACTCTCTTTTCACTTTTCATTCACTTTTTCTCTCTCCAACTTAATTTTACTCATAAGTCCAATTAGGTCGCAAATTGGTCATTTAGACGTCGTACGGACTTCTTTTTGACAAATATTTGGTAAAACGGACCTCTTTTCGCCGTGACTTTGAAGTCGTAATGCCCTATTGTGCCCTTTTATTACCGCTACGCGACTTCCATTCTATTCCCCACTTACGTCGCAGCGACGTCGTACGGACGTAATTTTGCTCTATTTAGGTTAGGTCTAGAAAATGTTGGGACCTAAAATAGGTAAGAATTTACCAATTTTCGACCTATTTTGCTACTTGGGTAAGGTGTAATAGATAAATGCTGTTATCTCCAAACAGAGCAGGAAAATTTTCGACAAAAAGTTCGAGAAGAATTTGAGCGTTTTGTGTATTTTTATTTCATGTTTTTGGGCAAGAAAGAAATCGACAAGCACAATGAATAAGCAGAAACTCATAAAAGAGATCATGGTGCACACGATCCTTGAGTACAATTCTTCCTGTGTATAACAAAAATTGACGGAACTCAAATGCCTTCCAATGCAAGATTTCATCTAAACCCCTGGGAGTTCGAGAAAACTCTTTAGGAATAAATGGTTTCAGCTGATTCAAGTTAGTGGAAATTTCCTTCTTTGTTTCATCACCATTAGTTAGAAAACGCTTGTTTTTTATTGTTCGAAGACATGATACAAAGAGAAAAAGATAGCGCCACTTCGGGTACCGCTATTTTGTAGCATTCGCATTGTTGTTGTTTCCCATGCTAAAGTATAGTTGTGACGTTGGGCCTAGCGTGCAAAACAACAACAACGAAGCTCTCATTTTGTATTTGTGACATCATCGGGCTGAAGTGGCGCTATCTTGTTTTCTTGTATCATGGTTCGAAGAAGAATTTTTTTGTCACTCCAAGGCAGTAGCGTGTCCAGGGGGAGAAGGCTATAGGGGCTAAATTTGGTGGATATACTATGATTTATATATGAAAATTGCGCAGTAAAAAGTTGTAACGTAATCTCATCGTATGTGCAAATTTTTTTTTTCCAGAAACATATTTTTATTTTAATTTTAAATGAAAAAGATTTATTCGTGTGAAAAAAAAAACAAAAGAAGCAAAAAAAACAATTCTCATAGTAACACTCCTAAAAATTTTTCATTCTGAAAATAATGTGGAATGCTTATTATAGAATAAAACAAATTCCATTTAATTAAATTTATAATAATATAAAAAGTTATATTAAATTAATAAAAAAAAAAATGGTTTTGAAACAATTAATTCAAAGACAAACATGTATCGACTGACGAAATAGTTGACATGTTTTGTCAAGCTAAACCTCATCGTCTTGCAACATTAGACTGAACAGTCGAGGAATTTTAGATAACTATTACTATATTTGTAACTATTACTACGTTTATACGTCAGCTTTAAGATAATTAAAATAGTTTGTATATAGTTAACTCAACAGAATTGATCATTTGAGGCTTAAGTTTCTTCTGAAGTTGTAAATGAAATCGAAAATTTCTTTCAATTGATACGATTGAAAAATTCTAGGCTTTAAATAACACCGAGCTTAAAAAATGAATTATAAAAATGAATTCAATGGGTATGTGCCAGATTTCGTTTCGAAATCGGGAAAGAGTAGTGCTTTTCTCTCAGCGAAATTGATTATTTTTTAGACAATAAATTGTAATCGTTTTGGTTATGTACGATTTGTTGTTGTTTGCGGTGGCGGGTTCGGCACGGTAGCTACAGACCGGCTAGCTCGCCTCATGGCGTGGGGCCTTGCCACCCCGCACAACAACCCACCACGATTATTCAAGTTTTCGTGGGGTTCAAAAAAAAAAACAAAAAAAAAATTAAAAAAAAAGGAAAAAAATGCAGCAAAATAGAAGAAAAACATGAAACGGAAGAGAAAAAAAAAATATTTCAAATTGGAATCCTACACAAAAAAATGTCTTCTGTCCGACTTATGCACACTTTCACATTCCTAATTTTCCCTAGTGGGCTACATTCATTCATACACACACCCATTCACATTCACTTCCCATATCCCCTCTTTCACACCTCCTTTTACGTCTGCTCTACTAAAAGAAATATAGGACCCACCCCCTTTCACTCCGCCTACACGTCCCTGTCCGAAGTCTGGAGCTTTTCCACCCACTGTGAGCCTAACATGCCCACAGCCGTGAGCGCGCTATCGCTCCTGCTCATCTTGAGCGCGCTCCTCTCATTCAGTCCTATTGTCCGTAGTTTGTCCTTAGTTCGTCAGTCCATAGTGCGTAAAAGAAAAATATATACTTTTTACTACACCTAATATTATAGTTTTTATTTATTTATTTTTTTTAAAATGGTTTTTTTTATATATAAATAAAAACAAGTAAAGAAGTTTACATCGGCTAAGCCGATTGCACACATACCTTTTCCTCAGCCTTAAATATGTTGAACCATTACCTTAACAAAAATTCCTGCCCTTTTCGTTGTTCTAGCTACACATTATCTGTGCTTCGATTTAGCTTCACAAACTCGAAATTATATTTCAGTACAAATTTTTTGCGAATGGTGGGCATGGTCAAATTTCAAACGTTAGAGGACATTTTGTTTAGCTGCGAAATACTCAATTCAAAATAGTGAAAATCAAATTTTCGCGAATTTCGCGGATGGTGGTCTTGATCAAATTTTAACCCTTAGAGGACATTTTGTTTAGCTGCGAAATACTCAATTCAAAACAGTGAAAATCAAATTTTTGCAATTTTCGTGGATGGTGGTCTTGATCAAATTTTAACCCTTAGAGGACATTTTGTTTAGCTGCGAAATACTCAATTCAAAATAGTGAAAATCAAATTTTTGCAATTTTCGCGGATGGTGGTCTTGATCAAATTTTAACCCTTAGAGGACATTTTGTTTAGCTGCGAAATACTCAATTCAAAATAGTGAAAATCAAATTTTTGCAAATTTTGCGGATGGTGGTCTTGATCAAATTTTAACCCTTAGAGGACATTTTGTTTAGCTGCGAAATACTCAATTCAAAAAAGTGAAAATCAAATTTTTTCAAATTTCGCGGATGGTGGTCTTGATCAAATTTTAACCCTTAGAGGACATTTTGTTTAGCTGCGAAATACTCAATTCGAAATAGTGAAAATCAAATTTTTGCAAATTTCGCGGATGGTGGTCTTGATCAAATTTTAACCCTTAGAGGACATTTTGTTTAGCTGCGAAATACTCAATTCAAAAAAGTGAAAATCAAATTTTTTCAAATTTCGCGGTTGGTGGTCTTGATCAAATTTTAACCCTTAGAGGACATTTTGTTTAGCTGCGAAATACTCAATTCGAAATAGTGAAAACCAAATTTTCACGAATTTCGCGAATGGTGGTCAAATTTTAACCTTAAGTGACGACTTTATTTGGCGGCAAAATACACAATCAGAAGAAGCAAAAAAAAAATCATTTTTGTATACAGATATGATAATAAGAGAAAGAGTGTTTTTTTCTAATGTGTAGGATGATGACCATAAATATAGCGATGTCGCAATTTTTTTTCAGCGAAAGCTTAAGTCTACGTAGTAGCTATACACACACCAAATTTCAATAAGCTGGGATGTATAGTAAAAAAGTTATTCACGAAAAACGTTAAAAATCGTGATTTTTGAAACTTCTGAACCACTTCCCACGACCCAAGAAGGGACTACGAAAAAAATTTGTATGCAGTTTTTCGGGCATTTACCTGGTTCAAGTCCATGCCAAATTTTAATATGATATCTTTCATGGCTTAGGAGTTAATTACGAAAAACTAAAGTGTGACCGACAGACAGACAGACAGACAGACAGACAGACAGACAGACAGACAGACAGACAGACAGACAGACAGACAGACAGACAGACAGACAGACAGACATGGCTAGATCGATTCCTCTTGTCACCCTGATCAAGAATATATATATATGTCTATATCTATCGCGACTCCTTTGGTATGTTACATACTCCGTGCCAAACTTAATATACCCTTTCCTTCGGAAAAGGTATAAAAAAACGGAAGAAAAAAAAATTTTGCGCAATTATTCTGACTTTAAATGTGACTTTGTCATAGAGATCTTATTTCCTACTTGGTTACTTGCTGCGTAACTAGCTTAAAGCATAAAGTGGTTTACAATCGTTTGATGAAAGAAGAAGAATGAGAACGCAAATGGAACTAAAGAGAAATCACTCAATTTTATACTAATTGGACTATTAGGATGCTGGAAAAAAAAGGTGTACCTATACTCAACGTATATGCGTGTATATTTTCTTTGACTGACGCTTTTAACTATCGCATTAAAAAAAAAAAAATTTTAAGGAACAAGTGTCCTAAAAAAACTGCTGCTTCGTTTAAAAAAAACTGATCCCTCTCTGACTACAAGTTTTGCCTAACTAGAGCCCTAGTTGCCTGTCAAAACCAATTATGAGTTTAATACCCTTTTGTTTAATCTTTATATTCCCAGACGCCTGGATCCGCACCTGGTAGGGTTTGTCATTAAAAATTTTTGTGAAAGTCAACCGCTTCCCTGGCTCTCGCTTTGCCACAGCCCGTATAATATTTTTTAAAGCGACGGGTATGCCATCGCCCACTTCAGCATCCGGAATGGTGAAATTTTTTTTTTTGTAGCCGTTGATTTTCGGCTTCGGCGTTTCAATCTCTTCGGTGGCGTAACCACCCCAGTCGTCATACATATCCGAATCGGGTAGATCTACGTTATATTTTTCGAAAGTCTCCTCCGGCTGCTTAGGATAAATCCGAGGCTCGTCCCGTGTGTCGGTTAGTTCTTGATTAGTCCTTGCCTTTCCAGCGGGCATTGGAACAACTCTTACCCGGCCTGTTCGCGTATTCCGCATTGGTATCAGGTCAGCCGGCAGTAACATTGACCTGGGTTGGATGCCCTGGATTATGGTCATGGATTCCCGAAATTGCTGGCTGGTTAGCTGGAGCTTGACGTCTGCTTCAGGCAAATAAAAAGTGTTCGGATCAGTATAGGTGCATGTAATTGTGCATGGGATGGTGTATGTGATGTGTATGTGAAGTGTAGGCGAAATTGTCATAAGCAAAACTAAAAGGCTATACCTATGCAGATATATACACGCATATACTTTTTCGCATGCTTATTAATTTTTCTTTTCTCTCTCTTTTTATTTTCTATTGCAGGATTTCACAACTTGAGTGCAATTGTGGTGGGGGAGGTAATTTATCCAAATAATTTTTTTTTTTTTTATGTTAAAGACTATTTTCTTTTTCAGGTTTATTATGTTACAGACTCGACGTCATATAGGACTATAGGTCTAACTCTTCTTCTTCCTAATCCCTGCAATGTGTTAGAGCTACGCTGCTTCAACATAGGCTTATAGCATGAGGAAAAGAGAAGCATGCTATGGCAGCGAAATCTTTAGCTCTGCTGTGGTGAAATGCATTGCCACTTTTCTTTTTAATTTTGGGAGATTTTCGAGTACATTACATATCAAATATCTACCAAACTCATAAAATCATATGAAAAGCTTGAAAAACATAAAAATAATCAAGGAATCGCAATATCAAGGAGAAACAGAAATTGTTTTTTTAGTCCTACCCTGTCCACATAACTTTTTGATCACACTATTTCAGCAAAAATGCAAAATTCTATGTACAATTAAATTCGTAGCCGTAGTCCAAAATGTATGTAAATTTATTACAAAATGGAAACATTCGTGCACATTAAGCAAAAACATATCGTAATAAATTTAATAAAGTTTCAATTATGAACTTTTCAGGCAATATAAAAAACCGAGCCGACGCCGAGTTTCTATGATAATTTTCTTGCAAGTGGCATCATAGTGCTACTTTGTGTCTACCCGTATTGTTGTTGGTAGCTTTCTGGTGAATTTCTCGAATTTGTTGAATTTCCTATTCCTGCTTAAGGTTTTTGTTGGTAGCTTTTTGGTGAATATCCCCAATTTGTTGAATTTCCTATGCCTGCCTAATGGTGTATATCCCCATCGCGGCAGAGGCTTTTCGACGTCGACAGTTAGACCTACAGTCCTACATGCTCGACGTCATCGATACCAAGTATGGAACAAATTGGCATGGAATGACTTCGAAAAGAAAAAAAAAAAAACAATAAACTATTCAGGAGTCTTCCTTCCCTTTCTTTTTACGTTCCTATTTTTGATTTTACGCTTAATGTGTGGCTTCGACCACGCCCTAATGCTCTACCAATCTGAACCTTAGCCGGGCCATTACTTGTTGGGAAAATAAATGTCTTTCTGAGTTCAAACTTTTAAGCTACAAATAAATCTTTAGCATGGTAGACACCGATCTTTTTACCAGACATGTTTGCAAGTTCGTAGAGTGAATTTCCGATACATTTTAATATTACTGCTCTCTCATTTGCAGGAGCCAGTTTGGCATTATAGCCCTCTATGAGGTCGCTTTGTTTAAAGTTCTTTTTAAAAACTATTTGGCCTTCTTTATATTTTATCTCTCTGCAGCGCAAGTTATAGGTTTTAGCGCCTTTATCATGGGACATTTTTTAATTCTTTTAACACCCAGTCTCGTATTATCTTTTCTTTGTCTGCCTGACTGTCTATTCTGTAATCTTCAAGGCCTATTGATCAAGTATTACAGTATGGGAAAGCCTGTCAAAAATAAGTCGAAGAATTTGCGATTTTTAAACATGCCGTAACTTTATATTTTGACCCTTTTTAGGTAAAATTGAAGTTGCAAACAACAAAGTAGAGATGCTCCTTCATTTTAGAGTACATTTGAGTATCTGCGACCCCCGCAATTCAGTATTCAATATTGCATTTAAATTGAACGACTTCGTCAGAGATGCACAAATACTCTAAGCGCAAAGCTTTTATCGATACTGAACCGAGTACTCAAAAGAGTTCTTAAAACATAATAAAACCAAATAAAAAGCAAGATAATTCGACATAAAAGGAATTTATATATTTTTAAAATTCATGTTTCAAAATGAAAAAAGTAAGGGTGTTATAGTAAAGAGAACCTGGCCATAGAATACCTCACTCAGATAAACAGCTATTAAAATTTTAATCGGAGGTTAAATATAAGCTCAAATTCCTTATTTCATGCAAATATCTCGAAAGATTATGACTTAACAGCAGTTCAGACGATCTTTGAGGCTGACCTTAGTGCTGGAGGTACCCTTAAAATTCGTCCACTTAAGTACATTTTTGTAGAGGATGTCAACGATTAAAAAAGAAGTATTTATGTCGTCTTTGTTTCAAGCGCCATCTGAATTTCGGGTGTAAAATTCAATTTTCGAATAACGGCTTTTGGCGCGGCCACTTTTCTATATTTGGAGTCTAAATTTTATGCCCTTAACTAAGTCCAAATAAATAATTCCACTTTGTATGTCAAAAGATTTTGGTTTTAGGGCAGCATTTATGAATTTTATAAAAAAAACCCTACAACGAAGGGATACCTTTGAAAATCAGACAGACAGAAAGTCTCATTTCTAAAAGCTAAACGTTCAAATTGTAGTCGGTTACTATTTTCACCATCGATTTGCACTATTGACTCGTTCCATTTGGCACCATCTGTTGTCCATGGATGCCACACTAACGTTTAAATTAACCAAGCCCAAAAACTCGGAAATCAGTTTTTTGTAGTACGTTAATTTTTCTATTACTAAAAAGAAAAAACAAATGTTAAAATAAATTCTTAAAAAAATCTTTATAATATCTGATTTTCTCTGTTTATAAATGAAAAAAAATCCCTTAAAAAAACTAACTGCTTGTATGTGCCCAATTTCCAGAGACGACAACAATGCCCAAAGAGGCATCGTGGTGGATTGCCTGGTATGCCATGTGGTTGTTGTTGCCTTTGGTGAATTGCCTATTAGCTTTGATGAATTGCCTATTAGCTTGTTTCTCATACTGTAATACTTGCTATTGATTGCAATTGCCTACCAGTGTTGGAAAAGTAGGTGTAATTGTACCTTTTTCGGCCCTTTTTCACTTCAAAGGTACATCAGGTACAATTTGTCCATTTTAGGTACAATTTCAAGAGGAAGAAATTTTGTTAGTGAATGAAATGGTGAAAGGTCTGCTGTGGTTATCCGCGACTACTCCTGATTCTATTGCAACATTCTCAAGAAATTTAGACAGAAGCGGCATTGGCCGTCATAAGAATATATGTCACGGGTTGGTCATCGAAATTGGAATAGATTGCTCCATCGTATCATCTCGTTTTGCTAGACAATGTCATCGTTCGGGAGTGAATAACACCTTCTCTCGATGACATTGCCATTAGAATTGGTATGAATAACATCTCCTTTAAATGACCATGTCATCAGATTTGAGAAGTACTCAAATATTCCCCTTGATGTCTTCAGTGAAAACATGAATGAATTTACCATTTATGAGAAAAATTCCGGCTGGGTATATTATTTGTAATTTTTGAAAAAAATTCTGGCTGGGTATATAAGGTACACTTTACTATATTTAGGTACAATTTATGGATCATTTTAGGTACACCCTGAAATGTCCATTTTCCAACACTGTTGCCTACTGACATTGTATGACGCACCGTTTTGCATCATGTGGAGACCGAATAAGGCGTAAAAAGGTTCTATGTTTATAGCACTATGCCAGGCACTGCGTAGGGCAAAAGCAGCTTCACTAACGTGTTGGTCCCAAGTACGTTGGTCATTTTTTATCAAGGATCTGATTATTTGTAAAACAGATTTATTTACTCGTTCCGAGCAGTGCGTTTCGTTCGTTTTCGTATCTGAGAAAGTAGCAAAATGGTTTTTAAATCGTAGTTTTCATAAAATAAAAGGAGTATATTAAAAAACAGGAGTTTTTAAGCAATAGAAGAAAACAAACTAGTTAGGGTTTACCGTTTAAAAACCTCGAAACCTCGTAAGCCAAGAAGGCTACAAAATGAAAGATTGTATTTTTGTATGAAAAAATTTACACTTTTTCGCTTTTTAAATCTTTTCACTTTTAATGGAATATCCTAGTTGCTTATAGTTATGGTGACCATTATATCTGTTTTTAGCAGAGGTGTTCTTTTTTTTAGGCTCTTGTTCTGCGTGTTTTTTTAAGGTCCGTTCTATGACAACCTCGTAAAAGATTTAAATAAACCAAGCTGAAGACTAAAAAAAAAAAATATTTTTGTTCTGTTTTTCAATTTCAATTTATTGTCACCGTACTTATAGTATATATATATAGGCTTGCCAGATAGTTAATTTCTAGTACATATGTGGAAAATTAAAAATTTTTGTCGACGATAGAACTTTTTCGATTCTCTATCAGTAGTCGAAAATCAAATATTATATGTCTAATTTAAGTTCTATTTAGTATATTCAAAGGCGAAAAATTATTTGGTCTTACCCAAATTTCAAAATAAAATAGTCGTTTGAGCCAAATTAAATATCGTTTGCATCGAATGAAGTTTTAAAACCATTGCATTCATTTCAAACTTTTTAATGATTTCCAAATAAAA
Source organism: Chlorops oryzae (assembly GCA_020466095.1). Lineage (NCBI taxonomy): Eukaryota > Metazoa > Arthropoda > Insecta > Diptera > Chloropidae > Chlorops > Chlorops oryzae. Next base: position 118,459,452 of record CM035806.1, read on the forward strand.
AGGTCGTTTAGAAAATATCCAAACGTATTTCGTTTAAAAGAAGTTGAACCTAAACGAATTTTTTCTTTGGGTGTGAAAATAATGTAAGTTTTGAAATTCATCAGCCTTGAAATTTCACTTCAACCAAAATTTTCATATTTCCGTTAATTTTATTGAGACGCTCCAATATCATAAATCAGTAAAAGCAAAATATACAGAAGAACCACATTAAGAATGTCACCTTGCATTTATTATGCGCTAATTTCTAAGAACTTCGGGCATGCAAGTTTTTGGCTTTTCCCTGTACGAATATGCGAAAATTGAAGAGGTGTCTAAAAATAGCCATAGTCTTACGGGAGTAAGTAGAAAAGCGAATATTTTCTGTTTCTATTTATCTACGTTGCCAAATTTCAACAAATTCAAACGGTCAGTTGTAATTTGTGAATGAATTCCATAATCGCGCACACTGCCAATTCTTTCTTTCATTTAGCTAAGTTGCTAAGTTTCAGGCGAAATGGGCATGCGTAATTAATGAATGAATTTCTTATTCGCGCATTCTTCAAATTACTTCCTCGTCCTGCGCACACTTTCGAGCTAAACCAACGTATCGAATCATACGCCCAAAACACGCAATCGAGCATGTTGCAGCTCGGTAGCTAATAACCACCGCGTATCATTAGGAACCTTAAGAGAATTGATTCACTACTTTGGAGGCTCTTTATATATTATATATACTCTTTGGTATAATCTCGGGTACCCCAAAAATTTGAAATATGTCTTGTTCGAGATATTTTACTACTTCTGTAACTATAGCTTTGCGCATTGGCTTCAAGAATATAAATTTGGAGAAATGGTCTAAACAGATAAAAATGAAAGCATTACCCCCTTCGTCCTTGGGTAGGGTCCCATAAAGTCAATGTATATTCGCTGAAAAGGTCGATGTGTTTTCTGCTGTGCACCCATTGGTGGTCGTTTAACATAATTCCTACTTTTATTTTCTTTAAAAGTCTCGCAATTACTTACCATGGACTTCACATCATTTGCTAAATCTGGCCAATAGTATTTTAATTTAAGCCTTTCTGCGGTTTTTTGAATACCCCCATGTCCTGCCGCTTTTAATGAATGAGCTTGACTAACTAACTCTGCTCTCAGTCGTTCTGGTATTCACAATTTCCAAGCTCTGTCCTCTAGAATTGGATCTCCGCTATATGGTAGTGTTCTTTTGTACACAAACCCTTCTGACACGCAAAGATCTGGTAATTTTTCATTATTTTCAAGCACATTCTTAAATAGCTGCTGATATTGTAAGGATTGAAATTCGTCTGAACTTAAATCTTCCTCAAGTTTTGTAGATATCGACTTCTTCGATATTGGCTCTTGAAAGTTTTTACTCGTTTTTTTACTCTTAATCTTCATTTAATTTCTCTCCATTTAATGACTCTTTATTTAATTACTCTTTATTTCGGCTCGACTCTTTATTTAATCGCTTAGCAGTAAGTCATTTATTTTTATGTACTATTGTGTCTCTTCAGTTTATGTTTGTAATGGTCATGTATACTTTCTGCGTCACATATTGATCCATATATCTTTCTTATCTTTCTAGTGCCTGCCTAATATGCTACCTAACTGGTGTTAACTATGACATATACTTACAATAATTCACATTGTTCCAAAGACAGTACTGCTGCATTACTTAACATTCTATGTAAGCAGTGTATGTATGCAGTGGCATACATGTATGTTATTTAAATGCGCAAAGCCTGTGTAAAAAAATAGATGAGCTACGGTTTCTGTTTGAAAAATCGTCTGTTGATGCAATCTGTATCTCAGAGACCTGGTTTTCTGATTTCATTAACAATGAACTAATTAATGTTGAGGGCTTCAAAATATTTCGTTCTGACCGATCATCTCACGGGGGAGGGGTGGCTATATATGTTAAAAATGGAATTAAATGCAAGAAAATCTGCTCTCAGCTCACTGAAAGTTCCATAAATCTTTAATAAAGATGGAAAAAAAGTGCTCTTAGGATGTATTTATCGACCAAACTGCAATATCGAATAAGACGTTATTTCTGATGCTATTTCCAATATTTATCTCTGCTACTCGGATATTATACTTTTGGGTGACTTTAACAGCAATCTACTAAAGGAAAGAGCACTAAATGATACGACGCTGAATTTTGGACTACAAGCAGTTAATCAAATCCAACCGACGCACTTTTCCACTCAAACTGAAACTTAAATAGATCTAATTTTCGTAAGTAACCTGCAGAAAGTCCTAAAATATGATCAGATATCGGTTCTAGGCTTCTCAAAACATGATTTAATCTTCATGTCCTACCACTTTAGGAAAGATGCATCGATAAAGACATACAATTTTAGGGACTTTAAAAAAATAAATTTTAGAGAGCTGTATTGCAAATTTGAAGAAATTAATTGGGAACTTATATATAATATAATATGACCTCGGTAGACTACCAAGTCGACTTATTCCAAAGCCATATGAGTTATTTATTCAATACCTGTGTTCCGCTAAAAACCAAACAAGTTAAGTCAACTGAAAAACCATGGTTCACCGAAAATATCAAAAATTTTATTAAGCAACGAGACGATGCCTATAGTAAGTGGAAGAGGTATCGCACGTCAACTTTCCATACAAATTTTAAAGAAAAATCAAAAAAAAGCAGTAAAAGCCGTTCGAACTGCTTACATCAATTTCTATCAGGCCAAGTTTGATAGTGCAATTTCCACAAAAAAACCTGGCAGCAGCTTAGATCTATTGGAATATGATCAAAAAAATGTAACCCATTCTGTGATACTTCTGTCGATATTAATACACTCAATAAACAATACGTGCAATCACCCGTACCTGATAATGAGACCTATGTGCCATCGCTTCCTGAACCTGAATCCATCTGTGATAATAGGCTTTGTTTTATTAGTATTACGCAGTGTGATGTTTTCTTGTCTATCAGTAGAATAACTTCTAATGCTACTGGTTTTGATAATATCGAGCCACGATTCCTGAAACTATTGCTTCCCCTACTCCTACCATATATTTCTCATATTTTCAACACCATTATCATGACATCTAATTATCCAAAAAATTGGAAACTAGCTAAAATCATTCCCGTATCTAAGCCTAATGCCGAATTTTGTCCAATCTCTATTTTATCATTCTTATCAAAAGCCTTCGAACAGCTTATTTTTAATCAGATTCAAACATTCATTGAGAGTAATGCCATGCTAAACAGTAAGCAATCTGGTTTTAGGAAGTATAGAAGCTGCACAACGACTATCATTGACGTCACCGAAGATATTAGAATTAACCAGGATAAAAATTTTGCTACGCTTCTTGTGTTATTAGATTTTTCAAAAGCATTTGATACAATTGACCATAATCTACTCTATTATAAGTTGTACAACTTCTATCGCTTCTCAGAAACTGCAATAAGACTTATTAGATCATATTTGACAAACCGATCTCAAGCAATTGAAATACAGTCCCAGGTATCTGACTTTCGTAATATCTTAGCTGGTGTCCCTCAGGGCTCAGTACTTGGACCGCTTTTTTTTCGCTTTATGTCAATGACTTACCTGCGATCCTTAAATATTGTTCCTATCATATATATGCTGATGATGTGCAACTTTACCTAGGCGGAAGCATTTACTAGAATGGATGAAACTATACGCCTCATCAATGAAGATCTGGATGAAATCCACAAATGGTCGTGCATAAATAAATTGATCTTAAATCCTTCGAAAACGAAGTGCATTGTCATTTTCAAAAAACCTGTAACCTTTAACAACTTATGCAAATTAAAAATAAATTCAACTGATATTGAATATGTTCAAAATGCTAGAAATCTTGGTTTCACTCTGAATAACACCCTTACCTGGAACCCCCATATCAGCAAGGCTATATGCAAAACCATATTCAAACTCCGAGCTCTTTGGAGCACTCAGCACCTTATTCCTCTAAACACCCGCCTTATGATCGCGAAGACTTATCTTCTTCCTACCCTTCTTTTCGGTGCTGAACTATTTGCCGGGTGTGACAGTGCTTGCCAACAGAAACTAAATGTTACGTTTAATAATGTCACTCGATATGTCTATGCAATCAGGCGGCGAGACCATATAACCCTCCCCACTAGTGAAATTTTTGGTATGCCATTCAAAAAGCTTTTGGACTTCAAGGCACTGTTAATGCTCCATAAAATTCTCAACACAAAAAAACCTCCATATTTATATTCAAAACTGCAATTTACACAGTCGAGTAGGGTAAATAACATCGTACCCAAACGATATGTTTACCTTAACTCACAAAGACACTTCTTCATCTACACCACACGTCTTTGGAACAACCGTCCGAACAGTTTGAAGCATATTGTTGGTGGCACCATGTTTAAAGATAAATTGAAGAAAGCAATAAATGACGCCTAAATGTATTCTATTATATTTAATGTTAAATGTTAACTGTGACTGATATTTTAAATTTTAAATTTTAAGTTATATAACAGGTTGGCTGATAAGTCCCCGGTCTGACACATAGATGGCGTCGCTAGTATTAAATGCATATTATTTTTATATAGTGGCAACCTTCAAATGATTCGTGTCAAAATTTGACGTCTGTAAGTCAATTAGTTTGTGAGATAGAGCGTCTTTTGTGAAGCAACTTTTGTTATTGTGAAAAAAATGGAAAAAAGGGAATTTCGTGTTTTGATAAAATACTGTTTTCTGAAGGGAAAAAATACAGTGGAAGCAAAAACTTGGCTTGATAATGAGTTTCCGGACTCTGCCCCAGGAAAATCAACAATAATTGATTGGTATGCAAAATTCAAGCGTGGTGAAATGAGCACGGAGGACGGTGAACGCAGTGGACGCCCGAAAGAGGTGGTTACCGACGAAAACATCAAAAAAATTCACAAAATGATTTTGAATGAAAATGAAGTTGATCGAGATAGCATAGGCCTTAAAGATATCAAAGGAACGTGTTGGTCATATCATTCATCAATATTTGGATATGAAAAAGCTCTGTGCAAAATGGGTGCCGCGCGAGCTCACATTTGACCAAAAACAACAACGTGTTGATGATTCTGAGCGGTGTTTGCAGCTGTTAACTCGCAATACACCCGAGTTTTTGCGTCGATATGTGACAATGGATGAAACATGGCTCTATCACTACACTCCTGAGTCCAATCGACAGTCGGCTGAGTGGACAGCGATCGGTGAACCGTCTCCGAAGCGTGGAAAGACTCAAAAGTCCGCTGGCAAAGTAATGGCCTCTGTTTTTTGGGATGGGCATGGAATAATTTTTATCGATTATCTTGAGAAGGGAAAAACCATCAACAGTGACTATTATATGTCGCTATTGGAGCGTTTGAAGGTCGAAATCGCGGCAAAACGGCCCCATATGAAGAAGAAAAAAGTGTTGTTCCACCAAGACAACGCACCGTGCCACAAGTCATTGAGAACGATGGCAAAAATTCATGAATTAGGCTTCGAATTGCTTCCCCACCCACCGTATTCTCCAGATCTGGCCCCCAGCGACTTTTTCTTGTTCTCAGACCTCAAAAGGATGCTCGCAGGGAAAAAATTTGGCTGCAATGAAGAGGTGATCGCCGAAATTGAGGCCTATTTTGAGGCAAAACCGAAGGAGTACTACCAAAATGGTATCAAAAAATTGGAAGGTCGTTATAATCGTTGTATCGCTCTTGAAGGGAACTATGTTGAATAATAAAAACGAATTTTGACAAAAAAATGTGTTTTTCTTTGTTAGACCGGGGACTTATCAGCCAACCTGTTATTAATATATTGTGTTTTTATATCATATTTTAACTATTTTAAGTTATGTGTATGTATAGATATTAAGATTTTTAAAATAGCTGCATGAAAACTTTTAAAATTAGTATTTATTGTGACTAGTGTTTATAATAAGAGTGACTTCTTGTTACATTAGGAATTGAATTGAATTAAAATTGAAGTGCGTCAGGCACAATGTTTTGAGATCCCTTCCTATGCTTTATTGTGAAATCGTTTCTTTGGAGTTTTAGACTCCAACGCGCTAATCTACCGAAAAGTTCTTTTTGATTCATCAGCTATTTCAGGCTGGCATGGTCGGTGATTATAGTGAAAGGGAGTCCTTCCACATAAGGTCTAAAACGTTGTACTGCTAATATAGCTGCATAACATACACGTTTCTCTGCGCTTAATTAAGCATAGTGGATATTAGGGATTCCAATCCCGGGATCCCGGACGTTTTCTAGTCCCGAAAATTTCGGGATTAGTCTTCGTTAGTCCCGGGGCATTTTTGCAATTATTTTTAACTGTCGAGGTAGAAATATCGAAATATAATCAGATGAAAATGCTTTAAGATATAACGTTGCAAGTGGGTGTAATACGTTAGTGGACATGAAAATCTATACGATGGTTATTTTTGTACGTTTAGTACATTAAAGGCGATAACTACATGTTTTACGTAGCGTGCCATCATTTATCTCTTGTGTAGCCTCACAGTTAGCCGAATGATCTCCGATCAGCTGCAGTGTTGTTAAATGTAGGTACAATTCCCTCACGACTTTGACAGCTGGGTTTGGTGGTAAACGAAAAAACTGATTAGAAAATTATTTGATTTGTGAGAGAAAATCGATTTTTGTATTTTAAACCACTAAAATACGCAGTCGCCAGACTATTGTAATTCAGCTATGATAATGCAAATATAAGTAAATAAAATCGTAAGGATTTTTGTAGGGAAAAATTTGTGTAAGGAAAGGAAAAAGTAGTGATTTTTTGGGGCTGTGTAGGGAATATCAGAAAAAGAATTTAACATCACTGATTCAGCTGTTATGCTTGAAATAACTGGAATGTTATTAAGTTTTTGTTTTTTTATTATTGTTAATCTGAAACATAGCTCAAATAAAAAAATTTTTTAAATTTATTCGTTTTAAGCATTCTTCCTAATCCCGGGACCGATCCCGGGATCCCTGGATTGAAATTTTGGAATCCCGAAATCCCGGGATTGGCATTTTGGCCATTTTTTGGAATCCCTAGTGGATATATAGGCTATAGGCCTCTCGTCTCCTTCTTCATTTTGTTGATATAGAACTCCACCTACACCTTCATTCAAGGCGTCACATTGAATAAAGAATTCTTTTTTAAAGTTTGGATTGGCTAATACAGGCGCTTGAGTCATTGCCAATTTAAGTTTCTCAAAAGCAGTAAGGGCGTTTTCATCTATGCAAAATTTTTTTTATTTTTTCCTTGGTGAGACAGGAATGTAATGGGGAAGCTACTGTGGCATAATCTTTAATGAACCTCCTATACCACCCTGCCGTTCCGAGAAATCGGTGAAGTTGTCGTGGGGTTTTAGCTACCGGAAAGTTTTTTATCGCTTCAATTTTGCTGTCATCTGTTCGTATATGACCATTACCCACCACAAAGCCTAAATATCTGAGTTCCTGGAAGCAAATCGTACTCTTCTCAACATTGATGGTCAAATTAGCTCGTGTCAAACAATCTGCCACCTCTGCTAAAATAGTCATGTGCTCATCGAAATTGTCTGAACATACTAAAAGGTCATCAAGAAAAACAAAAACTCTCTCTCGCATTCTGGCTGGAATCGCCGTGTCCATTAGCCTGCACATGCGCTGAGCAGCATTGCATAAATCAAAAGGCATTACTGTAAACTGATACAAGGGACGTCCAGGTACAGTAAATGCTGTTTTTTCTCGGGATTTTTCTTGTAGAGGAATCTGCCAGAATCCGTCCTTCGAGCCGATTGCCGAGATGAATCTTGTTTCCTGCAGTCTACTGAGGATACTATCTATATTTGGCAAGGGATATGCATCCTTAATAGTTCTATCATTGACTTTCCGTGCATCTAAGCAGAATCTATTTTTTCCTGGCTTTCGTACGAGTGTTATGGGTTAGCTCCAGCTACTGTTGGATTCTTCAATGACTCCTAGGGCTAACATGCGGTCTAGCTCCTCGAAAATCATCTCTTGTATAACTGGGGACACTGGGTAATGGCGTTGCTTAACGGGAACGCTGTCATTGGTCACTTCGATGGTATGTTCTTCTAAATGAGTTTTGCCTAAACCTAGTATAGTGCACGACGGAAATGTTTCCTTAGCTTTTTGCAAACATGTCAGTTGTTTTTCAGTTAATTTGTGTTGCTTCATCATGGATATATGTTCTTCGGTCATTTACTCTGAATTGAAATTTTGAATTATATCTGGCCTATTTGCTATTTTTGGATTTTTACCTATTAGATTTAGATTGAAAGTATGCCAGAAATCAATTCCGAGATACACGTCTTGCTGCAAAGCAGGCACAATGCAAGATTCTATCTCTTTTCTCTCTCCATTCCATTGGACCGGTAATGAAACCACACCAATCGCTGGTGTTTCTCCTCCATCTGCTGTTTTCACACTCTCTCTTTGTATTTTTACTACTTTATCAAGGTGGTCTTCTACTATTTTCATGCCTCCTTTCCCTATGCAACTTGTTGTAGCCCCGGAGTCTAATAAAGCTAGTACTTCTTGTCCTCCTTTGTTTGTTTTTAAAAATAATCTATTGTCACTCTCAATGGTGGATATTGAAGAAACAATTTCACTTTTGATTTTTCTTCTAATTCTACATTTTAATCTAAGCTTACTAATTTTACGAAATTTTCTATTTTTCTTTCGAACTTCTATGGCCGAGTTGAAAATTCTGGCTCTATTTATTTATTTATTTATTTATTTACTTACTTAGCTACAAGATAATTTACATCTATCAGCTAAGTTGATTTAAAATTAGGTCAAACTCTAAGTAGAGTTTAAAAAAAGTATTAAGTTTCTTTTAATTACATGAAGTGGTCTTGAAAAACAAACAAAATCATATATAGCATTATAGTCCCTACAAATTACCCTAAATGGTTCAAAATCAGTGTAGTTTGAACTTCGTGAAGGCAAGTGAACTGGTTCATAATGACGAAGTGGTCTTGCAGGAACGAAAATAGGAACGCGAGCAAGTAAACTCTGGCAATCAATCAGTCCAGAGAGAAGTTTATGAAGAAACATCACAATTGCTGTTATGCGACGGCTGGTTAAAGATGGAAGGCTGATCAGTCTTAAGCGATTAATATATGGCAGAAGATTCCCGGAAGCATCAAATGAGCTATCGCTCAGAGCAAACAAAAGAAATTGTTTTTGTACCGACTCAATTTGATCAACGTAAGTATTATATTGTGGGCACCAAACTGGAGACGCATATTCAAGCGTAGGCCGAACAAGTGTGATGTAAAGAAGCTTGGTTATCATTGGATGATTGAATTCTCTAGACCAACGTTTAACAAATCCAAGTACACTTCTTGATTTCCTTATTATTGTTTGAATGTGAAAGTTAAATCTTAGCTTTGTATCTAAAACAATTCCCAGGTCACGATAGCGCTGTACACGTTCTAGCTGCGTATTTCTTACAGTGTATATCTGATGAATATCATTTTTCCACAAGAAGGTCATCAACTTACATTTATCAAAGTTAATCCGGAGAAGATTAGACTCACACCAATCAGCAAATCGGTTAAGGTCAGCTTGCATATATAAACTATCATGATAGTTATTGTAAGACATAAACAGCTTTACATCATCCGCGAAAATTAAAATATGGCAATTTCGCAGTATGAGAGGAAGATCGTTGATAAATATTAGGTGTAGTAAAAAGATTATTATTTTGAAATTCGTTTGGTTTGGGATGCCGCCGCAAAGGTAAAAGGTACCTCGCTAAACTCTTTACTTCTCAAAGGCCCAGACTTAGTGACCCCACTACTTTCTGTTCTCTACGGGGCAAATGAGGGTTTTAAAATGGGGGAAAAAGCCCAAAAAAAGGGTTCTAAAAAATTTAAAAAATTTCCCGTTTGGAAAAATTTAAGGGAATTTTCTTGATAACCTCTTAAGTCCATTAATTGAAGAAGGATGTTGACAAACATGCCTTTCATTACTTAGCAAAGATTCATGTCATTCAGGTATTACATCATGTTACACACAGCATTCATCTGCGAGTTAGAATCAGGATAAGGAAGATTGAATTTAAGATGGCCAGTATGCAGATCCTTGCATAAGAATTGAATTTATACATCAATTGCAAGAATTTGATGCAAGGAATTTTTTTGCTTCAATACACATATTGTCAATGTTGCGAGTATAATTCAATGCTGACAAACATTCTTCGATGCGCGTACGTTTAGCAGTTGAAAGTTGCTTAATCAGTTGTTTTAAATCTTCGAATTAAATGACGATGAAATCAGATACAAGTACATTTAGTTTTACTGATTAAATTTTCGTATCGTTTAATGGTTCAAGGCTGCTTAAAATTGCAGTCTATACGTTAGTTTGTTTTTACCCATTCACTTGATTTTGAGCTGTTTTAATTTAATACAATGGTTGTTCGTGTAAATCAGTCTGAGATTCTTAATTTGTTCTTGAAATCTTTGTAAATTTTGATTTACATGAAACTATTTATTGAAGGCTTTAATTTTATTATTCTTTGAAGTTTGCTCAAATACATTCGATAATCTGTAGATTAAGTTTTTTTAGAATACGATTTGAACACTAATTATATTGTAGTTAATTTTAAGGCTCCATTAAATTTTACAGTATATGTTGAATTATTAAAAGTCTTCGCTATTAGAATCTAATTGAGTTACTTTGATCAAAATGGTTTGTGCAAAATTAAATTCCATTATGTTAAAATGATTATTTTAGACAGTTATCGAATAGTAAGTGGAATGAATATTGATTCGAGTGATACATTAACTCTTTGTTTTTACTCTTTCTAGAACTCTTTAATGGGTAAAAGTCGTGTGACCAAAGTCTAGACTAATTCTTTCTCTAAATAAATGAGTCTGAATTTGAACGAGTCTAATTTCCAATAGGAATAGAATGTAAATTTCGAATCGCCAGTGTATGAAATGACATCATTCATATTAAACATGCTTTCAAGATTTTAGCTAATAACTTCAAAGAATGCAAGGGCAATTGCTGAAGGAACTACCAAGTTAAGAACTCTGTCCTTATTATAAATGTAAAGGTAAAACCAAGTAAGTCTAACTGTTCAAAGAAAATTTGGACTGAAGCGAAAGAATTCAAAACAATCTAAGAAGGTTAATAAGACTCTTTGTCCGAAATGCGTCTAATAAAATGCATGCGCCCAATAATAGCAAATCGAATTGTCTAGTCTTGCACCATCTGTGCCTAATAGTCGCAAATGGAACCAGATTGGTTCGATAGAGTCTTCGATTTCTGATCTGAATGTAGACTCAGGAAATCTAAGGCTAAAATGTAGATCAGTAGATGCTTCAACCCGACAAACAAACTGTCTGGCCCTGTTTAATACGGCTATCGAATCGTCTCAACAGAATCAGAAAGCTCGAGTGGTTCATCAGAATTGTCTTAAGCAAGGGACTCTGCCGATTAAGGATCAAGCAAATAACGCAAGAACGTAGAGAGAAACCTGGCATTTAAACGTAAGCGGATGCGAATCCAATTTAAAGCTGAGAATAAAGAAGTTGACTGGTCCAAATAGGTCTGATCAAATGGGCGTTGCCCCATAACATTAACTGCAAAAACTTGTGGAGCCACAAGTACCATAATTGAGAATGAGACTCATGCTTTCAATGTTCAATGGATTATGTCTCAAATTGTCAAGAACACATGAAATGTGAGTACAAAATCACTGAAACTTGTACCGGCATCAATCGAACTCAAATGATGGGAATATTTAAGCGCTATCAAGAACTCGGGCAAGAGTGAATCCTAGACTCCAAACTGTTCATCACAGAGATCGTTAAACAACTGCTTCTGACTATCCTACTCTAAGAACGGACATTCAAAAATAACTAAGATGTGCTCGTATCGTAGCAAATGTCTTCTCAAACGCTTCCTAGTATGATGAAAGATCGAACGTCAGCTCAATGCTCTAAAATGGTATCAATGAAGTAGAATCTCAGAGAACAAGTAACCTATGAACCTTAAAACTCGTCTTGTTTATCAAATGTTCAATTTCTTACGCAGAATCGTCCAACACACTAATTCGTGTGAAAAATGCACTTAGGTAAAGAGAAAGCTATCTAATCTGACGATGCCGGCTAACGCAGAGATAACGAGGAAACTAAAAAGCTTCAGGCTGCACATTATCAGATCTAGTAACGAAGATCCACATCCAAGATATATCACGGCAAGCTTTCGAATTGCATCTGAAATACGTCGAAGAATGAATGTTAAGAATAATTGCTGCAAAGTCGAATAGAGACGAAAGTTCGTAAAAAACTCCTGGGAATTAGTGTCACACATGACGCATATTCCACTTCGCTTACTGAATTAAATCAAGAGAATCATATTGATGCAAGATCAGTTAGTCTATGGATAAATCTCGCGACGTATTCCGTGAGAACCATAAGCGTCAAATTACGATCCAAGAAAGATCGTATTGGCAGATACTATGAAAGACGATCACGGTGAAGATCAAAGGTCGAAAGGTAGTGCTGGAAAAATCGAAGGAACTAATAGGACAGATTCTGTAAACATTCAAAGTATGGAGAAAACGAGATGTACATGGATTCGAACAACGCTCACAATTGAGCAGCGAACTTAAGGATAGGAATCCGAGAAGCCAATCATTCTTAGCCAACCTAGTTCGCACGTATTTCTGCTACTACGGAACGATGAATTGCAGTTGCATAAGAAGTTACCTATTACGATTGCAAGGGATGGACCTCGTTTGGAATCGAATACGAATCAATTCTTATGGAATGAGACAGTTGGATGACTGTGAGCTGGTTCTTGGCACATAAGAAGATTGACTATGAAAGAATGAGGTTGTTGCCATCAGAGATTCGAATTCCACCGAAGATTGAACATTCCGAGTAACTAAAGATCTATTGAGTCAACGAAGAGGATCGATTATCTGTAGCGAATGGAGTTGATATGTGGTTTAGTACAAATGAGATTCGACATGGGTTCTTGATTGGGACATGAGAACAAATCTCAGAATGGAAGATTCAAAAGAAGTGCGTGATAAAGATTGGAGATATTCTACAAAGCGTTTGATACCCAAGAGTTCTACTCTATAGTTACTAGACTGAAGCCAGGCGTTGCTAGACCTCAATGCTATATCATCGAGTCATAATTGTCATATCGCCTAAATCCTACGAAGGAAATCAGAGGACTGACGTATTGTGCGTAAAAAGGATCTCAGACCGATTCAATTGAAAACTTGAGTCTCGTGTCAACTGCAGGCGATCGTCATCAATTTAGATCTTTAGCGAAGCAAGGTTGCTGAATGCCGATGACTCAAGATCTTGATGGAGCGAATGGTCGAGCAGTACAATTGGCAGTGAGGCACATTGTTGAAAGAACCAGATTGCACTGCAAATGGTTGAAGAAGCTTCCGAACTAAGCTTAGATGTGCGAGCATTCAAAAACTCTGCATTCTAGACAGAAAGGACGTAATGATAGCATAAGAAGACACAGTATCACAGTCTCATGGAAGGTAGATTCATCATAAAATAGTTTCAGGCACTTAAACAAGCAAAGAATTGGCAAATTTAATTCAAAATGAAGATAGAAATTAAACTCTAAGAAGACAGAATTTCTGAAACAATTTAAGCTCGAACTGAATGAACAGTCGAAATCCAGTCAATCAAACTATAGTCAGAAATTTTTTAAAATACATAATCTTAGGAGAGATGTTAACTCAGCGGCAATCGAACTATTCGAACAGCATTTGAATTTCCATTTCAGATAGCATATGAAATTTCAGCAGTCATTCACCTCGTAGCTCAAATGCAAACATATCTGAAGCGACAATGCACATTCGTCATTACATTATCAACCAAATTTACATTCAAATACAATGCCAAGCAATTGGCGCAAAAATTTAATCTTCGCTTAAGCAAAGCGCCGTCAATGTATTGCATTACGCAACTTCAACGCTCAAGCGAACTTCCCAAAGTCTTTCACATAACTTGTCTGGAATCATTATGGCTTTAATTCAACTCAGCAATGGGTATTAACTGTGTAATCGCGCAATACAACAATAGGATGCTAAACGAAGGTATTCACTTTGCCGAAACAGGCAATGGAACGAAAGCAAACCACTGCATACTGAAACAACTCATACCGTGATGAATTACGTCATCAACACCAGTCATTTCAATCGACACCCTAGTACATGGTGAATGGACTCAGCAACAGATATGAAGACCTTACCAAATAACAAGTTCATTTATCAATGACATCTTACAAGAATTACAATGTCTCGACTTACTCGACATTACTAGACCTTCAAATACTTCTGGAATGATAAGCGCAGAAATCACTGTCAATCTCGGAGATATCACCTCGGAAATTGGAGATTACTGAACACTAACCGGAAATGAAACATCCGTCAACTAAACCTCAATGCTAGCAATAGCATGGGTTAGAAGTACCTTAGAATGAGCCAAAAAAATATGCAGCGAGTACTGAAGATTTGAATTATAACAAATGAGCCAAGAAGTATGCAAGAATATTGTCAATTCCAGACGGAAAAGTGTTAAACTGTGTGCATAAAATGCAACTCAACACATTAGGAGCCAAACGAAGAGCGAAGAATGTAAAATGAAATTGAAAACAATAACAATTTGCTTCAATTTAAGTCTTTGCGATAACTTTATATTTCAGCAGCTTGCAGACGAAATATGCACTCTTCACTTGTTTTAGATCCACACGGCCATTAGATAACCAGCCAGTTATAAAAGTAGATATAACAGATAAACGGTTTATTTAAATTTGAATTAATATTTGCACTGGTAAAAACAACGGACACGCACTAATAAGGTTACCAGGTTTTTAGCTATGGCATATTCAAGCTTCTTTTGATGAAGCGATTTGTTTTGTTTCGTTTGCCCTTTTTCACATGATTTTGTCAGAGATGGGTTGCTTAAAATTCAGATATTCCCGGAGCTGAGTCCTGCTGGCTCGGGGATGCGGTTACCTCCGCCAGTCGGTTGCTTAAATTTGGGTTGGTCTTTGCTAAGTCGCCTTCATATATACAATATGAGTGATTCTGACCACATAGAAAACATTTCGTATTGTGAAAAGGACTTTTACAGAATTTTTCCGCTTGAACTTTATTCTTTGTTTGGTAATCGCCTGGCATTCCACAGTTGAAACATAGATTCAAATGCAAAGGCGATGGACATAATGCTGGTTTTTTTAGAAAAGTTTTGGGCTGTGGTATTACTATTTGTTATTGTTTTTGGCAAGGCTGTTTCATTTCAAAAATTTTTACTAACAGGTTTATTTGGTTGGAAGTTTGATTGTCGTAAGGCATCCACGCTTGGATTCAGTACTCCTTTGGAGTAACATAACTTTGAATTTCATTAATATTTCTTGGTTTAGATCTAGATTCTCTTATTACTTTTTCGGCTTTCCTACAACACATTTTTAATTCTGACAGTGTAGAAGTTTTGCTGGCAAAAATCATTGTCGCGAGCTGACCGCGTAGATTGTTTTTGATGATTTCTACCAGTTCTTTTTCTACAATTCGATTTTGCAATCGGAAACTGATATTATGAATGTCGTGGTAGAAATCATCAAAGTTTTCACCTAACTGTTGCTTTTTTCTACTAGTTCTTTTATAATTTTGAGGTCAGTCTGCGTGGTTTTGTAATGGTTCAAAAGCTCTCTTTCGACGTCCATATAATCTAGATCTAGATTGTTTTTATTATCCTCCAAAAACTGCCAGTACTGTTGAGAATTTAATCATACTACCTTTCCTTTTTCTATTCGTTTGTTTAAAAATCAATGTTCTAAAAGAATTTTGAATTGAATGGAAAAAAGAAAAAGTTGGGAATTTTTTCGATTTGGAAAAAGGAAACTATTTTAATTTGAAGCCTTTTTTTATAAATAAAAAATAAACGCTCTCAAAAAAATAGCTCTTTGTTTTCCTAAACTCTGGCTCGAAGGATTCGAACCAGAAGGTTTAAAGATAATTTCCAACATCCTTCAAATTAAAATAAAAAGAAAGAAAGCCTATATAAGAACGGTCCTTAATCTTTAAAAAAAAAAAAAAAAAATGATGCGAACGCCGCCAATGAAGGAAAAATCGAAAAAAGGACGTGTTGGTGCGAATCCCAAAATAAGCTGTGGTATGTGCGAGGCAAAGGATACCTCAGAAATGGTCCAATGCGATAAGTGCAACGTCTGGTTCCATTTTTCCTGTGCTGGAGTAACTCAGTCCATCGAAAGTCAAGAGTGGCTATGCAGCAAATGTAAACTCACCAAGGATAACAGTGAAAAAGCTCTGTCCGTTGGCTCTCGTATCTCAAGACGCAGCATCAATTTGGAGCTTCAACAACTCGAGGAGGAAAAGGCTCTAGAAGCTCGGTTCCTCCAAAGAAAATTTGAAATCCTGGCAATGTCAGAGGATGGAGTGGCAAGTGGTCGAAGCACAAGTAACCAAACGAAGAAGTGGGTTGACGCTGTCGCACCTTGTGTTCCGCGTGAAAGTGGAGCTTCTGCGAATCAGTCTACAACGCATGCAGAACACAATGAAGGTGCTGTAGCTGGGAGAACTTCAGAGGAGGAGTCTGGCTTAACGCGCGGCCAACTTTCTGCGCGCCATTCCTTTTCAAAGGACCTGCCAATTTTCAGTGGCAAACCTGAGGAATGGCCAATATTTTTTAGCGCGTTCGAGGAAAGTACTCGTCTTTGCGGATTTTCTAAATCTGAAAATTTGTTGAGATTACAGAAATGCCTCAAGGGAAAGGCGTTTGAAGTGGTGAGTAGCCATCTTCTGCTTCCAAACAATGTACCGGAAATCATCAGTATACTAAAAATGATGTTTGGCCGCCCCGAGATAATAATTAACGCCTTATTACAAAAAATTCGCTGCGAGCCCCCGCCAAAGGCCGACAGATTGGACAGTCTCGTGAGCTATTCAATTTCAGTCCGCAACCTTTGTTCGTCTCTAGAAGCTTCTGGTTTAAACAATCATAAGCATAATCCACTACTGCTTCAAGAACTCGTAGACAAGCTACCCCCACAAACAAAACTAAACTGGGCTATGTACTGCGTAGGCAGTAATCCGGATATCTCTAGTTTTTCTATGTGGTTATTTGATATCGCTGAAGCAATAGTGAAGATTACTCCAAATATGGGTTCCATCAAAATTACCGGGAACGTAAATGCCCACGAAAGGGAAGACACTTCACATGTTAAACGGTACTGTCCGGTCTGCAACAATAACCATAAAATTGAAAACTGTGAAAAATTTTCAAAAATGAAGTTATCGGAACGTTGGGATCGTGTACGTCAGTGCAAATTGTGTCGGTTGTGCCTCAAACAACATGGAAACTTCCGTTGCTCTGATGCAAAATGCCCCATTGAAGGATGTGATGCCAGGCATCACAAGCTACTGCATAAATTTCAAATGAGGACCAATGTTTCAGCGCATACAAGCTCATCCAGGAATTGCTCCTATTTCAAGATACTGCCGGTCAAACTATATAACAAAGGGATTCAAGTAGAAACATACGCCTTTCTCGACGACGGTTCCAGCGTCACACTCATCCAAGAGGACATATCCAATCAACTTGGCTTGAAAGGAGAAGGTAGTGGCCTATGCTTGAAATGGACTTCCGAAACGTCACGCATTGAGAAGAATTCGATGAAAGTCAATTGTTCAATTTCTGGCTGCACTCCGAACTCTAAGAAGTACGAACTTCTTAACGTATATACCATAAAGAATCTCTCTTTGCCGGAACAATCCATCTTAAAAGACGACGTCATTCACCACAAGCATATTCGAAATATTCCATTATCGTACTTCAATAACGTCCGTCCTAAAATCCTAATTGGTCTCAATAATGGATTTGTTTGTAATAGTCTGAAAGTTATGGAGGGAGCACCCGATGAACCTATGGCCTCTAAAACTCGTCTTGGTTGGGTTATTCACGGTGGTGGCAACCTACACTTAACGCGCCGTATCAATCACCACTTTGAGCATTGTAGCTGCGAATTTGAAATGCAAAAACTCCACGATATGGTCACAGACTATCTTTCATTAGAAAATGCTGGACGACTGCACGAGCTGGAGAGCGAAGAAGAAAAGCGCGCTAGGAATATACTGCAAGAAACAACAAAGCGAATCGGCTGCAGATTTGAGACAGGATTACTGTGGAAAGAAAACATCCCACAGGTGCCAAATAGCTATCAAATGGCGGCAAAGCGCCTTATGTGTCTGGAGAAAAAAACGAAAGCCGAAGATATTCCCATAATTAACGAGCAGATCAATGCCTTAGTTCAAAAGGGATATGCGCGAAAGTTGTCCGCTGAAGAAGCCGAAAAGGAAAATGGTATCACATGGTATCTGCCGATATTTACCGTCATCAATCCAAATAAACCGGGGAAAATTCGTTTGGTTTGGGATGCCGCCGCAAAGGTAAAAGGTACCTCGCTAAACTCTTTACTTCTCAAAGGCCCAGACTTAGTGACCCCACTACTTTCTGTTCTCTACGGATTCCGAATGAAACAATACGCTATTTGTGGAGATATTAAAGAGATGTTTCACCAGGTAAGGATTCGTACAGAGGATCGAAACGCTCAGCGATTTCTGTGGAGGAATGGCGAAAGCAATAGAGATCCAGATATATACATTATGCAAGTAATGACATTTGGTGCTGTGTGTTCGCCAAGCGCTGCGCAATTCGTGGAAAATTTAAACGCGACAGAATTCGAAGAGCAATTCCCGCGAGCCGTTAACTCAATAAAGAACCATCACTATGTCGACGATTTGCTAGACTGCGCGGACTCAGAGGATGAATTAATCAAGTTGGCTAGGCAAGTTGCATACATACATGGCAAGGGTGGGTTCTTAATAAGGAACTGGAAGTCGAATTCAAATTCTGTAATGGAGATGCTTGAGGAGTTGGAGGAGCCTTCAAGCGTTTCTATCGGTACAAAAATGGAAGATTCGTCAGTCGAGAAAGTTCTTGGTATGTGGTGGTCCACAAAAGACGACACATTTACCTACTCCTTAAGATTAAATAGAGTAAATAAAGATGTGCTCTCTGGACTGAAACGCCCGAACAAGACCGATATTCTTAGAACCTTAATGTCGATATTCGACCCAATGGGCTTTTTGTCCCATTATGTCGTCTACCTTAAAATCTTGTTGCAGGAGGTGTGGAGAACTACAGAAGGATGGACTGACGAAGTGAACGATGAGATTTTCAAAAAATGGAAAATCTGGGTAGAATTGCTACCAAATATTGAAAAAGTTAGAGTTCCTCGTTGGTACAACACCAAGCCAGGCTCTCAGACTCAACTTCATATATTCGTAGATGCCAGCGAATGCGCGTATGCTGCCGTTGCCTACTGCCGCGTATCCTCATCCCAGGACGTCAAGCTATCCTTGATAGCAGCCAAAGTAAAGGTCGCTCCGAAGCAGCCGATATCAATTCCACGAATGGAACTGATGGCAGCAGTACTTGGTGTTCGCTTGGCTAATTCGATTGCCACGTGCGACTTTAATTTTGAAAAACGCTGTTTCTGGTCGGACTCAAGAACCGTGTTGGCATGGCTGAATGCTGATCCGAGAAACTACAAGCAATTCGTTATGCATCGCGTTGGAGAGGTTCTTGAGAGTAGCAATTTTTTGGAGTGGCGATATGTACCGACAAAAGAGAACGTAGCAGATGACGCCACCAAATGGAAAGCAACATTCAGATTCGACATGTCAAGCAGATGGTTCGAGGGCCCAACTTTCTTAAAAAATGACGAGTCGATGTGGCCCAGAACTTCTCAACTTCTAAAGGCTACTGAAGAATTAAGGCCACACCTTGTAACGCTGCATTGTAAAGGTAAGAATGACATTTTTGCATTAAATTGAGGGCTTTATTTAAGATAGTTAGAATGATCCGATTTAGGTCAAATATGCGCCGTTTTGTTCGATAACTTGTTGCCATTTTAAAGGTTATTTCATTATGCCTCTCTCATAGAAGCCCTCGTTCCTATTAGCAAAAAATTTAGACAGTCGAATTTCAGAAGCCTCTCTTGAAGCGAATGTTTCATCAGCAAAATTGTTCGCCATGGACAGGAACAGATGGTAATCACTTGGTGCCAGGTCCGGACTATAAGGTGGATGCAGAAGAACCTCCCAACCAAACTCCCGGAGCTTCTGGCGAGTCACTATCGATGTGTGTGGCCTGGCGTTGTCCTGATGGAACACAATTCCTCTCCTATTGCCCAAAGCTGGCCGCTTATGGGCGATTGCTTCCTTCAGACGGTCCAATTGTTGACAGTAGAGTTCCGAGTTAAGAGTTTTGCCGTATGGGAGCAGCTCATAGTAGATAATTCCCTGCCAATCCCACCAAACACACAGCAAAACCTTCCTGGCCGTCAATCCTGGCTTGGCCACCGTTTCCGCCGGTTCACCGTGTTTCGACCACGACCGTTTTCGCTTGACGTTGTCGTAAGTGACCCACTTTTCATCACCAGTCACCAACCGCTTCAGAAATGGGTCAATTTTGTTGCGGTTCAGCAGCGATTCGCAGATGGAAATTCGGTCTATGAGGTTTTTTTGCGTTAACTCGTGTGGCACCCATACATCGAGCTTCTTTGTGTATCCAGCCTTATTCAAATGGTTCCAAACGGTTTTTTGTGCAATCTTTAGCTCTTTTGCAATCGAAACAGTGCTAACATGACGGTCGGACTCGATAATTTCCATGATTTTATCGACATTTTCGACAATTGGCCTTCCAGTGCGTGGTGCATCCTTGACATCGAAGTTACCGGAACGGAATCGACGAAACCAAAATTGTGCATGATTGGCTGTTACAGTATCAGGTCCATAAACGCTATTCACATTTTCAGCCGCCTGGCTTGCGTTTTCTCCCTTATCGAAGAAAAACTGTAAAATGTAGCGAATTTTCTCTTTGCTGATGTCCATCTTTGACAAGCTCTCAAACAAAACTGAATCAATCAATCAAAAAAGTGTCAAAAAAGCTTTTTTAGTAGGAACTGTCATCTTTCTAATGCCCCCTAGCGGAACACGATCGGACTAATGCAACGCGAGATGCAGATAAATAACGCCATCTATTGGAAAAATAATGGATTTCTTTTTACTACACCTAATAATATAAAAAGCAGTGGTCCTAAGTGGCTTCCTTGTGGTACTCCGGACGTAACGTCAATGTACCTCGACGAAGAATTGTTGAAGAGGACAGACTGCCTGCGACAATCCAAGTAAGATGCTATCCAGCATACGAGCGGGTTAGGAAAGCCCAAAGAGCCAAGTTTAAAAAGCAGTAGTTCGTGATTTAGACTATCAAATGCTTTGCTGAAGTCAGTAAATATAATATCACATCCGTTTGATATCCACCATGGAATCCATCCGACATTATTGATGTAAGTTCCAGCAGATTTGATACCGTCGATCTTCCCTTCATGAAACCATGCTGTCTCGGTGAAATAACAGAAGCGAGGCAGCGTGACAATTGATCTGTTATGATGTGCTCAAATACCTTCGGGATACAGTTAAGTCTGGCAATGCTTCTATAGTTTTCTACTTGAGATTTGGGTTCATTTTTATGCAGAGGTATTATGTATGAAAGCTTCCAAGCGTCTGGGAAGACTCCGGTTTTTAACGAAAGATTACATAACAGATCAGCACAATTCTTTAAAATTAACGCAGGAATACCGTCGGGACCAGAGCTGAACGATGGCTTCATGGCATTTAAATACGAAAATACTGTGGCTCCATCTATAACTGGCATGTTGAAGAGAGACATTCCATAAAATAGATCAGGCTGATTTATAGAAGGAGTAAAGGTAGACGTAGTGTAGACATTTTGAAAGAAATCCGCAAATAAATTTGCAGCATCATCATCAGAAGTTGACACAACATTTCTGTAAACCGTTTGGAATGGGTAGGCCCTTTTTTTACGTTTGGCATTTACAAAGTCAAAAAATTTATTTGGGTTTGACCAGACTTTTTGTTTTAGGTTAGCAAGATGGTTTTCATAGCATACTTTATTACATCTTACGAAACAGTAGCGAGCATTAGTATAACGGGCGTAGTCAATAAGTTCCCCAGTCCTTTTAAATTTTTTATGTAGTCGATTTTTTCTATTCTTTAAATAACGAAGCTCAGTGGAATACCACACCGGATGATTATCAACGACCACAGATTTCTTCGGGACATAGCTTTCAATACCGGATTCAAGGATTGAATAGACAATTACTGCTCAGAATGGTACCCCAATCAATATTCAATAAATAGGTCCTTAAACTTGGTAAATCGGTGTTATAAAAGCAATATTTTTGCATAGTTTTCATTCTTATTTTTAAGCTGTGAGACTCCATTGAGTATTCCAAAGAGAACTCCAAGGAAGGGTGGTGGGCATCTTTGGGAATGGCATACGGCTCTGAACGAGTTACAGGAGAAATTAACTCCGTGCTGACGAATATTAGATCTAGATTTTTATTATTTTTATTCTGAATAGCGTTAATTTGATATAGAGGTAAATCTATGATTGAATCAACGAAGTCATTAGGTGCGGTTGACATAGGCGTCATGAATGATGTCTCGGTTGAACTTTCCCAAGAGAGATTGGGTAAATTAAAGTCTCCACCTCCAATGAAGTAATCGGTGAGCCCTAGACGGTCAAACACAGCTCGAATTGCACGAAAATGTGACAGGTAGAGTTCACTGCCACTATTAGGTGGAACATAAGAGCAGGTCACAAACAGACATCTGTTTCCAAAACGTATTCGGACACACACAAATTCAATTTCGACGAATGACAGGTCAAAGATTTCGTCCACTCTAAAGCTCGAATTAACAGCTATCAATACGCGGCCACCTCTACCAGCTCGATCTTTTCGAAATACTTGATAATTACTGCAGAATAATTCAGCATTAAAGACAGTATCATCCAGCCAAGTTTCCGTCATTAATATGATAGCATAGTCCAACACGTAGCTCTTTAAGTATAAGTTAAGCTTGCAGCATCTATGACAGTTCTATTAGTGAGACGTTCGGAGGCGAGTTGACGTTTTTTGATGGATTTACAGCATTACGAGGGGAACAGGCGCGATTATTTTCAGTAGTAGCAGTCGACACGGGCAGCGTTACTAAGTTCGTTTGAGCAGCTCCAGATTTAAAGATATACTCCTTAACGAAAGTACCAGGCGACCAAAAATTAAGATTATTTATGGTTTCAAATGCAGTTGTCGGAACAGTAATTCGAAAAGAAGATTTATGTATCTCGATTGCAAGAAAATCTGAATTTAACTACAGATACGCCGTTCATATCAGAAAATTTCGTCGATATGTAGTGCATTAAATCACCTTCAGTTGTATCAGGGGCAAATCTTGATACAAACACAGACTTTCTGCCAGCGACAACAACAGTCGAGGTTGAACAGCCGTTTCAGCTTTGATATCAGAGCTCTCAGAAGATATAGCGTTGTTTGTTTCTCGAATGACTGACGCAGCAGAAGTTCGTTTAGGTGGAACGTTAGTTGAAAGCGGATCCTTAACAGATAAGGTGGTAGGGGATGAACTAATCGGTGTTGGTTGAGAAAATGGGTTTCGAATAGTTGATGAACCAGCAATCACATCAGCAGAGTTCAAGTTCGAAGAACCATCCTTGCTTCTATTGCCTTCCAGATGCACAGAATTTCTCGCACTCAGCGATGCGGCAAGCGATGTAGACGGCTTAAGAGAAGAATCTAGAGGAGAAATAGTGTTCACACCAATCGATCTTACTTCTACTGTCCTCTCAGTATTTTCAAGCACTTGGAAGTCCTTAAATAACTCCTCGTAATTCAGAAATTTGTCAGTTAGGTTTTTGAAGTCCTTTCCGAGATCAATAAACCCTCTCTTAGTTTGACTGATAAGTTTATTAAAACTTGTATTAGACGGTCTGTATTTTGGACATAACCATTGAAGGCCTTTATCATCATTTAGCACATCGAGAACTCTTCCAAGTAGTCCAATACATTTTCCATGGTAAGAATTGCTACACATCCAGCAACACACAAAGCGATCAAGCTCCTCCTTGCGCTTAGCAATGCATGGGTTTAATGAGCAGTACATCTTAAAGCAAGAGCCAAAAAATATGCAGCGAGTACTGAAGATTTGAATTATAACAAATGAGCCAAGAAGTATGCAAGAATATTGTCAATTCCAGACGGAAAAGTGTTAAACTGTGTGCATAAAATGCAACTCAACACATTAGGAGCCAAACGAAGAGCGAAGAATGTAAAATGAAATTGAAAACAATAACAATTTGCTTCAATTTAAGTCTTTGCGATAACTTTATATTTCAGCAGCTTGCAGACGAAATATGCACTCTTCACTTGTTTTAGATCCACACGGCCATTAGATAACCAGCCAGTTATAAAAGTAGATATAACAGATAAACGGTTTATTTAAATTTGAATTAATATTTGCACTGGTAAAAACAACGGACACGCACTAATAAGGTTACCAGGTTTTTAGCTATGGCATATTCAAGCTTCTTTTGATGAAGCGATTTGTTTTGTTTCGTTTGCCCTTTTTCACATGATTTTGTCAGAGATGGGTTGCTTAAAATTCAGATATTCCCGGAGCTGAGTCCTGCTGGCTCGGGGATGCGGTTACCTCCGCCAGTCGGTTGCTTAAATTTGGGTTGGTCTTTGCTAAGTCGCCTTCATATATACAATATGAGTGATTCTGACCACATAGAAAACATTTCGTATTGTGAAAAGGACTTTTACAGAATTTTTCCGCTTGAACTTTATTCTTTGTTTGGTAATCGCCTGGCATTCCACAGTTGAAACATAGATTCAAATGCAAAGGCGATGGACATAATGCTGGTTTTTTTAGAAAAGTTTTGGGCTGTGGTATTACTATTTGTTATTGTTTTTGGCAAGGCTGTTTCATTTCAAAAATTTTTACTAACAGGTTTATTTGGTTGGAAGTTTGATTGTCGTAAGGCATCCACGCTTGGATTCAGTACTCCTTTGGAGTAACATAACTTTGAATTTCATTAATATTTCTTGGTTTAGATCTAGATTCTCTTATTACTTTTTCGGCTTTCCTACAACACATTTTTAATTCTGACAGTGTAGAAGTTTTGCTGGCAAAAATCATTGTCGCGAGCTGACCGCGTAGATTGTTTTTGATGATTTCTACCAGTTCTTTTTCTACAATTCGATTTTGCAATCGGAAACTGATATTATGAATGTCGTGGTAGAAATCATCAAAGTTTTCACCTAACTGTTGCTTTTTTCTACTAGTTCTTTTATAATTTTGAGGTCAGTCTGCGTGGTTTTGTAATGGTTTAAAAGCTCTCTTTCGACGTCCATATAATCTAGATCTAGATTGTTTTTATTATCCTCCAAAAACTGCCAGTACTGTTGAGAATTTAATCATACTACCTTTCCTTTTTTTATTCGTTTGTTTAAAAATCAATGTTCTAAAAGAATTTTGAATTGAATGGAAAAAAGAAAAAGTTGGGAATTTTTTCGATTTGGAAAAAGGAAACTATTTTAATTTGAAGCCTTTTTTTATAAATAAAAAATAAACGCTCTCAAAAAAATAGCTCTTAGTTTTCCTAAACTCTGGCTCGAAGGATTCGAACCAGAAGGTTTAAAGATAATTTCCAACATCCTTCAAATTAAAATAAAAAGAAAGAAAGCCTATATAAGAACGGTCCTTAATCTTTACAAAAAAAAAAAAAAAAAAAAATGATGCGAACGCCGCCAATGAAGGAAAAATCGAAAAAAGGACGTGTTGGTGCGAATCCCAAAATAAGCTGTGGTATGTGCGAGGCAAAGGATACCTCAGAAATGGTCCAATGCGATAAGTGCAACGTCTGGTTCCATTTTTCCTGTGCTGGAGTAACTCAGTCCATCGAAAGTCAAGAGTGGCTATGCAGCAAATGTAAACTCACCAAGGATAACAGTGAAAAAGCTCTGTCCGTTGGCTCTCGTATCTCAAGACGCAGCATCAATTTGGAGCTTCAACAACTCGAGGAGGAAAAGGCTCTAGAAGCTCGGTTCCTCCAAAGAAAATTTGAAATCCTGGCAATGTCAGAGGATGGAGTGGCAAGTGGTCGAAGCACAAGTAACCAAACGAAGAAGTGGGTTGACGCTGTCGCACCTTGTGTTCCGCGTGAAAGTGGAGCTTCTGCGAATCAGTCTACAACGCATGCAGAACACAATGAAGGTGCTGTAGCTGGGAGAACTTCAGAGGAGGAGTCTGGCTTAACGCGCGGCCAACTTTCTGCGCGCCATTCCTTTTCAAAGGACCTGCCAATTTTCAGTGGCAAACCTGAGGAATGGCCAATATTTTTTAGCGCGTTCGAGGAAAGTACTCGTCTTTGCGGATTTTCTAAATCTGAAAATTTGTTGAGATTACAGAAATGCCTCAAGGGAAAGGCGTTTGAAGTGGTGAGTAGCCATCTTCTGCTTCCAAACAATGTACCGGAAATCATCAGTATACTAAAAATGATGTTTGGCCGCCCCGAGATAATAATTAACGCCTTATTACAAAAAATTCGCTGCGAGCCCCCGCCAAAGGCCGACAGATTGGACAGTCTCGTGAGCTATTCAATTTCAGTCCGCAACCTTTGTTCGTCTCTAGAAGCTTCTGGTTTAAACAATCATAAGCATAATCCACTACTGCTTCAAGAACTCGTAGACAAGCTACCCCCACAAACAAAACTAAACTGGGCTATGTACTGCGTAGGCAGTAATCCGGATATCTCTAGTTTTTCTATGTGGTTATTTGATATCGCTGAAGCAATAGTGAAGATTACTCCAAATATGGGTTCCATCAAAATAACCGGGAACGTAAATGCCCACGAAAGGGAAGACACTTCACATGTTAAACGGTACTGTCCGGTCTGCAACAATAACCATAAAATTGAAAACTGTGAAAAATTTTCAAAAATGAAGTTATCGGAACGTTGGGATCGTGTACGTCAGTGCAAATTGTGTCGGTTGTGCCTCAAACAACATGGAAACTTCCGTTGCTCTGATGCAAAATGCCCCATTGAAGGATGTGATGCCAGGCATCACAAGCTACTGCATAAATTTCAAATGAGGACCAATGTTTCAGCGCATACAAGCTCATCCAGGAATTGCTCCTATTTCAAGATACTGCCGGTCAAACTATATAACAAAGGGATTCAAGTAGAAACATACGCCTTTCTCGACGACGGTTCCAGCGTCACACTCATCCAAGAGGACATATCCAATCAACTTGGCTTGAAAGGAGAAAGTAGTGACCTATGCTTGAAATGGACTTCCGAAACGTCACGCATTGAGAAGAATTCGATGAAAGTCAATTGTTCAATTTCTGGCTGCACTCCGAACTCTAAGAAGTACGAACTTCTTAACGTATATACCATAAAGAATCTCTCTTTGCCGGAACAATCCATCTTAAAAGACGACGTCATTCACCACAAGCATATTCGAAATATTCCATTATCGTACTTCAATAACGTCCGTCCTAAAATCCTAATTGGTCTCAATAATGGATTTGTTTGTAATAGTCTGAAAGTTATGGAGGGAGCACCCGATGAACCTATGGCCTCTAAAACTCGTCTTGGTTGGGTTATTCACGGTGGTGGCAACCTACACTTAACGCGCCGTATCAATCACCACTTTGAGCATTGTAGCTGCGAATTTGAAATGCAAAAACTCCACGATATGGTCACAGACTATCTTTCATTAGAAAATGCTGGACGACTGCACGAGCTGGAGAGCGAAGAAGAAAAGCGCGCTAGGAATATACTGCAAGAAACAACAAAGCGAATCGGCTGCAGATTTGAGACAGGATTACTGTGGAAAGAAAACATCCCACAGGTGCCAAATAGCTATCAAATGGCGGCAAAGCGCCTTATGTGTCTGGAGAAAAAAACGAAAGCCGAAGATATTCCCATAATTAACGAGCAGATCAATGCCTTAGTTCAAAAGGGATATGCGCGAAAGTTGTCCGCTGAAGAAGCCGAAAAGGAAAATGGTATCACATGGTATCTGCCGATATTTACCGTCATCAATCCAAATAAACCGGGGAAAATTCGTTTGGTTTGGGATGCCGCCGCAAAGGTAAAAGGTACCTCGCTAAACTCTTTACTTCTCAAAGGCCCAGACTTAGTGACCCCACTACTTTCTGTTCTCTACGGATTCCGAATGAAACAATACGCTATTTGTGGAGATATTAAAGAGATGTTTCACCAGGTAAGGATTCGTACAGAGGATCGAAACGCTCAGCGATTTCTGTGGAGGAATGGCGAAAGCAATAGAGATCCAGATATATACATTATGCAAGTAATGACATTTGGTGCTGTGTGTTCGCCAAGCGCTGCGCAATTCGTGAAAAATTTAAACGCGACAGAATTCGAAGAGCAATTCCCGCGAGCCGTTAACTCAATAAAGAACCATCACTATGTCGACGATTTGCTAGACTGCGCGGACTCAGAGGATGAATTAATCAAGTTGGCTAGGCAAGTTGCATACATACATGGCAAGGGTGGGTTCTTAATAAGGAACTGGAAGTCGAATTCAAATTCTGTAATGGAGATGCTTGAGGAGTTGGAGGAGCCTTCAAGAGTTTCTATCGGTACAAAAATGGAAGATTCGTCAGTCGAGAAAGTTCTTGGTATGTGGTGGTCCACAAAAGACGACACATTTACCTACTCCTTAAGATTAAATAGAGTAAATAAAGATGTGCTCTCTGGACTGAAACGCCCGAACAAGACCGATATTCTTAGAACCTTAATGTCGATATTCGACCCAATGGGGTTTTTGTCCCATTATGTCGTCTACCTTAAAATCTTGTTGCAGGAGGTGTGGAGAACTACAGAAGGATGGACTGACGAAGTGAACGATGAGATTTTCAAAAAATGGAAAATCTGGGTAGAATTGCTACCAAATATTGAAAAAGTTAGAGTTCCTCGTTGGTACAACACCAAGCCAGGCTCTCAGACTCAACTTCATATATTCGTAGATGCCAGCTAATGCGCGTATGCTGCCGTTGCCTACTGCCGCGTATCCTCATCCCAGGACGTCAAGCTATCCTTGATAGCAGCCAAAGTAAAGGTCGCTCCGAAGCAGCCGATATCAATTCCACGAATGGAACTGATGGCAGCAGTACTTGGTGTTCGCTTGGCTAATTCGATTGCCACGTGCGACTTTAATTTTGAAAAACGCTGTTTCTGGTCGGACTCAAGAACCGTGTTGGCATGGCTGAATGCTGATCCGAGAAACTACAAGCAATTCGTTATGCATCGCGTTGGAGAGGTTCTTGAGAGTAGCAATTTTTTGGAGTGGCGATATGTACCGACAAAAGAGAACGTAGCAGATGACGCCACCAAATGGAAAGCAACATTCAGATTCGACATGTCAAGCAGATGGTTCGAGGGCCCAACTTTCTTAAAAAATGACGAGTCGATGTGGCCCAGAACTTCTCAACTTCTAAAGGCTACTGAAGAATTAAGGCCACACCTTGTAACGCTGCATTGTAAAGGTAAGAATGACAGTGTCATTAATTTTCAAAGATTCTCCTCATGGAAGCGACTGCTGAACACCCTTGTAAAAGTGTTTACGTTCATATATAATCTAAGACAAAAGAAGTCAGAAATCCCTTTCAAAACTGAAACTTATACGACGGCAGAAAATTTCTTGCTAAAGCAAATACAAGCTGAATCTTTTGAGGACGAGATCGTTGAACTCCGGAGCCGCAATGGGAAACTATCGAAGTCAAGCATTTTGTTTAAATGTTCCCCATATTTAGATGAGGATGGTATAATTCGAATGCAAGGCAGAATCGATGCAACCTCTGTAGTTTCTGAACATGCAAAACGACCAATAATACTGCCAAGAGACCATTATGGCACGTCTCTTCTAATTCACGATTATCATACCAAATTTCATCATATTCATCATAGCACATGCCTAAACGAATTGCGTCAAAAATTTTACATTCCCAAATTGCGAGCCCTGTTAAAAAAAGTGCGCGGCAATTGTGAATACTGCAAAAATTTAAGCGCAACGCCACACGTTCCTGAAATGGCGCCACTTCCCAAAGCTCGGCTTTCGTCATTCACTAGACCATTTTCCTACGTCGGAATCGATTATTTTGGCCCACTGTATATCAAGGTTTCAAGGCATCAGGAAAAACGGTGGGGAGTTCTATTTACCTGTCTTACGATTCGCGCAATACATATCGAAATAGCGCGAAATATGACTACTGACAGCTGTATTATGGCTATTCAAAACTTTGTTGCTCGCCGAGGAACCCCAATGGGAATTTATTGCGATAACGGCACAAACTTCAAGGGAGCCGAGACGGAGCTTGCAAACTCACTGAAAGCAGTAAACCTAACAAATCTCTCTGAGAAGTTTACGTCATCAACCACCAGGTGGCATTTCAATCCACCAGCCTCACCGCATATGGGTGGAAGCTGGGAACGCTTAGTTCAAACAGTAAAGAAGGTTCTTTACCAAATAACCCCAAGCTTCATTTTTACTGAAGACACTCTTTACAATGGTCTACTGGAATGCGAACGAGTAATTAACTCAAGACCTCTCACCTACGTTGATCTAGATTCGACAAATGATGAAGCGCTTACCCCAAATCACTTTCTACTTGGTTCTTCCAACGGAGATAAACCTCTTGGTGAGTTTACTCGAGATGAGTACATCCTGCGGAAAAATTGGAGAAAGGCGCAATATTTTGCAGATCAATTCTGGAAACGTTGGGTAAATGAATATCTCCCTACACTAACCAAACGCACAAAGTGGTTCAGCAAAAGCACTCCTCTCGAAGTCGGCGATATAGTAATAGTGGTTGACCCAATGCTACCAAGGAACAATTGGCCAAGGGGTATCGTAAAAACTGTCAACAAATCCAAGGATGGTCAAGTGCGAAGCACAGCCGTTGCAACTAGTGGAGGACTGTATACAAGACCGGTTGCAAAACTGGCCAAGTTGGATGTACGACCTCAAAATTCTCAAGATTGATTCGGTTAAAACGAGCTTTTAACGAGGGGGAGAATGTTGAGAATTTAATCATACTACCTTTCCTTTTTCTATTCGTTTGTTTAAAAATCAATGTTCTAAAAGAATTTTGAATTGAATGGAAAAAAGAAAAAGTTGGGAATTTTTTCGATTTGGAAAAAGGAAACTATTTTAATTTGAAGCCTTTTTTTATAAATAAAAAATAAACGCTCTCAAAAAAATAGCTCTTTGTTTTCCTAAACTCTGGCTCGAAGGATTCGAACCAGAAGGTTTAAAGATAATTTCCAACAAGTACCATTTTGACGCGCCCTCCTTCAATAGGCAATGAAAGTTATGAAATAAAGTATTATCTGAGACTGCGTGTGTTTCTGCTAATCGGTTTATGCGAAATAAGAAGCTCTCAACAGTCATTTCTTTAGTGGTACCGTCAAATTTTATGTGCCATTTATTGAGGTCTACATTATTAGGTCTTTCATGAGTTGCTTACGGCTCATTTGTTCTAGAATGGCTCATATGTTCGTATTGTCGGGGTATTGTCCCTAACCCTAATGGTGCTTCTGCAGGGGTAGACTGTGTGTGTCTGATAGGTTGTGAAGCGCTATTTTCTAGTCCTATAATTCGACCTTCCACTCCTTCAAATTTATTTTGCATTAGTTTCAATTCCTTCATACATTCATTCAAGAATTTGTTATTAGTAGAGATCATTATGGCCAGATTGGTCATTTGCATTTGCCATGGAACATCCAT
Source organism: Chlorops oryzae (assembly GCA_020466095.1). Lineage (NCBI taxonomy): Eukaryota > Metazoa > Arthropoda > Insecta > Diptera > Chloropidae > Chlorops > Chlorops oryzae. Next base: position 118,491,217 of record CM035806.1, read on the forward strand.
ATCGCCATGGTACCCTTCCGCTGGTTTGTCTGTTACTGGGCCCTGAGCTTTACCTATATCTGGGCAAACTTGGTCTGGGGGTGGATTCCCTATTGCTCCCTGTTCTTCTTCGTTCATCATTTCGGATATTTTGTCTATTGCTATAGAAAACCCACGCGGGCTTAATGCTTGGTTGTTACTACTTTGATTTGAGCTGACACCCGCAAATGTGGTTGTTAAATTGTCTCTTGAGGCTTGTTGTAATTGTTTATAACGATTTATGGTCAAGATTTGATCAGAATAATATCTATCTTCAATTTTTTTGTCCATAAAAAAATTTTCGTGAATGAATTTTTGCGTTTGATTTCTCTCACCTTTCTTTTTCTAAACAAAAAATAGAAAAAACAAGTAAAGAAGTTTACATCGGCTAAGCCGATTGCACACATACCTTTTTCTCAGCCTGAAATATGTTAAAACATTACCTTAACAAAAATTCCTGCCGTTTTCGTTGTTCTAGCTTGGATATCTATTTATACCTTATCTGTACTTCGATTTAGCTTCTCAGACGCGAGATTATTATTAAGCACAAAATTTTCGCGGATGGTGAGCATGGTGAGTTTTAACCGTTAGAGGATATTTTGTCTAGCTGCGAAAACCTCAATTCAAAATAGTGAAAACCAAATTTTTGCAAATTTCGCGAATGGTGGTCATGGTCAAAATTTAACCGTTAGAGGACATTTTGTCTAGCTGCGAAAACCTCAATTCAAAATAGTGAAAATAAATTTTTGCGAATTTCGCGAATGGTGGTCATGGTCAAAATTTAACCATAAGTGACGACTTTATTTGGCGGCAAAATACACAACCAGAAGAAGCAAAAAAAAAGCATTTTTGTATTCAGATATGAGAATAAGAGAAAGAGTGTTTTGTTCTAATGTGTAGGATGATGACCATAGTTATAGCGATGTCGCAATTTTTTTTCAGCGAAAGCTTAAGTCTACATACATAGTAGCTATTGTAAGGTGGTGACTGCGTCAACCAAGATTGGGAACCGCTGTTCCGAATCGAAAAAGAGAATGTTGGGGAACGCAGGAAGACAAATTAACTGCAGTATCGGCACTTAAAGAAATCTAAATATTCTCACATTGTAAAATGATGCCGGGACTTTTGAAAATTAATTATAATCACGTTCAAGGGATATTTGCCGAGGTTGCATTCTCAGAAACTCTTGACTTCCAAGGCACTTGACAAAAGATTTGTCCAAAAAACTAGATTCCAAGCGACGTACAGTTAGGCCTGCCGGCAAGCAGGCAGCAATAGCGAAATTCGAATCGCACAGTTCTCCTACAATGTTGCAGTCTGTATCATAAAAAACTAAAACAAATAAACTACCAAAGAGGGCTCAATGCTCGTCAGCACGACTCCGTCCGACTTGGAAAACCCAGGCAAGGGAGAATTCTGCCTACGTTGCATTCCCACGATCGGTGCCGGCCGATCGCCTTTCAAGTCACGTTGTCTCAACGTGTGTGCGCCGTCGCGGCCAGCAAGCCGTCGACGGCTACGTAGCGTTAGGAAGTCGTAAAGGAAAATAAAATTCCTAACGCCAGAGAGTTGATTTTTGTTAGTGAAGCCGCGAGGAACTGTCGGTTCACTGGTGCTACTTTGGAATAGCAAAGGAAAATTTGTGAAATTGGTGTTGAAAGTCAGTCCTCATTAAAGGACTGACTTTGTGTTACAAGTAGTAATCGAGTGTGCTCGAAGTTTAGGGAAAGAAATGAAAATAAGCCAATAAAAATTAAAATTTGTCAAATTGTGTTGAAAGTCAGTCCTCATTAAAGGACTGAATTGTGTTACAAGTAGTAATCGAGTGTGCTCGAAGTTTAGGGAAAGAAATGAAAATAAGCCAATAAAATTTAAAATTTGTCAAATTGTGTTGAAAGTCAGTCCTCATTAAAGGACTGACTTTGTGTTACAAGTAGTAATCGAGTGTGCTCGAAGTTTAAGGAAAGAAATGAAAATAAGCCAATAAAAATTAAAATTTGTCAAATTGTGTTGAAAGTCAGTCCTCATTAAAGGACTGACTTTGTGTTAAAAGTAGTAATCGAGTGTGCTCGAATTTTAAGGAAAGATTAATTTTGATTAAAACAAAAAAAAGATTGTGCCATTTTCTTGATTGTGAAAAAAAAGGAAAGAAAAAAAAAAAGAGAAATAAATAAACATAGTGAACTAAAATTTAATTCTGGTGCGTTTTTTTAAAAAAAGAGAAAGAAAAAAAAAAAGAAATATTGTAACAACGACACCCCCTTTTTCCCCCTTTTTTCCCCTTTTTCAAACAAAAAAAAAAAAGAGAAGGAAACAATAACGTTACACTCCTTCTTCCCCTTTTCCCAACGAAAAAGAAAGAAGAATAAAAAAAAAAACGTTACACTGGCGCAGCCGCATTTTTCGAACTTCGTTTCCAAGGAAAGAAAAATGGTGAGTCAAAGTAATCTCTCCAATTTCCTAATTATGTTGATTTTAATTTTGTTTTTTATATATATCGTGAAATCAAAAAATTAAAGACGAGCAATTATTTATTTTTGGTTTAAATTGGTGTTGTGGGAACGATTTCCTTTTCTGGTTTCAAAATTAAAAAAAAAAAGAACAATTAAGAAAAAACAAGAAACTAATTTTTTGTTTAAGTGCATCGGTTAAATCTATTTATGTTTAAAAATTGGCAGTTTTCATTCGTATGATCGAATTGTTGAATTTGGTTATGTAGTAACCTCGATCGTTAAATCGTGGCTCTATGTAAGAATTCAACAAAGAAATCATGTGCGATCTGCTCAAGCAAACATAAATATATTATTTCCCATATTTTTCTGAATTTTATCTGAACAAAAACGATCTTGTGCGTAAGCTAGCGGCGCAGCGTTCTCTCTCGGCTGCCGCTCACTTTTAGTTTCCCCTTGCCTGAAAAAGACAAATCAAGCATACACATAGCAAGGGTTCGTTAGACTACGCTGCGATCGTTTGAGTAAAATAAAGAAAGAAAACGATCGTTGCAGCTCTGCAAATGTTGTTTGTGCTGTCGTGTGTTTTTTCAGATGCGGTAAAAATTTATTTCACGTTTTCGGATTTATAACAGGAAATAAATTAATATATATATCTTGAAGTGCTAAGTACAAGAGGAGAGGAGGTGAGAAATTAATATTTCAATGGTTTTCCAATTTTAATGAAATCACGTACAAAAAAAAAAAAAAAGAATGTATAAGTATACATAAATTTCACATCAAGTTTTAGAGCAGTTGGACGAAAAAATTTTTTTTAGTTTCTCTATTCTTCTTCTCTCTGTGCGAACTATGTGTGATATTGCGATAAAATTGAATCTGTCTTGCTGATACGTATGATTGTCGGGGTATTTTTAGGGAGAAAAAATTTTTTTTGCAAGCGGGAATAAAACAAAAAAAAAAAAAATAATATATATATATATATATAATTTGTTGTCAGAAAATATTTTTATGGTTCTACTGGCTGTCTATCTACCGTTAGACAGTTCATCGTTCGTTAATATTCGCGGCCGGGTACAACATTTTAATTTTGTTTTCTTAACGAGTGACCCCACGTTCGGAAAAAAGAAAAAAGCATTGGGTGGTGCGATTCAGTAACCGTTTTTTTTTGAACTCGTTTGATACTTCTATTTTGAATTCACCTTTATGAATAAAACACAATCAAATGGATTTTTCTCTTACCATAAAGTCTGGCTAAATTGAAAAGGAAGTAGGAGAATTGAAGCAGAATTTAAGGCAATCGGAAGATAGAGCAACAACTATTTTAGCGGAAGTGTGGGACCTTACTAAACAAATAAATCCCAGTAGAGAGGCAGTTACCTTATTAGAAGACAATTTAGCTGTCAAGCGTTATACCCGTTTAGAAGAAGATTTATTTCTCTTAGAAAACGCCAAACACTGCGTTGGTTCAAATACAGAAAAGAATAAGGAGAAAATTAGTCAGTTGACAGAAACAGTCGCCCTTTTAGAAAAGAATTGCTTAGAATTGAGTAAAAGAATAAAAGCAAGCGCAGCGCTCATTGAGGAGTCTGAAGCAAATAACGAGATTCTCAGAGAAGCATTAAGTAGCGCTGTAGGAGGACAAGTAGCTGAAGAATTGGAACGAAGTAAGGCAGCAGCGAGGGAACAGAAGAAGGAAACCGAATACCTCAAGGTAGAAGTTAGAAATTTACGAGAAAGTTTAAAGAATCTCTGTCGCACTTCGCCCTCTCCTTCCCGTACTCCCACCCCAATAACACCTGAGCAACCAGAACAATCCGGTCAGCGTAATAAGGTTAGAGATTGCATTCCACACCAAGGACTTAAGGATATAATTCAAGAAGCGAGTATTCCAACTATAACAATTACAATGGCCAACCCTACAAATATTAAAGAAGTAATGAAAAATATTAACAGATTAGTACCATATTTCGCGGCCACCAATGGCCCGGAACTTAGAGCAGATGTTCATAGATTTATCGCCGGTTGCGAATTAGCAAAATTAACAATTAATGAGCACGACACACAGAATGCAATAAAGTGCATTAAACAAAGATTAGCGGGCCATGCTTTCGAGTCATTGTCAAACAAAGTTTTTAGCAATGTTGACGAACTGTGCGAGTTCGTCAAACAAATTTTTCTAAAGAAGAGAACCCTCGAAGATATAAGAGCAGAAATGATATCGAGTAAACAGAAAGCAGGAGAATCTATTTGTCTTTTTGGGGGTAGGGTGGAGGCCTTATTGAATGAAGCAGAAAGTATCATTAGCGATAAATGGAGTGAACAGGAATCACTTTCCGCGTTAGACGAATATAAAAATTTAGCACCTAAACGGTTTATAATGGGTTTAAGAGAGCCCTCAATCAAACATCGTTTCGTAGGATGCCAAAACAAACTCATTCGCGACCTCGTAAAAATAGGTGAGGAAGCCGAGGAGTTGTTTGGCGATACCCCCTTGCACATAAATACAGTGGACTCGGCTGGTCAAAATGCCACGAGACCACCAAGTACACCTAAGTGTTCTTTCTGCCAGCGGGAGGGTTACTCGACTGAATCGTGTTTTCGTGCGAGAGGAAACAATCAGAGTAGTTGGAACGGCCAAGAAATGACCCGACGTACGCAAACTAACTGTACTTACTGCTCACGACGCGGTCATGTTTACAACAATTGTTTCGAGCGGCTCGGAAAACTTTTCTGTCAGGTATGTCTAATGAAAGGCCATGAAACTAACCCATTCTGCCAACAACCCGCACTAACGGATGGGCGAAATTTTTCCAGACGAAATCCTTTCCCGGGGCCTACAACATCAAACTCGCAAGCGGTAAACCAACAATCGACTCCAGCAAACTCCTTAACGAACAATCGAAGTAGCACAACTCCCCAAACACAAGAACGAAATCCGAACAATCCAGTGCAGTGCTACAGATGTAAAGAATTTGGTCACATTGCCCGGAACTGCACCAAGCAACTACAGGATCAGGGAAACTTATTGCGGCCCAGTCTCGGCCAATAGACTGGAATGCCGAAAATAATTATAATAAACGGCCGAACCAGTTGTTGGAAGCCCAGCAACCGAAAGTAACGACACCAGACCCATTGGAAGAAAAACCCGCAATCGACGAAGTCCCTAGCTCCAATTCAAAGACGTTACGCAGTCAAAAGTCAACGGATTGTACTCCTTGAAAGGTCAAAAAACCTGTAAAGAAGGTGACATTCAATGACACAATAACAACATTTGTGTATGCCTTAGAAAAGGACTCTGAGCTGAGGGGCATCAGCGATACAAAAACTAGAAATTTCATCTCAAAAGTAAAAAATTGTTTTTCGATTTTCAACTTTGTATTGTATATATTTCAATTGATTTTAATAAATTCTATGAACTTTGTTGTGTCCAAAATGAATGAGTTAAAACAAAATTTTTGGATTTTCATGGGTAAGAAAGAATCCTCAATATTCGACTGCGAGTGTTCAAAAAACGCACAGTTCAGTTGGGGGAAATTACTTCGAAAATTTACCTTCAAATCAGGACACAATGAGGATATAGCTAACAGTTTAAATTTGAGACACGAGCTTCCGGTAGAAGATGCTTTTATAGAAATACCGTGCCAACAAACGTATAGGAGAAAAGCCACATTGTTAATTGATTCTGGTGCGGATACCAGTTTGATTAGAAGAGAATCGTTAGCAGATGATGTAGACATTGATTTTAAAAAGGTGAAGCGTTTAGTAGGAGCTTTCGGAGGAGACTCCAGCACTATAGGTGAAGTGAAAATAGAACACGATCAGATTCCGTCATTAAAGTTTAATATGCAAGTAGTCCCTTATGGTACAAATTTGCCAGCGGATGGTCTCCTTGGACGAGATTCACTCTGGAATAAGACCATAACGGATACGATAAGAAAAAATATCACTTTTGTTGAAAAGGGAGCACAGGTAGCTACCCTACCGTTAATTTTGAAGAATTCTTCTTGTAATGTTCACGTGGCTAGAAAAACCACAATTCAACCGAGATCGATAAGAATAATTGCAGTTAGTACAGGGTTACTAACGAATGATTTAGTGGTGCACAAAAGAGAAGTGGCACCAAACGTTTATATTGGAGAAAGTATTACAAAACCCCGGAATGGGTTGGGATATGTATCAGTTTTGAATGCCTCAGAGGATCAGGCTAAATTAGATATGAAAACCGAACTACAGTATAGTCTTTTAGACGACTATGCGATGTTACGCGAGAATTTTTCTAAGTATGGAGCTAAAAATTATAAATCACCCGTTTCTTGTCTGAATATTAATACGTGTGCATCCGACTCCGGTGGGGAACGATTTCCGCTTTTAGTCAATACCCTGTCACTGGATGTTAACCTAAATGATGAAGAGCGAACTTCGCTATTGAAAATATGTGAAGATTTTCAGGACGTTTTCCATCTAAAAGGGGATTATCTAAGTTACACTACTACTTTACGTCATGAAATTCCCACAGAACCTGGCCATCCACCAGTAAACATTAGACAGTATCGCCTGCCCGAAGCGCATAAAGAAGAGATAAATAGGCAAGTCGAGGAAATGCTCGAACAAGAGATTATAACCCCTAGTATTTCGCCATGGAATTCTCCCATTATTTTGGTGCCAAATGGAGAAAAGAAGTGGAGGCTAGTGGTGGACTTTCGTAAATTGAATGAGCAAACAATTAAACAAGTTTTTCCAATTCCTAGGATTGACGAGATACTCGACCAGCTAGGGTGTAGTCGTTATTTTACCACGCTAGATTTAGCTAGCGGATACCATCAAGTATTGGTAGATGAGGACGACCGAAAGAAGACAGCCTTCAGCACAGGTCAGGGACATTATGAATTTTTACGAATGCCGTTTGGCCTAACAGGGGCACCGGCAACATTCCAACGAATAATGAATCATATTCTTACAGGGATTCAAGGAATAGATTGTTTTGTTTACTTAGATGATATTGTAGTCTACGGCAGAAATTTAAAGGAGCACGAAATACGTTTGCGAAAGGTTCTACAGGCGCTAAGAGAAAACAACCTAAAAATACAAACAGAAAAGTGTCAATTTTTAAGAAGAGAGGTGGTTTATTTGGGTCATCGCTGTTCTGAGCAAGGTGTTTTGCCAGATCCAGGCAAGGTAGAGTGTGTGAAGCGTTTCCCAGCACCCAGGAATAAAAAACAACTACAATCTTTCCTGGGTTTGGTGAACTACTATAGGAAATTTATTCCCAATGCAGCCCGAATATTGCTGCCTCTAACCAATTTGCTAAAAAAGGATGTCGAGTACGAGTGGTCTGAGTCTTGTCAAAGCGCAATGGTAGCCTTAAAAACCGCTATTACCAGTCCGCCGATTTTAAGATATGCGGATTTTTCTCAACCCTTCTTGCTGACTACAGATGCCAGCAATGAGGCGTTGGGAGCAATTCTATCACAAGGAGTTCTGGGAGAAGACCTACCGATTTATTTTGCAAGTAGAGCGTTGAGTCAGACGGAGCAAAGATACTCAACAATAGAGAAGGAGTTCTTGGCTATAGTGTGGGCCACAAAAAATTTTAGATCATATTTACTAGGACGTCATTTCACTATTTACATTGACCATAAGCCGTTGAGAGGAATAGCGAATTTAAAAGACCAAACTTCTAGGTTGGCTAGATTCCGACACAAGTTGTCAGAGTTCGACTTTGAAATTTGTTATAAGCCGGGGAAAACAAATCAGAATGCGGACGCTCTAAGTAGATTGCCCTACGAAGATACCAACATAGCCGTAGTGACAAGATCTCAGGCCAGGCAAAAGACAGACCCGTCAGATAGTTCAGGAAATTTGTTTAAAAAATAACGAAGAAGGGGATATGTTAGAAAACCCTGATTTGGGAAAGGAAGACTCTGCCGTTTTCCTGACAGACCCCAGGGATATAAAAAATGTACTAAAACAATTTCATGATAGTCCGATGGGTGGGCATAAAGGGGCCCTAAAAACATATTTCCGTATTCGCCGCCAATTTAAGTGGAGCGGCATGCAACGCCAAATCAGAGATTATGTCAAGGCATGTACTAATTGTCAGCAGAATAAGGCTAGCAAAGCAACAAAAATGCCCATGGTCATAACCGATACGGCTCATAGACCATTCGACAAATTGTTTATGGACGTGGTGGGTCCTCTACCTACCACCGCCTCAGGCAACAGATATATTCTCACAATAATAGATGATTTTTCTAAATATTTCATTTGTGCGGCCATGCCGGATGCAGAGGCTAGCACAGTAGCGAAAATTTTTTTTAAAGAGGTCATTTCGAAATTTGGTATACCACGACTTCTGGTGACCGATAACGGCACGAACTTTACTTCCAAACTATTTTCAGATATTTGCAAGCTACTGGGAGTGAAAAGACTTACAACTAGTCCATATCACCCTCAGTCAAACGGGGCACTGGAAAGATGTCACCGGCCTTTGGCCGAACATCTTCGTATGGTGGTAAATGAAGATGGTACGAACTGGGACGAATGGCTATGCCATTCTTTGCACGTTCATAATAATTCGGTCCACACCGCAACCAAACATACGCACTGCTTTTTGGTTTCGATGTCGACTTGCCAGTAAATTTAAAGAAAAAACCCATACCTCTCTATAACCCAGACGACTACAGCAAAATTCTGAAATACCAAATTCAAAGAACGTATGAATTGGTACGTAAAAACCAAGAAAAATCAAAAGAAAATTCGAAGAAATATTATGATACCACAGTAAATTTCCAATCATTTAAAAGCGGGGAAAAGGTTTGGCTAAAAAACCAGAATCGCAAAAACAAATTTTCATCACCCTGGGCGGGCCCTTATACAGTAGTGTCCGCTATTGGTCCGGTGAATACCAAGCTTTTGATAAAGGGAAAAGAGAAAACGTACCACAACAACCTCTTGAAACCATATAACCAATAATAAAGAAAACAATTTTATATTTTAGTAAATCTAATAACAAATTAAGGCAATACATAAGCAACTAAGGTGGTGGTATTGCGCTTAATACTAAAAATAAGAACTTTATATCTTTTATTCTCTCAAATCAGATTCCCGTTCAGTACCGAGTACATTGGAATCCCTCCTCAACACGGAAATTATAATAGACAATTAAAAGAGTGAGTGCCGCCAAAAAGAACAAATTATTTTACAAAACCTAAATTGGATTTACTTAGCAGAAACAAAGCGACATCGTTTATTTTTTTTAGTTCTGTCTTATTCTAGGAATACGGCTTGACACCGGGACAAATCAACAAAGTCAAACCTCAATAGACATCGAATCTACGCCCTCATTTAAATTTTCGCATGATCATTAACCCATAGGTTCCCAAAATGGAAATGATAGCACTTAGAAATTTAACCTTGGAAGAGCTACGAAAGACTTGTAGAAATTTCAATTTAGTTCCCAGAGGCGAGCGGGCCGAGATGCAACGCCGCTTATTGTTACATATAGGAAAATTGAAAGGGGAAATTAAAAACCCGCCTAGACTTTTTACACATATGAGGTGCTGTTGTGACGTCTGCAATAACATTTGGCATCAACCAAAGAAAAACATTGTAGAAAAGAAAGGTACAGGCGAAAATCCCGATAAAGCAGTTTACGAGAAAACCCCTTCCCCCATGGAAAAAGAACACAACCTAGACCGACGTCGAATTTTCAAGGAAATAATGATTTACGACTCGAATGGAGAGCAACACGCTATGACAGCATTCTTGGACACAGGCAGTGACTTAAGTACAATATCAACCTTCAAATATTTTGAGCTTTTTAATGAAAGAGATTTCGAGGGAAAAGGTACCCTCGTTTACGGTGTGGGGGGAGGTCAAACGAAGACGGAAGGGACAGTTAGCGTTAGGATAAAAATCGATAACTTGCCACTTCTACTGAAGATGCACATCATGCATGAAGCGGATGCTCTGTTCCAAATCACAATCGGTAACGACATCCTTAAGTATTTAGACATCTTGATTTCCGAAGAGGGAGCCACATTTCTCCGGAAGACACAAGACGCTTCCCCTCACGACCTTCGCGTTATCAGCACGACCTTCAATTATTCTACAGCCACTAGATCAGTTTTTGAAGAAGAACTCTTAAACTTCAATGTTCAAAATTCGCCGAATAGTACATTGCACGAAGAACTCGATTTAGTGCATTTAAATCATATCACTCGAGAAGAAATAGAACTATTAGTCAGGAACTATCGCTCAATCAAAATTTTCAATTCGCCAGTAAAGTTGGGATTGAGATTAAGCGACAACATTCCATTTTCGCATCTCCCAGCCAAGCTGCCCGCATGCGATCGAGAAATAGTCAATACCCAGGTGAATGAGTGGTTAAACGAGGGGACAATTCGGCTCAGCACATCTGAATACTCATCACCAATCTATAAAGTATCAGGAGTAAACAGAAAGGAGTTTTTCAGGGTCGACTACCACAAGTTAAATCAGAAAATTATTCCGGAGAACTCGCCGGTGTTATCCCTCGACGATGTACTGAAGAGACTGCAAGAAGCGAAATTTTACACCGCGTTGGTGGTAAAAGCAAGCTCTTTACGTATACCAATTGCAGAAGGCTCCAAACATTTTACATCATTTGTAACAGAAGATGGACAATATGAATTCAATTACGTACCTTTTGGTTTAGCTAACAGACAGACAGTAGTCAACCAGTTCATTAACAATATTTGACAGGATTTATTTAAAAGTAACGCCAAAATCTTTTTTGAAGACCAAATAGTCATCGCAGCCAACTCAGAATTGGAAGGGATACATAATTTAACCAAAGTATTAAAAGCGGTAAAAGAAGGGGGACTAGACATAAATTGGATTAATAGCACGTACATGTCGAGCGAGTTCCTTTTTAGGGGGTATCAAATAGAGGGGGCAACAATAAGACCAGCTAAAAAATTTCTGAGAAAGATACGAAGATCACCATTCCCACACGATCAAGATTCAGTAAAGAAATTCCTAGGATTAACATCGCACCTAAGAAGGTTCGTTCCAGAGTATGCAATGGTAGTAAAGCCACTACCAGACCTACTCCGAAAAAATTCAAAGTTCTCTGTTAATATCAAATGCGAGCTAGCATTCAAACAAATTAAAGAATGCTTAATGAATGCCCCGGTTTTGACATTATTCAATCCGGACACCCTGAAGAAAATCCTGAAGTTGGCAAATCAACATACCTATAGCGTTACCCTCCTCCAAAAGATTCCTCCCCATTTTTCGTGGTTTCCTATTGAATCTAAAAGTAGAAGAACAACATATTCAGAATATCGGTATTCGCAATGTGAATTGGAGGTTCTGGCCGCCATTTCCGCGTTGAAGAAGTGGAAAACCCACTTAAGGGACACAAAAGTTCGAATCGTAACTAATAGTGGGGCTTTTTCAAATGCCATGAGTAAGGCAGACAAACAACCCCGTGTAGAACGATGGAAAAGCTTCCTGCAGGAATTCGACTATAGTCTGGAGTACCGTCATCAGCCAAGACCAAAAGAAGACACAATTTTAAACAGAATATATCAATTATTAGTAGAGACCACCTTGAAAGAAAGATTAAAAGCAGACCAACAACAGGACCAATGGACTAGACTAGTTATCCAGCTAATAGAGCATACCGAGTACGAGGACTTTTTCCTGCAGTGCGGGGTGTTGCACAAAGATCCCACTAAGGAACTTTTGGTAATACCCGTAACGTTGGAACGGGAAATCATTAACATCGCACATGGTCAAGGACATCTGTCAGCAAAAGAAACTTAATATTTGCTGGAGGATTCCGTATTTATTCCAAATGTGAAATTAAAGGTAGAACAGATATTAAACGATTGTTTAGAATGCAGAATAACAAAACAGAGGTCAAAAGAACCATCAGGACTGCTCAGTCCAATCGATAAGGGGGACCGGCCTTTACGAACGCTATATCTGGGTCACGTGGGACCATTTGCTCCAACGGTCAAACAATATACCCACATTCTAACAATAATAGACTCCTTTTCCAGATACATTTGGCTTTTTCCAATAAAGGAGATAGACAGGGCACAATTTATAGCTAAACTAGAAATACACTCCAAAATGTTCGGAAACCCTGATCGAGTATTAACAAACACGATTATGTTTAGAGCCCATTGTTTAAGTAACAACATAGAACACGTGACAGTAGTAGAAAAAATACCAACCGAAGGTTGTCTCACCGAATGGGTACACACGAAAATAATCAATTCATTAACCGAACTAAGTTCAGAACGACCAGAAGGCTGGTACAAATGCGTTAGGAGAGTCCAAGAAATGTTGAACTTTGCGCAACCCAAATCTTATCCCACTAAACTGCCTAACATTCCCGAAATGGAAGCGACAGCAATCGCTTATTTCGAGACTACAGGCGAAAATATCTGGCAGGAGGTAGATGAGGAGTTTTCACAAAGACGAGAATCCAACAGGAGAAAAATTAAGAGATATCAAGAGAAAAAATGAGAAGGAGTGTTAAGAATATAGCCGTCAAATAACCTAAATGCTCCATGTCCAGATAACCTTCAAACCATGCCCGCGAAATTAATCGTTGGTGTGGATATGTATAAGGATCGAGAATAGATTTATTGCTTCAACAGTAGTTCTACATGCAAGTGAAACATTCATTGCGTCATCAGTAAATTTAAATGCATAATAGTGAAATCATTTATTGCTTCGACAGTAGTTCTACATGTTAGCAAAACATTCATTGCTTCATCATTAACTCTAAGCGCATTGGTTTATGATCATGTATAACGGTAGTGAAATCAGTTGTTGCTTCATCAGTAGTTTAGCATGCATTTTTATGTTCAATACTTAGGCTGATTTTTCAACCATAACACTACATTAAATTATGTCTAATAAGAAAAAAAAAAAAAATTTTTTTTTCCTTTTTATGTATTAATATGGAGTAGTGCTTCGGCAAAATCTATACTACGAACTAACTTTTCGCCTCTGGCCGGCACAGCCCGCTAACCACTGTCCTATCGATGCATCCAACACTGAGCTTGAGAAATCAAGTAAAAGCAGGTGGGGCTCATGCCTCAGTCGGTCTCCTTAAGAGCCTGCGAGTGGGTTATTCTTCCTTTTTCCCTGACCCCAACTCTGGGATGCATCACAACAACCGTTGAGTGCTTGATACTAACAATATTTCATTACCAACAATTTTTTTTTCTTTCTAAACAGTCCTTTTACCCACCTGGGTAGAATTTTGTATTTTTAGGTGTACTAACGTTACTTGGTAACGCCAGGTCGGAGCTCTCGATTTCCCGCATTGAGGCCGAAGAAGGCTATGCCGAAATCAGCTTGGGAACCGAGGAAGTAGTCTGTAAATACAATTACATCGTACACTCGCTGAAACCTAACGATGTAATCAACGTGCTGGAAGCAATCCGAAAATCAGCGAAGCACATTGAAAACAACGAATATACATTTCTTATAAGGGAAGAAATAGAAGATATAGAGAGCATGTTGCAGACGCTCCTTCCAACCCGAATGAAACGAGGTCTACTTAACGTGGGGGGATCAGCCTTAAAATGGTTGTTCGGCACCTTAGACGATATCGATAGAGAGAACATCGAAGGTCATTTTGAAACAATAGGGAAAAATGAACACGAACTCATAAATAACATGAACAAGCAGATTCACATTAACCAAGAATTTCACGAAAATTTGGAGAAGATAAAAACAGTGATAGAGAAGGACAGAGAGGAGATAGCAACCGAACTACAAGCTCTGGGAAGTGTGAAATCTCAGTTCCAGGAACAAAATCTAGCTGTAACTTGTTTATTCAGATTAAAATTACTAAAGGATCAGATTTAGCAAATTCAGCAAAACATAGCCTCGGCCAGATCAGGCTTGATACAACCTCACATCCTGACACCGACCGAAATAAAAAATTTTCACATTGATTTCAACAAGTTAAAAAACATTAAGATAGGGACTGCTACTTTTCAACAAGATACAATTATTCTTGTCATCAAGGTTCCGTCCGAGAGTATTGTAGTACCGAAGCGTCTACTTATACCCATAACAAACAGTAACGGTTTTCGCATCACCTCATCCAAAGAAGTGGTGGTGGAAGTATATGGTACAATTTATGATTCCTCGGAGGAAGCCTCCATTTTTCAGGTAAAACCATCAACTCACTGTTCCATTAAGAAAAAATGTGAGTGGATAAAAAATGACGGGAGTGAAATAATGGAAATTAGCAGCGACATGTTAGTGCTTGACAACGTAAAAAAGTTGATACTTCAAAGTACGTGCGACAATAGAAAACTCAATTTAAGTGGCAACTTTCTTATTTCATTTTTTAACTGCTCACTGCAACTAAATAATATTAACTATACAAACAAAAGTTTAGAACACCAACAATTTTTTGTACTACCATCGCTTTTTCCGAATCTTACAACCGAAAGGGTATTGTCTTTTCCGGAAATAATTCTCAAACAGGAACAGAACTTGAACCAAATTGAGGAGTTGAAATTCCATAAAATCGCAACGACCTCTTATGCAGTCTCATCCTCAGTCATCATCTTTATACTGGCGGTTACCATATTCATAATATGCCGACGACAAAGGGCAGTAAATTTAGGGGTCCAACAAGTACAATTAAGACCCGAAAGAACTAGAGAGAGTTTAAGAACAATATTACAACGACTAAGGGAGGAGGGAACAGATGCAACAAGTCTTTAAAAATTTTTTTTGTTTTTTTTTTCGTTTTAGTACTCAAGTTGTACGGAGCTTGTACAACATGAGAAAGCGGTTTCAAACGAAGAGCCATGTTTAAATTTCTAAGGAGCCCCATTCAAAGGAAGCTCAAGAATTAAAGTTTTAAAAAAAAAAAAGAAAAAATCTCAAAGAAATTAAAGCTTTTATTTTATCTCAAAAACAAAAAATTTAAAAAAAAAAAAAAAAAAAAAAAATTAAAAATTTAATTGAAAATAAAAATAAATATAATATATATAAAAAAAAAAAATAATTCTAAATATGGCTGCGCGGAATGTCGTCCGCGCCAACTCGGAAAACATTTTCAAAATATTAATTTTTCCGGACTACTTAGTAGGCCTGTAATTCAACTTAATAGATTTATAATTAATTGTCTAATCGCCTTGATTGCGAAATGCGAAAGCACAAATCCATCATATGGCAGCTCTGAACAAGAGCACAACCGTTTTTTTTTTAAATTAAAAATTTAAAAAATTTAAACGGATTTTATTTTAATCATTAACATCCTTGTCACTTCGAAAGCAGTAAATGAAAAGAAAATAAGAGGAGAACTATTTAAAATAAATTTCGGAATTTCTTTCGAAATCTATGTTTCTAATGTAGTACGGATGAAAGGGAAAACGAGGAAGAAGATGCTACCTATGTAGCTTCGCTCACAATTTTGAATCACTATTATTATTAATTTTTTTTGTTGTCGAAGTCAGTCCTTTGATGAAGACTGCTTTTTAACTTGTTAAATAATTTTCACAATTTTTGTTTGACTCTTACGGGCGATCGTCAATTAAAACGAGAAATTTCTTTAATTTTTTCTTTTAACTTTCCAAAAAAAAAAATCAATTATGTTAAACGAACCCGCCGTCTTAACGGTTTCAAAACTTCCAATCGACTCCCTGCATTCTTCTGACTCACTTTATAAATTTTATTTTTTTAATTCAATTTTAATTAATTCGATTTTCTAAACCTTCATGTTCTTATTAATTAAGTTAATTAAATCATGATAAATGTAAACTAGATACCCACGCGTAATTCCAACAATTGCCGCATATATCCTGCTTCGGCAACACCAGCGGTATCATCAACTTCAGGCACTACGTACGAAGTACGCTGCAACCAGCAACTCTGCGAAACCATGTCGGGTTCCCGAAAAAAGTTCAACGACTTCTAAACATAAATTTTATCTATTCTCGTATAAAATTATACTGATATTCAAATCCACAAAAAAATCGACTCCGAGCCAACCGTCTTTACGGTTTTAAAATCCAAAATCGACTCCGATTAAGCGATCGATATTTTCAAGTTCTATATATTATTTCCATATTTCCGATGGCACGCTCACATCGACTACGTCAAAACCGATCTCTTCAGGAGTAATAGGCGTAAGTAAAGTCTACAACATCAACTCCCCGGTGTCGCTATCAACAGCACGACATAGCGCTCTATCAATTACAAGCGACTTCGGTTTATAGTCAAAATTGGTTGCACAAGTTTAACACAGATTGTAAGTGGCAAACAAATCAGTAGTCATGGAAGCCTGTGTATTTCAACACTACAGGTCACAATACCAGAACCAAATGTCGCCTGGCAACAAACAGCAAACATTACTTCAGCATACACTTTAAATCGAATGCAGCATTGCGATCTCGTCAATCCCAAACTAAATCGAAACCAGCATTGCGATCTCGTCAATCCCAAACTAAATCGAAACCAGCATTGCGATCTCGTCAATCCCAAACTAAATCGAAACCAGCATTGCGATCTCGTCAATCCCAAACTAAATCGAAACCAGCATTGCGATCTCGTCAATCCCAAACTAAATCGAAACCAGCATTGCGATCTCGTCAATCCCAAACTAAATCGAAACCAGCATTGCGATCTCGTCAATCCCAAACTAAATCGAAACCAGCATTGCGATCTCGTCAATCCCAAACTAAATCGAAACCAGCATTGCGATCTCGTCAATCCCAAACTAAATCGAATCCAGCATTACGATCTCGTCGATCTGGCGTCCGCCATTTGCAGGGCCTCGACGCAGATATCACCAACCCAACCCAAACTTAACTTGCCTAAACTTAAACTTAATCTACACCACCATCAGCAACCAAAACCAAGCACATACCGGATGGTAATCGGCATATGGCCATAACATTACTAGCAGTTATTCTGCATTCGAACCTATCAAAAACACGTTCTCGATAAAATATGACGCGCACTGGGACCAATCACTATGCGCGAGCATATAAGGCTCAAAACTTGGTCATCCTTATCCAAAATTAAAGGTTTCAATAGCCATGGACATCATAAAGGAGTCCAAACCTCATCATGCCTCTGGACGAATCCCTCGAAAACGATCACGCCTAACCATAAACAAGTCTCTGCGGGAGGGTTATACCTTGCGCAATGCAGAGAGATGCGTTTGGAAGGCAAAGCATCCGTAAAGAGGGGAAGGGGTCAACGACAATATATATATATAAGGCAACTGCGGTTCGAATCACTAACGGCGGGCACCGCATCTCCGGAAGGTCGCGGCATCAATACACACATAACACAGGATCAACTGTCAGCGTTTGTTCGAATCACGCCTGCGGCCAGACGAGCATTGGGGTCCCACGTCCGTTCATGTAACATCTCAAAAGCAAGAGATCCGACCTCGACCACACGTTCTCTTTAACTGTATAAAATGGAGTTATGAAGAAACTCGCCCTAATTCAAATCATCAAGGACATGTGTTTCCATCAGCTGGCTGCGACACTAATCGCAATCAGTTGGGATCATCAGTGCCCATCACCCCCGAACGATTTTGGAATCGGGGACAGCATGAATCATCATCGTTCATCCACCCCTAAACTAAAAAGGTTTCGGGAACTGCAACCAATATGGATTGTTACAAGTAAGGAAGCAATAATGATAATAGTCTTAGTCTTCTTATAGTCACACGGTTTTTGTATGTAGTAGGATTCCGTAAAACTAATTGCATGTATCCTTGCTTGCTTGCCAAAAAAAAAAAAAAAAAAAAAAAAAAAAAAAAAATTAATAGTAGGATGCCGTAAAACTAATTGCATGTATCTTTGCTTGCTTGCCATTCCGTAAAACTAATTGCATGCACCTTTATTTGCTTGCTATATATAAAAAAAAAAACAAAAAAAAAAAAAAGGCTTTGCTATTTCTCACAAAACTCCATACCTTAATTCATTAAACAGAAACAATCGAGTTTTTGCCTTCTTGTTATTTAAATAATGTATATACAAGTTTTTGCATATTTTCCTTAAATTGTTTGAATTGCTTATGAGTCATGCAAGGTTGTAAGGAAGTGACAAGGGAAAAATAATTAAAAATGTAGGTTAAAGTTTTTTTTTCTCTCTCTCCTCACTTTAGCCTAAGAGATTCTAAGTAAGTAGGTTAAGTTTTTAACCGAGCACAAATAATATTAAAAAAAAAAAAAAAAAAAAAAAAAAAAATTTTGGAAAATCAAAAGGGAACCAGGACCGAAAGTCACAACAATTGAATAGATTGATCGCGGTTTGTGTCCGAAAAGTTGTCCGTAAACAATGAACCAAAATATATTTCTTCCTCTCATTTTGCCGGAGATCCTTTCCATAAGGGGGGAGGGATGTTAGGTGGTGACTGCGTCAACCAAGATTGGGAACCGCTGTTCCGAATCGAAAAAGAGAATGTTGGGGAACGCAGGAAGACAAATTAACTGCAGTATCGGCACTTCAAGAAATCTAAATATTCTCACATTGTAAAATGATGCCGGGACTTTTGAAAATTAATTATAATCACGTTCAAGGGATATTTGCCGAGGTTGCATTCTCAGAAACTCTTGACTTCCAAGGCACTTGACAAAAGATTTGTCCAAAAAACTAGATTCCAAGCGACGTACAGTTAGGCCTGCCGGCAAGCAGGCAGCAATAGCGAAATTCGAATCGCACAGTTCTCCTACAATGTTGCAGTCTGTATCATAAAAAACTAAAACAAATAAACTACCAAAGAGGGCTCAATGCTCGTCAGCACGACTCCGTCCGACTTGGAAAACCCAGGCAAGGGAGAATTCTGCCTACGTTGCATTCCCACGATCGGTGCCGGCCGATCGCCTTTCAAGTCACGTTGTCTCAACGTGTGTGCGCCGTCGCGGCCAGCAAGCCGTCGACGGCTACGTAGCGTTAGGAAGTCGTAAAGGAAAATAAAATTCCTAACGCCAGAGAGTTGATTTTTGTTAGTGAAGCCGCGAGGAACTGTCGGTTCACTGGTGCTACTTTGGAATAGCAAAGGAAAATTTGTGAAATTGGTGTTGAAAGTCAGTCCTCATTAAAGGACTGACTTTGTGTTACAAGTAGTAATCGAGTGTGCTCGAAGTTTAGGGAAAGAAATGAAAATAAGCCAATAAAAATTAAAATTTGTCAAATTGTGTTGAAAGTCAGTCCTCATTAAAGGACTGACTTTGTGTTACAAGTAGTAATCGAGTGTGCTCGAAGTTTAAGGAAAGAAATGAAAATAAGCCAATAAAAATTAAAATTTGTCAAATTGTGTTGAAAGTCAGTCCTCATTAAAGGACTGACTTTGTGTTAAAAGTAGTAATCGAGTGTGCTCGAATTTTAAGGAAAGATTAATTTTGATTAAAACAAAAAAAGGATTGTGCCATTTTCTTGATTGTGAAAAAAAAAGGAAAGAAAAAAAAAAGAGAAATAAATAAACATAGTGAACTAAAATTTAATTCTGGTGCGTTTTTTTAAAAAAAGAGAAAGAAAAAAAAAAGAAATATTGTAACAACGACACCCCCTTTTTCCCCCTTTTTTCCCCTTTTTCAAACAAAAAAAAAAGAGAAGGAAACAATAACGTTACACTCCTTCTTCCCCTTTTCCCAACGAAAAAGGAAGAAGAATAAAAAAAAAACGTTACACTATACACACACCAAATTTCAATAAGCTGGGATGTAAAGTAAAAAAGTTATCCACGAAAAACGTTAAAAATCGTGATTTTTGAAACTTCTGAACCACTTCCCACGACCCAAGAAGGGACTAAATTTTTATGCAGTTTTTCGGACATTTACCTGGTTCAAGTCCATGCCAAATTTCAATATGATATCTTTCATGGCTTAGGAGTAAATTACGAAAAACTAAAGTGTGACCGACAGACAGACAGACAGACAGACATGGCTAGATCGACTCCTCTTGTCACCCTGATCAAGAATATATATATATGTCTATATCTATCGCGACTCCTTTGGCATGTTACATACTCCGAGCCAAACTTAATATACCCTTTCCTTCGGAAAAGGTATAAAAATTAATATACAACAATTGATGAAAAAAAACTTTAATGGTTGCTATCTTTGGAGTACTTCCCTGGGATTTCTGACGGATATATACCTTTCTTTTTGTCCGTTTATGTCGCGTTCGAGTCCACTATGCGCCCTCCCTCCCTTTTAAATTGTTTAGTCTACCTGACCCACTGTCCATGAAAAATAACAATCAATCATGATACAGGCTTGTCAGGTAGTTCAAACAAAATTTTTGTTTTGCTTTTCCATTTTACCACCGTGTATACCTTCATGACAAAGAACAAATTCACACCCGGACCTGGGCCCTGCTGGTGAAGCTCCCTTGTCACATATATATATTGCCAAATATAATATATGAATTTAATGCTGGCCACTCACGCTATACCGATCGAAGCGACTGGTATAAAGTATGTTGCCCACACACGACACACCGATCCGTAAACAGTCATTTCGCTCTAGTCGTCGTGCGGTCAACATGTCAGCTAAAATTCCTCCAGAAAGGCTTTACTAACATTTTCCATTTCTTCCGTCGATGTTTACGCGACAACGATTACAGAAAAATGAGAAAATGCATAGAAAAAAACAAACCAAAACCGGTTTGAGAGCATGCGAATTGAGAGAGTGCATACACCGCGCCACTCACGCGTCAACAAATCGCTGGTTTATGAAAAATTTCAAATACTTTGGATCGGTGCACAAACCACCCCTCACACGCGTAACTTTTTGTCAACATGGACAAATCGCTTCGATCGGTATAGCGTGAGTGGCCAGCATAAGCATTCGAGTAACTTATTGCCATTCTACACAAAATTTTCAGCTTGTGTTTACTAAAAATTTGCAGCAGATACTAGCAGTACTCAAACATACCCTCCCACTGGTTACAGTTTCCCTACTTGACATTTTTGTGTAGACTTGATAAAAAAAAAATTTTTTTTTTTTTAATTTTATTAAATCTACAAAAGAAAATAGTTCTGTCGTCATATAAAGAGAGAAAGAAAAATATATATATATACAGAAATAAAGAGGTGAAAAAAGATTTCCTGTACGTAAAAAAAAAAGAAACAAGATGGTCTGTCCGTTGGGCGCCAGTGTAATCGTTTTGGTTATGTACGAGTTGTTGTTGTTGTTTGCGGTGGCGGGTTCGGCACGGTGGCACCAGGCCGGCTAGCTCGCCGCATGGCGTGGGGCCTTGCCACCCCGCACAACAACCCTCCATGATTATACAAGTTTTCGTGCCGAGTGTGGGGTTCAAAAAAAAAAAAATTAGAAAAAAAGGAAAAAAAAAATTAAGCAAAATAGAAGAAAAACATGAAACGAAAGAGAGAAAAAAATATTTCAAATTGGAATCCTACACAAAAAAATGTCTTCTGTCCGACTTATGCACACTTTTACACTCCAAATTTTTCCTAGTGGGCTACATTCATTCATACAAACACACATTCACATTCACATTCACTTCCCATATCCCCTCTTTCAGCAGACGTAAATGCTCTACTAAAAGAAAAATAGGACCCACCGCCTTTCACTCCGCCTACACGTCCCTGTCCAAAGTCTGGAGCCTTTCCACCCACTGTGAGCCTAACATGCCCACATCCGTGAGCGCGCTATCGCTCCTGCTCATCTTGAGCGCGCTCCCCTCATTCAGACCTATTGTCCGTAGTTTGTCCTTAGTTCGTCAGTCCATAGTGCGTAAAAGAAAAATATATACTTATATAAACCCATCATCCCTCCCAGAAGACTCCAAAAATAATCTCTTTTAGCAACTCATCTTACCAGAAAAATTATGTCCAAGTACTCTTCTTTTAGAGCAAGTAAAGATTAGTTCTTAAATTTCAAATCATATTATTATATTTTTTATTTATTTATTTTTTTTTAAATGCTTTTTTTATATACAGGGTGACTCACGAGAGCTAGTACATCCGGCGCAGGGTGATAAGGGTTGTGGAGACCACCAAAAAATTGTATGGGAGGGGAGAAGAAGAATGAGAAAGGAACTAAAGAGAAATCACTCAATTTTATACTAATTGGACTATTAGGATGCTGGAAAAAAAAGGTGTACCTATACTCAACTTATATGCGTGTATATTTTCTTTGACTGACGCTTTTAACTATCGCATTAAAAAAAAAAATTTTTAAGGAACAAGTGTCCTAAAAAAACTGCTGCTACGTTTAAAAAGAACTGATCCCTCTCTGACTACAAGTTTTGCCTAACTAGAGTCCTAGTTCTCCGCTTCTCTGGCTCTCGCTTTGCCGCAGCTTCCCGTATAATATTTTTTAAAGCGACGGGTATGCCATCGCCCACTTCAGCATCCGGAATGGTGAAATTTTTTTTTTTGTAGCCGTTGATTTTAGGCTTCGGCGTTTCAATCTCTTCGGTGGCGTAACCACCCCAGTCATCATACATATCCGAATCGGGTAGATCTACGTTATATTTTTCGAAAGTCTCCTCCGGCTGCTTAGGATAAATCCGAGGCTCGTCCCGAGTGTCGGTTAGTTCTTGATTGGTCTTTGCCTTTCCAGCGGGCATTGGAACAACTCTTACCCGGCCTGTTCGCGTATTCCGCATTGGTATCAGGTCAGCCGGCAGTAACATTGACCTGGGTTGGATGCCCTGGATTATGGTCATGGATTCCCGAAATTGCTGGCTGGTTAGCTGGAGCTTGACGTCTGCTTCAGGCATCGTTTCTGTTGCAAATAAAAAGTGTTCGGATCAGTATAGGTGCATGTAATTGTGCATGGGATGGTGTATGTGATGTGTATGTGATGTGTATGTGAGGTGTAGGCGAAATTGTCATAAGAAAAACCAAAAGGCTATACCTATGCAGATATATACACGCATATACTTTTTAGCATGCTTATTAATTTTTCTTTTCTCTTTCTTTTCATTTTCTATTGCAGGATTTCACAACTTGAGTGCAATTGTGGTGGGGGAGGTAATTTATCCAAATAATTTTTTTTTTATGTTAGAGACTATTTTCTTTTTCAGGTTTATTTTGTTACAGACTCGACGTCATCGATACCAAGTATGGAACAAATTGGCATAGAATGACTTTGAAAAGAAAAAAAAAAAACAATAAACTATTCAGGAGTCTTTCTTCCCTTTCTTTTTACGTTCCTATTTTTGATTTTACGCTTAATGTGTGGCTTCGACCACGCCCTAATGCTCTACCAATCTGAACCTTAGCCGGGCCATTTCTTGTTGGGAAAATAAATGTCTTTCTGAGTTCAAACTTTTAAGCTACAAATAAATCTTTAGCATGGTAGACACCGATCTTTTTACCAGACATGTTTGCAAGTTCGTAGAGTGAATTTCCGATACATTTTAATATTACTGCTCTCTCATTTGCAGGAGCCAGTTTGGCATTATAGCCCTCTATGAGGTCGTTTTGTTTAAAGTTCTTTTTAAAAACTATTTGGCCTTCTTTATATTTTATCTCTCTGCAGCGCAAGTTAAAGGTTTTAGCGCCTTTATCATGGGACATTTTTTAATTCTTTTAACACCCAGTCTCGTATTATCTTTTCTTTGTCTGCCTGACTATCTATTCTGTAATCTTCAAGGCCTATTGATTGCAATTGCCTACTGACATTGTATGACGCACCGTGTTGCATCATGTGGAGGCCGAATAAGGCGTAAAAAGGTTCTATGTTTATAGCACTATGCCAGGCACTGCGTAGGGCAAAAGCAGCCTCACTAACGTGTTGGTCCCAAGTACTATGGTCATTTTTTATAAAGGATCTGATTATTTGTAAAATAGATTTATTTATTATTATATATATTATTATTAAAGTTTTTTTTTGCTTTATATCTTTGCCGATTTTGGCATTCCCATTTTGTTTGACAATCACACTTCTACGTTGTTTTTGTTCGAGTTGTAGTTGTTGACTTAGTGCAAACACCTTGGTTAACAGTATAGGCTAACATGTGGCATGTTAACAAAAGTTTCTCCCAACAACTGCGAAATAGCGCGTTTCTATATGGTGTTTAACTCTAAAGTGTTTAGCTTAAGCTACATATAACCATATACCATCGGCTTAGAATAAAAACGTGCCAACTCCATTTTTTGAAATTGTTCAGGAGAGACAAAAAACTGTTTTATTTTCGAAAGTTCAGAAAAAACGGGCTCGATATTTTGTATGAAAAATACACCGTGGACCAAATGGTCCTTAAAGCATTTAGTGTAACTTTCTTAAGGTAACATCAGGGTTAAAAAGGTATTAAAAAACGTTTGAGCTTTTATCGCGAGCTTAATATTTATCCTGATTTTTTGTGGCTTTTATTAAAACAGGTCAATCGTCAGGCAAGCTATCATAAAATGATTGATAATCTCTGGGTTAAGAAGCTTTTATGTATTGCAGGCCTTCATATTTATTTTACGTTATTTTTTTATATATGGTACTCGGCAAGCAAAAAAAGAGCGAGAGGGAAATACTTTTGGTGAGTACCTAAGTGAAAAATACTCTTTTTGTTGGGTACCCAAGACCGTGGTGGGTACCTACAACCGCGGTGAAAAGAGCCAAAATGTAAACGGGTCCTGAGTGATATATACAGTTATATATGATTTCTTGTAAACTGACTCAGAAACGCATGTACATTCGCATGGCTGCCAGTAAATGCGTGTAAGATATCGCCAACTGACACTGAAACAATTCATACGGAAAATAGCTAAAAAGCGCCAATACAGTGGTTTCGCTATATAAGAAACTCATATATAAGAGAAACCCGCCTTTAAGAAACTGTTTACCAAAACCAAAAAATCTTTTTGTATGGAAAAAATTTTTATATAAGAAACTTCGTTTTATCAAAAATTGAACACCCCTATTTTCAAATATCGGTAGTTTATATAAGAATTTTCTTATAAACGGTTTTTTTTTTATAAAAAAGATTTTTCTTATAAGCGGGTTTTTATATAAGAAACACCCGGATATAAGAATGAAATTTATTGACAAAATTGACTTTCTTATATAGCGAAACTTCTCCGCAAGAAAAATCTTCACAATTGCACTTTAGAACTTTTAAATAACGGAAGCCTGTCAATATTGATATCAATCAAATTTTCTTTGAAATTTTGAAGTGCAATTACAACTTTTTCCAATTGGTTTGCAATTCCAAAATATGAGAATAAACCAGGGCACATTTTCGTAACGGTTAAGCCATCTTTTTTTTTTTGAAAATGACTTTGCACTAAGTGGCACATCAAGATTTTGTTCCTTTAAAATTAGTAAAAGCTCTTCAAAACTTTTTCGTGACGGTCTATTTCTATGATACCATTCCCCTTACATTTGACGCAAAGATTTCTTTTCGACATTATTTTCACCGTAATCCCTACATTCTATTTCTTCAATTTTTTCAGTTTCTTCAATTTCTGAAACACTTTCTATAGCACTTTCCTCAAACTTTCCACTATTTAATTGCCGTAGGTATGTATTTTTCTTTTTCTAATTTAATTAATCTCCTTTTGATTACATCCTGCATTTTTATACCCAGCGTAAGCGGGGTATATTAGTTTTTATACCCAGCGTAAGCGGGGTATATTAGTTTTGTGCGAATCTTGTAACAGGGAGAATTAAGCTCCGGATATAAAGACAAATGTATATAGAAATGATCAGGATCAAAAACTGAATCGATTTGGACATGTCCGTCTGTCCGTCCGTCCGTCTGTCCGTCCGTCCGTGGTCGGATCTCCTCCGAAACGGCTGAACCAATGAAGTCGAAATTTGGTACACATGTATATCGGGGTCCGAGTATGATCCTAAGTAAAAATGGGAGACATCCGCCCACTGCCACGCCCACAAATGAATTTATTGTGTTTTCAGTAAAATGCTTGTAACTTGCGAACCACTCAACACATTCCATTGATATTTGGTGTGCTGGTAAACTACGAAAAGGGACATATCCTGGGAAAAAAAAACGCCGCCCTCCACGAGCCACGCCCACAAATAATCGCATAAATAAGGGTTTATCGTAACTTGTGAAGTAAAAGGCGTAGAAGCTTCAAATTCGCAACATAGGTTGACCAAGGCGAATGAAAGGTGTAGGAATAATTTTTTTGTGGACCGCCCACTGCCACGCCCACAAATTAAGATTTTTCCTAACTTCCGAAGTAAGAGGCGTAGAAGCTTCAATTTCGCAACATAGGTTCACCAAGGCGAATGAAAGGTGTAGGGAAATAATTTATGTGGCCCGCCCACTGCCACGCCCACAAATAGAGAAGCAAAAAATAGTGCGCCAATAATGTCGGGACGCTGGGTACAAAGCGGGCTTGACCGACTTTAGCTTTCTTACTTGTTTTTTTTATTATTTGTAAAATTTTTTGAAAATCGTTTAAACAACTTACTCGCTGAAATTTTCCACTTAAATGACTTCTTTAGTTTAGCCTGTACTACCATATTAACGCTTTTTGCATAAGGTGTAGCGGGTTTGTGCTAAATATTAGCTGTTTCTAGTGTGTTTTAAACAAAAAGCTGACGCGTTTTGCCTTTTTACAAGCTGGCAGCACCAATATTTTTCGATTTTAGATTTAACGTTGGTTAGTGACCAAACGTTTGGTTGAAATCATTTGGTTAAATTTTGGCTTGTATGCTCATTTGTCAGCAAGACATTTGTTTAGCGGTTACACGATATGCATATTTTGTCCCAAAACGTTTGCGCACCACCAATTCTAGATAGTGTCCAAATATTGTTCGGTCCCAAATTGCTTTTTCGGTTTGCTTGGGTGTTACACGATATGCACGATAGTGACCAAATTAAAGTATGGCCAACTGTCAATTGACGCTAAATAATATTGTTCTTCATAGAGTGAACACATCGGCCAGAGATTGTTTAAATAAAATTTTTAAAAAATGTCGCTAAATGCAAAAAATAAAAGAATTCTTGCCGTCGTATTGGCCGGCTATATTTTTGACGACGATTCGGACCGAACTGTGTTTAAAAAGCCTCGTAAACGTCCCCGAGCTTGGGTAAGGAATTGGGTTACTCGTCGGGACCAAGAAGGGTTTTGCGCAAAGTTGTACAAAGAGCTGGAAGAAGAAAAGGCCGAATTGTACAACAATGTACAATGACGAAAGCTCAGTTCGAAAATCTGCTTTCGTTGTTGTCACCCCTTATAGCCAAAAAGGATACATTTATGCGAAATAGCATTTCGGCTTGTGAAAGGCTCATTTTGACGTTGAGGTATTTAGCGATTTCTTTCAAAAAATTTTAGATTTCTGTTGAAATAAATATATAAAACCACTTTTTTTTAAAAACCGCTTGAATTTATCTTAAGTTTCGACACAAACGTTTGCCATTTGGTCATGGGTCTATTTTTGAGCTTGACCAAATGAAAAATCAGCGCAAATTTGTCCCATTTGTTAAACAAATTTATCCGTGTTGTCCCAAAGAGGTGTTACACGATATGGCTAGTTTGCAGTGGCGTAGCCACCATATGTGCAAAAGTGTGCAGTGCACACGGGCCCCCGACCTCTAGGGGCCCTCGAGAGGTGAGCCTCAAATGAAAGTATAAATTTAATAAATTATCTTTCGGTAATCTGCTCACATAAAATTTTATTTTTTCGTAAAAATGTTTAAATAAAACTATTTTTTATTTGATAATGAAAAATTTTAGCATAATTACGCCGGAGACAAAAGTCACCCTGTTAGACTTGGGAGTTTCTTTTAGTGGCAGCACTAAAAACGTTTCTCATTAATTTATTTCCCGTCTCGACGTGCAATTTTTTGGTTTTGATAGCTGGCATGCGGGTGCCGGTAAAATTGTTACAAAGAAAAGTGTTTTCCATAATTTTGCAAGCGTGAAGGCAAAGTATTTCCTTGAGCGCTGTCAATAAATAAACACTCAATTAGCACTGTAGTTTAAGTGCACTTTGTGTTTTTTGTTGCAAATTATGTATGTATCAGTTTGTGCTTCAAAGGTGTAAAAATTTCTAACGAGTTGATCCTGTTGTCGTTCCATTTCATATAAATCCGAAAACGATTTTTATTGGGTGAAAAATTAATAATCAAAATTTTATTTCAGAGGGAAAAATTAAAAATTGAAATTGGAGTTTTACTTTTGAACGAAAAAATAACAAGTAAAATAGTTTAAATTGGCTTAGGTGATTGCACACATACCTTTTCCCCAGCTTAAAGTATTTTTAAAAAAGAAAATTTACGTAGTTTGCGTATTTCGCGAATGGTGGTAATGGTCAAATTTTAACCGTATGAGGGCATTACATCTGGCTGCTTAATACTCAACTGAAAATAGTGAAAATCAAATTTCTGCAAATTTCGCCAATTGTGGTTATGGTCAAAATTCAACCGTAAGAGAGGACCATATTTGGTAGCTAAATACACAATTAGAAGTAGTAAAAATTAAAATTCGTTTAATATACAAATATGAGGATAACAGAAAATTAATTTTATTTTTTTTCAAACGTGTAGGATGGTGATCATATTTATAGCGATGTCGCATATTTTCTTCAGTCAAAATTTAAGCCTATATAGTAGCTATACCCACTCCTAATTTCAACAGCCTGGGATGTATAGTGAAAAAGTTATCCACGAAAAACGTAAAAAATCTTGATTTTTGAAACTTCCGAACCACTTCCCACAACCCTAGGTAGGACTACGAGAAAAATTAGTAGGTACGCAGTCTTTTGAACATTTAGCAGGAAGAAGTCCATACCAAATTTCAATATGATATCTTTAGTGGTTTAGGAGTAAATCACGTAAAACTAATTTGTGACCGACAAACAGACAGGCAGACAGACATGGTTATATCGACTCCTCTCGTCACCCTGGTCAAGAATATATGGGGCGTTCCACGTGAAATCGGCCGAGGTTCACACTCGATGTCTGCGATTTGTTTCAAGTTTCGAGGGTCGACAGGTATATACAAATAATGAAAAGGTATAAAAATCTTTATATAATGACAAATTATCAATTTGTACTAATAATCTTATAATGACTACAGTCCCTGGAAAAAATGCTTTAAAGCGAATACCCGCCTTTTTACATTTCCCCGCTTCTTCAAATAAATTCACCAATTTCATAAAGTAGTTCTAAGTAGCAGTAAGACCTATCGTCGCTACTCTTCAAAAACCACCTAAGCGCCATGACATGAATTTTCAGAAAACGAAAAAAACTTAATAGTTTTTAAAATCGGTGTTTTAAATTCAATTTCGTTTTATCAAAATATAGTTTTGTAACTCCCCCAACGGTACACACATTGTTTTGAAATTATTTACTTGTTACAAAGTCGCTTACGTGTTTTTTGCGCAAATCAAAATTTGCAACTTTTGTCGCTTACGGGGTTTTTCCAAAAAAAAAAAAGAAAATTGCAATGTTTAAATTAATATTTATTCTTTCAGTCAAACAAATTTTAATTCCTATGTACTTTTCTTTAATTTCTTCTCTTTTCGTTCTTAATCTTAATTAGAAAGAATTTTTTTTCAAGCTTTTAAAAACTTTTTCAGTAATAAAGCCTCAAAAAACAACTTAACATTATTAGGTATACCTATAGGTAGGTAGGTTGAAGTGGCTGCCACTTAGACCGTTAATCGGCCCATTGTGATACCAACCCAGCAAACAATTACATATAAAAATACACGTTTTGTAAGCGTTCAAATGTAAGCAAAACACTTATTAAACGCTGCTATGACATTTATAAAAGGCATCAAAGTAAGCGGTTTATAATCGAAACGCACCCATCTTTATAAGCTTTGAAAAGACGATTGCAAAACATGTTATTTAAGACACGTATTTACGTGTTTTGTAAATGTGTTCAAAAACCGATTTGTAATTAATTTTTTAACGCTTTCCCTAAGCTTTGTAAATACGGTTGCAAAACACGTATTTCTAATGAGCCCTGCAGTAATGAAGAGGTCAATTTGCCAAACAGGAGTACTCTGAGGTTACTCGAAGTATGACTAGTCAAAATGTACAGTATTTTATGTATCTACGGAGATCTACGGGGGGTGAGTTTCAGGATTTCCTTTCGCTTTGTGCTTCGATTGCGAAGTAGAAAAGAAATTGTTATTGTCTGCTTTAAGTTCGCATTCTGATCGTTGCGCCACCGAAAGGTAGTTAGCTGGACGGTTAAGACTATCGCTCAGCGACCTCATGGGTTGGGGTTCGATCCCTGGCTCGGGTGAGAATAATTTTTTTTTTATTACCAAGTTTTTTTTATGTTTATATTTTAATTTATTTTATTTAATAGTAAATTTTGAAATAAAAAAATGTTTCGCTAAATTTTTAAGTATTTTTTTTTTCTATTATATCTTTTTGTTTTAATATGTATTTTTCAATTAAAAAATTTTTGTAGTAAAAATTCTACTCGTGCGTTCCACAAAAACTTCAGCAACCAAAAACTCAAATGAGCGTTTTGATCAATACATTAAATTTGCTTGTTTAGCGTAATGGTTAAGACGCTGACTTACCAACCCAGAGATCAGCGGTTCGAGGCTCGGTCAAGGCGAGAAAATTAAAAAAGTAGTGAAAAAGAAAAGATTTAAAAAAAAACAAAAGAAAAAAAAAATACAAAACAAAGAGGAGAAAATAATTTTTTTTTTTTTCATAAAATGTGCAAAAAAAACAAATTGACCAAAAATTGACCCAACTGTATATACTCCAGGTCTAGTTCATATGAGCAAAAACTGTGACTAGTTATTTTCCAATGACAGCTCAACGTTAAAAAAGACAGTTCAAAGCATTGGTTGGCAAATTAAGAGGGAGTAGTCCTGGTATTTTTGTGACTAGTTGGGGAGTAGTTGGAGAGTAGTTGGAATTACTGCAGGGAGGTTAAGGAGGTTTTCTTGTGTTTGTGTGAGTGTATGTCTTTTTATGTAGTGTGCCCCTAACATGCAATTTTTTGAAAAACCAGTGCTAGGCTTGGAACATTACACTCCGTTTCGCCTGTGCCGGGAATCGAACCTCGGACCCTGGGATCAAGAGCTAACATTATTAGATATTATTATTTATTGTAAGCGTTTCAAAAAATTTTGGTAGTTTAATCGGTATTCGTCATCGACATTTCAACCTACTTGAGAGATATCTATAAAATTGTACAATTTTTGTTAATATATAATATTATCACAAAAATGATAAACAGCTTGCCATATATAATATTTGGTGGATTGTACTTTTTCCTTACTTTTTTATGTGCAAAACCGATTAGCGTGGTAAATATAGGTGTACATGATTAATACCATTAACCTTAAAAAGATCACAAAGAATGAAAGATTGAACAACAACGAAACAGCTAGGTAACTGCGTATTTTGGTTTTTCTTTTTTCTTTTAAAGGAAATATTTTTTCGTTTTTTTGTTTCCAACAACAATGAGCCGAAAAGAAGGTTTTGTATAAAATTTTCATTTTGTATGACACGAGGTTTTTGAATTAGCCTCAATTTTTTTTTTTCATAGAAACTTGTCAAGATGAGACTGCCAACTCATAGGAAATATATTTTTCTACCATAAAATTGGCGCTTACGTGGTTTTTGAAGAGTAGCGACGATATACTACGTTTCCTCGAGGTGTTTAATACGTGTTTCAAAAGGTTTTCGGGCTTAGCGCCCTTAACACCGTGTTTATAAAGCGTTCTACCATACAACCACTAAACACGACAGCGAAGTATTTGACTAGTAAGCACTTTTATCGAAGTGATGTGGTAACTCCAATATTGCAATTTCTTGTTGCGAGATATCGTTGCAACTGTCAAAGCAATTTCAATACATGAAAACATATGGCGCAATCTCCAATGTCATTGCAAGTTGACGCAACGATAAAATTGTTCAAAAAGTTGAATATTTCTCGTTGCGATTCCTCGCATTCCTCCTATATATATATTAGACCGGTTCACATTTTCAATTTTTTTCGAAATGTAAATGGCAACATTTTTTTTCTAAATCTATTAAAAAAAACAAAAATGTTGGTATATAAAACTTTTATAGTTTCGAAGGTTCAGACCTCGCGCAAAATCGGTAAAGCTTTTTGCCTAAAAAAAGCAGATTTTGAAAAATTAGGAAAAACATTGCATTACTAATTTTATAAAAACTCTTGACTCGTTTGTCCGATTCGTGTATAGTCTAGCTTATTTTAAAGGCACTTAAATTTACCAGGTTCCCTCCTTGGGCATAGAAACATTTTCCCCCCTATTATGAATTCATACGATACACGACAAACGCTTGCATTCTGTTATGCCATATTACAAATTGAAATTTATCGTATTATATCTGACAGTTAGGGTGTATCGTATATCGTTAAAATATGGTATTGCGATACGATAAGTACCGTATCAGCTGTTCAACTTTAAACGCAAGCAAGCGGATGAAAAATTGTGTACGATACGCAGAAAAATATTGAAATTGTAAAATTTTTTACTCTTTACAAAAAATGTAAGTGCTAAAGGGAGTAAATAGAATTTGTGAATGAAATGGAATCGAAATAGTGCAAATTTTTTAGGCCAAGAGTTGTGAGTTCCAAAACGCAGTTAGAGCGTCTTGCGTCATTGATGGAGGAAAATACGGATATTGCAAGAGGATTATGCCCCAAGAACCTTGCGAAACCACGGTGGGAACAAATAACCAAGGAGCTCAACTCATTGGGCTCACCAGTACGTTCAGCAGACGCATGGCAACGGGTAAGCAATTTTGAAATGCATAATACCGGCACAGAGTTAACAAAACAATAATATTGTAGGTTTGGAATGATTTAAAATACAAAACGAAAAAAAAGAGTTCACACAACCGTGCAGAAACCTTGGCGACTGGAGGTGGGCCAAATAACACAATTCCTCTTTCCCACTTAGAGGAGACGGTAAGCAGGCTGATGAGCTACACAGCTTATAATAACCCGCCAGGAGAGGAGTTTGGCATGGAAAATGTAAATCAAATCGAAAATGAGAATGAGAATGAGAACGAAAGCGATGTCTTTATGAACATTGAAGTCTTGTCCGATGAAGAAGTTCAGAAGGAGATTGTGGATAAAACACCGAAGCGAAAAATGAAACGAAAAGAAGATTGCCAAATTGAGCTGCTAGAGCAGCAAACAAAAAATCAAGAAAACTTCCAAGCAGAAACATTGAATACTCTCAAGGGAATCAAACGCAATCTTTCAAATATTGAGAACTACAACAAAAAAATTTATGATTTAAATAAGGAAAAACTTGCTATTTATAAGAAAGATGTGGAGAACAAAAGTAAAGTTCGACTAGCTGAGCTCGAAATAAAAAAAAACTCTTGAGCTTAAACAAAACATGCATAACATGTGAATACCGCTGTGGTATATCAAAAATTGTTATAAATGAACTGAAATAGAAAGAACTGAACTAGCATATAATCCACTATAATGCATTCCCTTTTTAATATTTTTAATTTTTTGCCACAATAAAAATGGAGTTGTACTTGATGCTTTATTTTGTTATTTTCCGAAATAAAAATTAAAACAAGTACGAATGTAAGCACGACAGCATATTCCTTCTTATTTCTTCGGCTGCTTGTCGTATGGAAGCTCCATCATTTGTACTTGCTTCTTCAGCATCTTCCAGACTTCCACCTTGCTCATCTGCAACCTCCAATTCGTCATAAGGTACATTATATTGGTTGCAAATATTATGTAGAGCCGAACAAACATTTATAATTAAAGTGGCTTTTGAGAGAATGTAGTGAAGCGCTCGAGCACTTAGCAAGCATCGGAAGCGGCTCTTTAAAACCCCAATCGTCCTTTCAATAATATTTCGTGCTTTGGAATGCCGCGAATCATACAGTCCTTCCAAGGAACCTCCTTCAGGACTTCTGAAAGGTGTCAGCAAGTAAGGAGCTAAGGCATAGCCAGCATCACATACAAAAAATTTTAATTTAAGACAAAAGCCGGCTTCAATATGATTCAGTTATCTGAATACCTAATAACCAAGTGTTCCTTTCACCACGGCTGTACATTGACTCCAATTGCGGTTTTAAGCATGGAGTCATGAGTAGCTCCAGGATGCTTGGCATTGATATATTTGATGTTCATCAAATCATCGCACATCTGAAAATATAAACAATTGGTATTTTAGCGTTGCGAACACACAAATAATTATACTTACTATCATTGCGTTTATACTGAAATATCCCTTAAGGCAGTAATACAGATGTTGCAAACTTTTCTCTGGTGCCACGATTTTAATGTGTGTCCCGTCGATGCATCCGATTACTCCAGGGATACCACTTGCCTGAAAAAAGTTTGACTTGACTCTTCTTTTTTCTTCTGCTGTATACTTAGAGCTATTCCACTTGCTGCAGAGCGAGCCTTATAAAGCACTCGAGGTTGCAGTCAAAACAATAGAGACTGTGGGCTGCGCTAAGCCTACCAACGCCTCATTGCCCACACTTTGTTGGTATGAGCCCTGCGCAAGAAATCTTAAAGTTGTGCACAGCTTCAATATGTTCGGTATGGATGACTTAATTTTTCGTCCCCGCAATTTGCTCTCTATCTCGTTTAAAACATACAAAAACGATTCCTTTGAAAGTCGGAAATTTGTCTGAAACCTACACAAAATATGATTTACTAAATAAGTATGCAAATCTTATAATATAATATCTACTTACATTGTGGAGTTCATTTCCAAAGGATTTGAAGCATCCCTTAACCCTCCGTTTGGCACACCTCAGCGGACACACATTCGTACCACCGTATGTTTTCATACATTTGTATGGGATTTGTATGGGTTTTTTAACTGATTTTAAATGCATATATGAGGTCGCCAGGTATAAACTTTTGGTTGTTCATCATTCAGAATATGTTTCTTAAGAACTAAATTGCCTGTTTAGGTAGAAATATCAAGAAAAAAAATTGTTTTGAGTAAAAGAAAGCAGTTAGGTTTTTGTTCTGTTTTTCTTTATTTCAAGGCGTATTAGGGCAATTAACATGCGATTTTAAGTATTTTTATACCCAGCGTAAGCGGGGTATATTAGTTTTGTGCGAATCTTGTAACAGGGAGAACTAAGCTCCGGAGATATAGACATATATATATAGAAATGATCAGGATCAAAAACTGCATCGATTTAGACATGTCCGTCTGTCCGTCCGTCCGTCCGTCTGTCCGTCTGTCCGTCTGTCCGTCCGTCCGTCAGTCCGTCCGTCCGTGGTCGGATCTCCTCCGAAACGGCTGGACCAATCAAGTCGAAATTTGGCACACAGGTATATCGGGATCCGAGTATGATCCTAAAGAAAAATGGGAGACATCCGCCCACCGACACGCCTACAAATTAATATAATGTGTTTTCAGTAAAATGCTTGTAACTTGCGAACCACTCAACGCATTCCATTGATATTTGGTGTACTGGTAAACTACGATAAGGGACATATCCTTGAACATATCCGCCTTCCGTGAGCCACGCCCACAAATAAGCCCACAAATAAGGGCTTATCGTAACTTGTGAAGTAAAAGGCGTAGAAGCTTCAAATTCGCAACATAGGTTGACCAAGACGAATGAAAGGTGTAGGAAAAAATTTTATGAGGCCCGCCCACTGCCACGCCCACAAATGGAGATTTTTCGTAACTTCCGAAGTAAAAAGCGTAGAAGCTTCAAATTCGCAACATAGGTTGACCAAGGCGAATGAAAGGTGTAGGAAAAAAATTTATGTGGCTCGCCCATTGCCACGCCCACAAAAGAAGATTTTTCGTAACTTCCGAGGTAAAAGGCGTAGAAACTTCAAAATCGCAACATAGGTTGACAAAGGCAAATGAAAGGTGTAGAAAAAAATTTTAATTGGCCCGCCCACTGCCACGCCCACTGCCACGCCCACAAATGAAGATTTTTCGTAACTTCCGAAGTAAAAGGCGTAGAAGCTTCAAATTCGCAACATAGGTTCACCAAGGCGAATGAAAGTTGTAGAGAAATAATATATTTTCCCTCCCACTGCCACGCCCACAAATAGAGAAGCAAACCATAGTGCGCTCATAATGTCGGGACGCTGGGTATTTCAAAGTCGGGCTTGACCGACTTTAGCTTTCTTACTTGTTTTGTTATGAAATTTGATAATTCTTCGGTTTCTTCTTGGTTCTTGCAACTAAAACAAGTATAATCCATGATACGAGAAAACAAGATAGTGCCACTTCAGTACCGCTATTTTGAGGCTCTCTTTGAGAGCCGAAAATTGAGTTTGTGACGTCACTGAGCGAGAAATTGTTGTTGTTTCCCATGCTATTCAAAAAAGGAAAAAGCCGGTTTAACATGGGAAACAACAACAACGAATCGCGATTTTGAGTCTGTGACGTTTCCTCTCTCAAGTGGCGCTATCTTGTTTTCTTGTATCATGGAAATTTGCATTAAATACCCGCAAAGCACCCAGTTCAAGGTCATTTCAATTATTATTTGTTTCTTATAGGGAAACCATCAGCTTTGCAAAAGCATAAATAAAATAGAGCAAATTAGAATATGAAACAAACAGTGTTTTTTCCTGTGCTTCACTTGAATTTGCCACCAGTGGCATAGTTTGGCATACACTGGTCTAAATGCTCGCCAATGTGTGTACAAGCAATGCTGGAATATTCTTTTAGCAGCTGGAACTCAAAAACATAAAAAACAATACGAATTTACTGCACGTATATGTGTAAATCATGTTATATCCCATACATTTCTATATGAATTACATTACTGTGGTACAAATGTGATATGACGACCAAAATGTCCTTACAATTATCCTTCTGTAGCACGGATCCTTACAAAATTATTTTCAAATGAAAGAGGACAAAAAGTTAGGAAAAGTCAATGAATTTCAAGTGTCTAGCTCAATTAGAAGTATGTTATAATCAGAGTGAGTAAAAAAAGCCCGAAAAAACCCGAAAATAAGCGCTATAAAAAGCTCGAAAAAACAAGGAAAATAGTCCGAAAAATATGCAGTTAAAATTTATTTTTTATTCAGCGGAGTTATTAAAATATATGACTAGATGTTGTTTTACATTTTCAAACAAAAAATGTTGGCGTTTCTCTCATAAAAGGTTTTTATACAATGAAAAAGAACGTTCAACGTCTGAAATGGTAAGGGGGCCAAATTTGAAAACACACTCCAACGTAAATACGCGATCGAACGTATACGCAAGCATTGGACACAGCGCTTAGAAGAGTCCTTGACAAAGGAAAGCAATGAAGCAGAAATAAAAATAGCAGAAAAAAACTCAACAGTGTTGAGTTTTTTCGGAAATTAGGTAGGAAAAGGCTTTTAAAATAGTACTATTAACCAAAAATATGGGAAATATGCACAAAAAATAGTTTTTGGCAAGAAAATAGCTCGCACTGCTAAAATATGCAAAAATAGTAAAAAGTAGCTCGCACTACTAAAATATGCAAAAATAGTATGACGTATGCAAAAACAAGCATTTATTCACTCTGGTTATAATTACAGTCAAAGTTGAAAATCGTGCCAAACGGAGGGTTAATTGCCTTCTTGCGACTGCCTCAATGCGGGTCTCATTTTCATTTGGAGTTATAAAAAAGGCAATCGATGTTGAGGTAAAAATTTGGATTTTATTTTTTATTTTTGAAATTCAACTGACACCTCGTTTGAAAATATGTGCTTTATTTTGACAATAACAGCTGTTTTCAAAAAAAAAGGAAACATACATCACTGACACTAACACAATTGCAAATCTATCGGGCGTGTAAAAACGATAATATCAAAACTGCTTTCATACGATACGCTTCCAAGCGTTTATCGTCTATCGTATAGAAATTCATAATAGGGGGGTTTGATAATAATTTTAGTGCCTAGAAGCTTTCAAAATTGATTTATCATAAAGATTCGAGAAAAATATTAGCTACATTGAGTCATTTAAAAATGCATTAAAAATATTTGGATCAGTTTTTAGTTTATCTTTGAATGCAGATTAATGAACAATTTTATGAGGAAGATTTTGACGTGCCACAAGCCTATTAAAATACTTTATTTTAGCAAATATTTAGAAATTGAACTTAATTGAAAAAGTGGAAAAAAATTATTTATTACATTTCTTAAATAAAACACAAATGACTCAATGTAGCTAATTTTTTTTCTCGAAATTTTATGATAAATCAACTTTGAAAGCTTGTAGGCACTAAAATTATTATCAAAATGTTTCTATGCCCAGGGAGGGAATCTGGAACATTTAATTGCCTTTAAAATAAGCTAGATTATACTCAAATCTGACAAACGAATCAAGAGTTATTATATTTCCCAATTTTTCAAAATCTGCTTTTTTTAGGCAAAAAGCTTTACCGATTTTGCGCGAGGTCTAAACCTTCGAAACTATAACATACAAGTTTTATATACCAAAAATGTTGTTTTTTTTTATAGATTTAGAAAAAAAAAATTTTCCCATTTACATTTCGAAAAAAGTTGAAAAAGTGAAACGGTCTAATATATATTATTTTTATCTGACACAAAATTGTATGTTTACATAGGGCCTTCTTTTTATTTTTGCTCACGGGCCCTTGCCTACCTAGCTACACCACTGCTAGTTTGGCATCCAAACGTTTGGCTGCAGCATGAACAAACGTAACCAAATGACATTTGGCCATACGTATTGTTGGTGGTTACACGGTTTGGACTGGGTTGGGACAAAAATTACTCAAAAACAGCCTACCCTTTAGATGTACCTAGCTTGAGCACAAAATTTTTCATTCGTTTTGGTTGATATCTGCATGACTTTCCAACCAATTTCTAGTCAGTTGCGATATAGTCGGCATAAAGTTAAATTGTAACACTTTCATATAATATGCTTGATTTATATCTAGTTGACTTTTTAAACGATTTGTAGTCAGTTGCGAAAAAGTTCGCTACTAATTAACTTCTTTACAAATCGGTTGATAAAAGTCCTGCAGGGAAAGTAGTTTAAAACCCGTATCGATACGCGTATGCTCTTAGTCAAACGTAAATAGACGAATATAGATTTATACTTGTTTAACTTCCCTGTAGTCAGTAAGTCGCCCCCGATATTAGTGACATGCCAAAGTCCCAGTCCTTGATGACGAGCCATTTTACCTACTACATGAACCTTAAAGAGTAGATAGGCCTCAGTTCACATTTTTCTATTCGCTGCGTATGATTGTTTTTGCTGTTGTCGGTTTTAAGTTCGCATTCTGATCAATTGCCCGACGAGGGTTCGATAGGTCAGTGTTTCAAACTGTGATCGACAGTCGCGAGGTTCGGGGTTCAATCCCCGCTGGCGCCAAGAAATTTTGCTTAATTTTTTTACTTTTTTTTAAATAACAGTTTATTTATTTTTTTTTATTGTTCAGTTATTTTGAAAGACACATTTTCAGGTAAATCTTTAAGGTTTTATTATTATTTTTTTTTAATGGTTCATTTTCAACTAAAAAATTTTTGGAGTGAAAAAATTCGTTAAATACGTTTCTTAAAAACTGAGCAACGCTACACTCAACTGAGCATTTTGACCAAGAAATTAAATTCGTTCGCTTAGCGTAATGGTTAAGGCGTTCGCCCAGCGATCTGGAGGTTCGAGGCTAGGTGGAGGCGAGAATTTTTAAGAGAAGTAAGACAAAAAAAATTGTTTTTCTGTTTGAAGTCACTGGGTATAACATCATGCGAGCAGATAGAGTTGGACATGCTGGAGCCATTGCTATATTCATAAAGAATGGTATAAATTTCAAACTTATCTCTAGAACCGACAATTCTAGCCAAACCGAATGCTTGCTCGTAGAAATCTGCAATAATAATGACAAAATGCTTATCGGGTGCATCTACAGACCACATAAAAATATTGATTTAAGTCCCATTCTCGATATAATTGAAAACATTTCTGTTGCTTATAACGACATAATCTTAGCTGGGGATTTCAATTGTAACGCACTCGAAGATAACTCTTTATTAGATGACTTTCTGGCTAAAGGCTTACACCCTTCTAATAAATCTGTACCTACTCATTTCACCCGCACCAGTAGTACCCTCATTGACCTTTTCTTTGTTAGTGACAGACAAAAAATCTTATTGTATGACCAGATCTCCGCTTCTATCTTTTCCAAACATGACATCATTTTCCTGACATATAATTTCCACCAGTCAGCTAAGCCTGATGATTTCACCTATCGAGACTTTAAAAATATCAACGTTGCACAACTTCTATCCGCTACTGACCTAGTACACTGGAATTCGGTCAGTTGAATTGAAAGTTGATTTCATTCAAAGGAATATTGATGATCTTTTTCAGCGTTTCGTAACCTTACGTAAGAAACGCAATATAGCAACCAATCCACCTTGGTTCACCAACGAGATCAAAGAAATTATGGAAAAAGAAACAAAGCATACAACCGATGGAAAGGTATAGACTTCAATACGATCATACTACTTCTAAAAATTTTAAAAGAACTTCAGTTAAGCTTTGTCGACTATCCAAAGCTAAGTTTTTTGACAAAAAATTTAAAAGTGCAATCAACTCGAAGCAAACTTGGCAGCATATTTGTGAAATTGGAGTCGGACGTAAAGAGTCAAACATTACAATCCCATATAACTAAGATGAATTAAATCTTTTCTTCGTAAATTCCTCCACTGACCCAGCCTCTAATAATGAGTCAAACCAATCATATAATGCCTACGAGAATAATACACATCTTGATAGTCCCAACACACCTGTTTTTTCGTTTTGCAATGTTACCCAACCGCAAGTACACAAAGCGCTTTCCGCTATTACTTCGAGTTCAGTAGGATCTGATGGTATTCACCCTCGATTTGTAAAACTACTTCTGCCTATTTTGCTTCTATACCTAACTCATGTTTTTAACTTTATTCTGACAACCTCCTCTTTCCCTACGGCATGGAAAGTTGCAAAAATAACACCCATACCCAAGTCGAACAACGAATATCGTCCTATTGCAATCCTGCCATTTATTTCCAAGGCTCTAGAAAAACTCATCTCTGAGCAAACTACAACGTATCTTAATGAACAATCGTTACTTACAGACAAGCAGTCCGGCTTCAGAACGAAACGAAGTTGTATAACAGCTCTCGCAAATGTATGTGAGGACTTAAGATAAGCTTGTGACAAGAATAAAATATCCTACTTGATACTCTTAGATCATAGCAAAGCCTTTGACAACGTAAACCACAGCATTTTATCGTTAAAATTATTGACTTTTTACAAATTCTCGCAGAGTGCAATTAAACTAATTCAATCTTACCTTTTCAAGAGAAGCCATTTTATCAGTTGCGGAAATGAAACATCAAGCTCCCTAACGATCAACAAGGGTGTACCCTAAGGCTCTATACTTGGGCCATTATTATTTAATCTGGTAATTAATGACCTACCTCAAGTAGTCAATGACTGCAAAATTCATATTTATGCTGATGATGTGCAAATATATAAGAGCTGTGATATAAATAGCATCGACTATTGTGTTTCTAAAATTAACTGTGATCTACGTGCAATAAAAAATTGGGCGGCGGATAATTGTCTTGAAATTAACCCAACTATTTAAGTCCCAGTGCTTAATTATCTCTAGAAATAAGTTACAAAGTGCAATGTTACCCAAAGTTTTTGTAACATAGGCAGCTCTGAAATTAAGATTGTCGCTTCGGCAAAAAACTTAGGTGTCAAGCTAAACAACAAACTCACTTTCGAAGACCATATAACTCTCAAAGTTGGAAAATTATTTTCAATGTTGCGAGTGTTACGGTCTACTCAAGCTTTCACGCCACAAAATATTAGACTGCTGCTAGCCAAAACGTATATTGATCCAGCTCTACTTTACGGATGTGAAATTTTTGCAAACGTTGATAGTTTGAGCAAGCTAAGGCTAAATAAAGCTTTCAATAGCATAACAAGATACGTATTCAGGTTAAAAAGGCATGATCATGTGTCAACGTTTGCCTCTCAAATATATGGACTACCGTTAAACAGTCTGCTTCATTATAAAACTTTAACATTTCTGCACAAGATGATATTACTGGTCAGCCCTCCTACCTCTTTTGCCGCTTGAATTTTGCTAGATCCTTACGCTCCAAAAATATTATCAGCATTCGTTACAATTATCTGATCTCCGAAAGGCATTTCTTCATTTTTTCAATTCGTCTATGGAATTCTTTACCCTATTTTATTCAACGTACCAGCAATGTGAATCTATTCAAAAAACAACTGAAGAATTTTTAACAGGCTCTAATTTTTAATTGAAAGTGGAATCTGATACAGATATACGTTTGTAATAGTTTTGTTTTTTTTCTTTC
The DNA here is from genome assembly GCA_020466095.1 of Chlorops oryzae. Taxonomy (NCBI): domain Eukaryota; kingdom Metazoa; phylum Arthropoda; class Insecta; order Diptera; family Chloropidae; genus Chlorops; species Chlorops oryzae. The sequence goes on from CM035806.1 coordinate 118,533,915, forward strand.
CCTACATTGTTTTGAATTGTTTTCCTTCTTTTTCTTTTAATTTTATAAATAATTCTAAGTATGTTTAACTCTGCCCTATGCTTTTAAAGTTCTTTATTAGTCTTATCAATTTAAATGTATTTAAATTAATTTAATTTAATTTCATTCTATTTAATTTTTCCATTGTATGCAATCGTGACTAGCACTAGTAGCAGAGCTGTTAAAGAATGAAATTATTTTGGAATTTGAATTCAATTGATTGCCCGCAAAATGATTGCAGTCATTTTTTCGTTAATCATGAATAAGACTGCAAAAAAAAAATCTCATTCATTTTTGTTATTCCTGAATAATAAGTCTTTTTTTAAATCATTTTTTCGTTATTCATTGACTGAAATCATTTACTTTCAGTCCCAAAATGCATTCTTTTGTAGTCTTTTGCAGTCTTTTGCATTCTTTTCTTCATAAAAAATCTATGGCTATGCAATTGAAATTTTCATACATCGAAAAAAGACTGCATTTATATATGTTAGTCAGTTCAAGATTGGCAAAAAGACTTATAATTCATGAATAACAAAAAAGACTTCAGACTGCAATTTGCAGTCTTTAATTCAAAATGATGATTATTGATTGCAATCAAAAAAGTTAGTCAATGAATGTGACTGCACTGATTTTAAATCACATTGAATTCATTCTTTAACAGCTCTGACTAATAGTAAATAAGACTTTTATGTCTTAAGTGCTAGGATTTCAATAATAATAATAATAATAATAATTACTGCAAAAAAAAAAAGATTTAACATAAAAAATAAACAAAAAAATATAATTGTTCGTGTTCGCCGCCGCAGCTACGCAGCCGAACCTTTAAAGCGCGGCGAATTAATCACCTCTTTCTTTTTTGTACGACTTCGAAGTTCGAGTTAGAGCGACTTCTGGCCCTTCAACCGCGGTCAGTCGAACAAGTAATTTTCACTACAACCGTTCGTGCGCGCATCATCGCCCTCCGTAAAAAAAAAAAAAAAAAAAAAATAATTTAAACAAAAAAAGGAACCAAATCGTCCAAATAATTAAAAAATAAAATCACAAACAGAATTTATAAAAAACAAAAAAAAGTGCACTTGATTGAATTAAAAGTGAAATCCAAATTCCACAACGCCAAGAAGGCAAATTTGTTTTATTTTTTTTCATATTCAGTACTATCCATTTTATGATACCACCGCCAAGAAGGCGTCTAATTTAAAATTTACACAAAAAACAAAAAAAAAAAAAAAAAACAAATCAAAATAATCCGCGTCGCGTAATCGGCGAACGATAAACCACCGTACACGACAACCCCTCCAATCCGCAGCGGAAGACCAGGTACGTCATCTTATTTGCTTGCCCCTCACATTAACATTTGGCGATCCCGTGCCAGGAGCCTGGAAACAGGTTCTGGAGGACCAATCCTTGCAAGGAAAGATCGAGAAAGTAGGCCACGTGTGTGTCACCCTTTACCGCTATTTGCCCTTCAGAAAAGTCATGGGCAGCACGATCCAGGCACGTGACACACATCACCGTTTCGACTCATCCTTTCTCTTCATATTCGTATCACCTATCTCGCTCGCACACCCGTGTCGCCTTTGGTGGTGGTTTTTTGTGCACAACGAATATTGCAGACCAACAGCCATATAACGGGTCTGCCAGCAGCGTTAGATTTCTCGTTCCCTTTTTTGCGAACGAACACAGCCAGCATCAAGGCCTTGCGGTTGTTTGTTTTTTTTTGTTTCATTGCTTTGCTTTGAAATAGCGCCTGTACTTATATTCAAACTTCGTACGGGACAATTGTTGGGCTGGTCAGTTGCCACGCGGTGTGTCGCATCGAACATCAAACGTGATCGAGTGGAATTTGTGCGGCCGAACTTGCCACAGCTATTGGAATCGCGGTTCGCCTGCAACCACACACACGCACAAGCTCTCGTTTTTTACGCTTTTCGCCGCAGTGACAAGGCAACTGAAAGCGTCGCTTTGAAGTTCGGTCGTTCTGTCGATCGCTATTGAAAGTCTCACTTTTCCTCTGCTGCTTGTGCGCTGCTTACGCGCAGTCTGAGCTCTGGCCGTGCGTATGAAGCGGGAATTCCAATTATGCGTGAGCTGCGGAACGTTTCACACTGCGGAAGCTGCGTAAAAAGGCAAGTTCCAATTGAGCGTGTGCGTGAAAATATGATTGCGTGCGTTTGATTAGCGAAGCATAATTTTGAACAGTAATCGAATCAGTACATATTAAGGTACTTTTTTATTATAATTTTTTTAGTGGCATCGTAACGAACTTTTGTCTTTTTACGATAATGACATGACTAGAATAACGTAATATACACATTTAAATTTAAAAAAAAATTATATGGGAACATTAAATTCCTAATTAAATAAAAAGTATTTCCAAAAATACCGAGTACCTCAAAGTAAGTACTCAATAGTTTCAACATCACTAAGCTGAATTACTTTGAAAGTGAACAAAATTTTTGAAATTGATATTTGAGATATAAAAGAAAAAAGTTATAAACATGAATCAAGAACGGAATAAGAAGATATTGAAAGTTGTGAAGTAAGTTTTAAAAGACTTTTGTATGTTACAAAACATATAAAAATATATATTTTAAGGTGCGCAATGTTAGCGTTTCTTGCCTATCAGGAGTTACAAGAACAGGCCAAAGCAAGAAAGTGGTGGGTTCGTCCAATGTTTAAAGACCGGGATCAGCATGGGTTTTATGAAACCACGTTTCTGAAACTGAAGGCAAACGATGAAGAAATGTTCTTCAGAGCAACGCGCATGCGCGTGAACGAGTTCAATGCGCTTTTTAACATGCTGCGTCATAGATTGGAGAAGACATCACGCAGGAAACCCATAGCAGCAGAGTGTCGATTGGCTTTGACAATAATGTAAATAAAAAATTATGAATTAATTACTTCTATTACTTAATATAATTGAATATTATTTTAATAGGTATTTAGCTCATGGAAGTGCGCGATATACTTACGCATGTAAGTTTAAAATATCGACGACATCCGTGGGCCGAATTATTACTGAAACCTGCCAAATTATATGGGAAGAACTACGTAAAATATACTTGGCACCTCCAAATGCAAGTGATTGGCTAAGTATTGCGAATGCTTACGCCAATAAATGGAATTTCCCACATTGCTTAGGCGCAATTGATGGGAAACACATTTCGATTGTGTCCCCACCTAACGCAGGTTCCCAATATTTTAATTACAAGGGACATCATAGCATTGTACTGCTTGCCATATGCGATGCCAATTATTGCTTTAGAATGGTTGATGTGGGAGCATTCGGATCGCAAAGCGACGGCGGCATCATGGCCTATACAATTTTTTGGAAAAAATTGTCAGAACGAAAGTTGCCCATTCCTCGACCATGCCGACTTGAAGGAAGCGATGTAGAGTGCCCCTACTTCTTTGTTGGAGACAGCGCTTTTCCCCTTGGGGAAAATTTAATGCGTCCATTCGCAGGTATGACATTCATGTTTAAGTAGATTCGAATATATTATATAATAGCTCATTTGTGTGTTATTATTTTTAATTTAATATAATTTTTTCATTTTAGGTCGAAATTTGACAGAAGATGAGGAGCATTTCAACAAAAGGTTGTCCCATGCCCGCGTAACCATTGAGAATAGCTTCGGGATAATGACAGCTCGATGGAGAGTTTTGCTCAAAAGCATATATGCGTTCCCAGATAATGTGGACAAAATAGTGAAGGCGGCAGTAGTACTCCACAACTTTCTAATGTTGAAGAAAGATTCCTTGTACTGCCCAGCGAGTTACGCCGACACTATGGTGAATGGGGAACTGCAGCCGGGGAATTGGAGGAATGAGAGCCCAACCAGCATATTCGACTCTTTGCCGTCAACGCGTAGTCACAATGCCAGCCGAGAAGCATATAAGATGCGGAAAGCATTGTCTGCCTATGTTTTGGAAAATTAAATTATGTTTACATATTTTGTAATAAATTACTTTTATTTAAATTAAAAAGGAACTTTCTGCATTTTTTATTCTAATGCCGTTGTATTGTATTAAATTAAAAATAAAAAGCTTTCAGCTGCTTGAGTAGGTAAAACTTAGGATAAACTTAAAAATGCAATCCTTGCATACATAACATAAAAAAATAAAAAAAAATATTTATTGAGTTCGGTTTGCAACAATTTTATGTAAGAGCTCTGTCACTCCTAGCATCAATGTTGAGGTTTCAATAGGAGTCAATTTGAAACCTTTGGCTGTCTTCCCAAGAGATTGGAAAAAAAATTCTACGCTATCCGGCTCCGCCGTTTCAATTTTTTGTTCCAATCTATCAAGGAATCCTGAAAAGTGCTCGTTAGCACTATCGTTTTTTTTTTTTTTCCGAAGTGCTGTAACAGACCGATGAATCGGTTGTTGTAATTGGAGAAACTGGTGCCTCTGAAATTGTACAAGGGGTTTAATATTATTTGCATATCGCTCATTTACTCAATGCCTATCACAAATGGATTATTTTAGTTATGAGAGTCCTTGAATAAATGATCGATATGTTGATATTGGGTGCATTCAGCAGACTCAACTGTTGAGTGAGCGAATTCCTTTGTAATTTTATTCTTTTAAATCATATTTCACTCAACATATTTAACAAAAGTAGCCGAATCGCTACCAAAAATGTTATCCGCTCATTCAAATGTTGTGTACGCTCAGTGGGCAGCGTTCCGCCGAAATTTACGCAACAGTTGTACAGTATTTGAATCTGCTGAATGCACCCATTTTAATCACTTACTGTGTGCAGTGGCACACAATGTTTCGAACTCAGAGAGATGCGATGAAACAATATTTTTTTGTCCCGAGCTGCTGCTGCTACTTCCTGTGCACATATAGTCGCTGTTATAATAATTTGACATCGGAGATATCTCTGGGACAGGCACGGTTTTTGCTATGAAGTGAAGTGAGGGAAAGTAGTAATGAGGTACCTACTGCTACAGGTATATATATATATTCGGGCGGCCCAATTTGTATGGAAGCGAAAAATTCTATTAGGGCGCCCCCTAGGATGATTCGATGGAAAATTCTAAGAAACTGTTGTGAAGGAACCATAGGTCTATCTCGAGACTAGAAAATCGAGATAGACCTATGGTTTCTTCACAACAGTTTCTTAGAATTTTCCATCGAATCATCCTAGGGGGCGCCTCTAATCGACAAAAAATTTTGTCCGCCGTAATATATATATATATATATATATATATTTAATAATTTTAATTGAATTCAAAATACGTACTCTGCGTTGTAGCGAAATCATTTTGGGAGAATTCCTGGGAATCCGAAATCAAAAAATCTTCCATTTGGTCAAAGTCGTAGTTGCTGGTATGTCTGAATAGGAATGTCTTGCAATAATAAATAAAATCGTTATTTAAATAATAATATCTTACTTTCTCGGCTCAACCGAATCTTTCAAAAAAGACAACCTCTCAAAATTCTTATATTTCCTGGGAAATTCATTCACTGCTTGCCCAGTTTTACCTTTCAGCTCTTTCAGTCTTTTCATGTATTGATCCTTTAGAGTTCTCCAGGCGTTCTTGCAATCTTTGTCTAAAAGCAATTTATTGATTTCTATCTGCTAGAAATATATTCATTTCATCATCCTTACCATCAGCACACAGTTCCGACGCTATTTCTTTCCAGCATCTTTCTTTGAATTCCACCCTCTTGTATGCTGACTCCCTTTTGTCGTACAGTGCAGGATGGCGCTGTACGTAGTCAATTAACTGCTGCTGTTGCTGTTCTGATAATTTATTCATTTCTGAAATTAAAATATTTTATAATTAAATTATTTTTAATACACATTTCAAACAAACCTCAATGCGTTTTGTTATAGGGATGGGATCGATGTATCGATATTACCATAGCACTTGGAAAAATATTGGCCATGTTTTTTTTGCACCCAATATTGCCAGTTTTAAGATGTTTTATTATTGTGGAGATAGATATATAGGGAAAAAAAACTCTTTATAACATTGTGTCGCAATTAATGGCTGTGAAACATTAAATTAGCCAAATGTACCGATAGTATCGATATTTTTCTGTTCAATTAATTACAGCTATCGCCCATCTCTACTTTGTTCAAGTGAACAGCTGTTTCGATTTCACTGCTGTCAAAATTTCACGCCGCGTGAGATATTCAATTTTTCGAAAATTTCACGCTGCGGGAGTACGCACGCAGTTAAATGTGACGTTGCAAATTTTTCCGGAGGATACAACGAGTGGCCAGCATTTCGTGACATGTTTACGGCCGTGTATATCAACAACCCGAGACTGCCACCTGTACAAAAGCTGTATTATTTGCACAATAAAACGACAGGCGCCGCCGGAGCGATTGTCAAAGGATACCCCCTGTGTGGATCGAATTTTTCGCACGCCTGGGAGGCTCTCCAAGCGCGGTACGAGAACAAGCGCATTTTAATCGATCACCAATTGAAGACCTTGTTCGATCTGCCAGCGATTGAAGACGAGACCAGCGAAGGAATTTTGAAAATTCAGACGACAGTCAACGATTGTATAACCATGATGAGAAGCCAAGGAGTGGTCGATTTTTGGGATGCCATGCTCGTTCATTTTTGCTCCAGCCGCCTGCCAGCCGCTACGATCGCACATTGGGAGCAGTCGCTTTCATCGCATCGAGAGCTGCCGACTTGGAAACAGATGAACGAATTTCTCAGCAACCGCTATGAGGTCGTCGAACGCCTTTCGAGCTTCACGAAGGTGAAAGCACCGGTTCTATCTGCAAACCAATCAACTTCATCGACCAACGTTTTCCACACTCAGGATCAGACTCCAGGGTCGTGCCCCTTGTGCAACGGAAACCATCCCTTACGCCAATGCGCCCAATTTTTGAAGATGCCAGTCGCGGAGCGATTTAAACTTGTTACGAAATCGAAGCGCTGCCTCAACTGTCTCGCCACCAATCACCAACGGTCCAAATGCCCCAGTCCACACAACTGTGCGAAGTGCCAACAGCGACATCACACTTTGTTGCATTTTGCGAGCGCGGCTGCAACAACGGACACGAAAGCCTCTACCCCCTCTTTGACATCTCTTCCGGAGATGGGCCCGTCTCCGACGAGCCAACCGCTGCATTTCCATGCGCAACCAGAGGCCTCGAGCTCCGTGAGCATCCCCTCCACGTCACAGGCACACGCACACGTCTCCATCAGCCAGACACAGGTGCTTTTGCCAACGGTTCGCAGAGAACATTTTTAACCGAACGCATGCAGCTGCAGTTGAACTTGCCGACGACTCATAAAATCTGCAACGTATCCGGCATGGATGGCCAATGCACCCAAATCGCGAAAAAGGAGTGCACCATCACGCTCGCATCGCCTCGTTCTTCGTTCGAGGAAGAAATCGACGCCGTGGTGTTGCCGAAATTGACCAATTGGCTTCCGGCAAAAAGGGTCTCCAATTTGGATCCCCACGAGATCTCATCGTTGGAGCTCGCCGATCCCCGGTTTATGAATCCAGCCCGCATCGATATGGTCATCGGGTCTGATATCATGCTGAAATTACTGCGGCCGGGCGTCAAGATGAATGTCGGAGGAAGCCTTATTGCCCAGAATTCTGTCTTCGGTTGGTATTTGAGTGGGCCGATCGCCAGCGAAACCACCGACGCGTTTACGACGCAAGTCTCCTCCGGAGATCCCCACGAGTCACTCCACGAGTTACTCAAATCGTTTTGGGAGCAGGAAGAAATCACGACCTCCCCTCCTCTTCTTCCAGAAGACATCTATTGTGAAGAATTTTACTCTCAAACCACCACTAGGAATTCGGATGGTAGATACGTCGTGCGTCTACCATTTAAGGATGAATTCTCCAAAGCCGCTCTTCGCTTGGGCTCGTCACGATTTGGAGCGCTGACGCAGTATAGGAGCCTGGAGAAAAGGCTCGCAAAGCAGCCACTTATGCGCGACACCTATAATTCCGTTCTGTCCGAGTATCTCACATAAGATCATATGGGACCATGCCCTGATTTTGAGATCACACGAGAAAATAATTTCCTTTCGTTCTATCTACCGCTCCATGCGGTGATGAAGCCTGAGAGCACCTCCACCAAGGTACGAGTCGTTTTCAACGCGTCGCAGAAAACCTCTTCCGCCCTGTCGCTGAATGATATACTTCACGTGGGACCGGTGTTGCAATCAGATCTAGTCATCCTTTTGCTCAATTGGCGGCTCTACCGTTTCGTCTTCAATGGGGACATTGAACAGATGTACCGACAGATTCGAGTGCATGAAGATGATCGGGCATTCCAGCGCATCTTATTCCGCGAAAATGATACGGCGCCGATCCGGGACTATGAGCTGAAAACGGTCACATTTGGCGTCAACTGTGCTCCATTTTTAGCTATTCGAACGCTCCATCAGCTGGCCAACGACTCCATTGAAGATGCTCCACAGGCAGCCTTCATTTTGAAAAACGAAACCTATGTCGATGATGTCCTGGCCGGCGGACATACGCTGGAAGAAGCTTGTGTGGCGAAGGAGCAGCTAATCCGTACGCTCGGATCCGCCGGATTTCCATTGAGGAAAATAACTGCGAATCATCCAACGTTATTGGAAGACGTCGCCCCCTCGCATCTTCTCGACGCCGAGTTTTTAAAGATCAGATCTGCCAGTGATGCAAAAATGTTAGGAATTCGATGGAATGCTGTCACGGATTGTTTCTCCTACAAGTTAAGTACTCATTCCGCCGCGAAGTCCACCACCAAACGCCAGATCCTTTCAGATATCGCTAAATTGTTTGATCCAGCGGGATGGCTGACTCCGATCATCATTCGAGCCAAGGTTCTGATGCAACAATTGTGGCTCGAAGGCACTGACTGGGATCAACGAGTCTCAACTGAGGCTTTGGAGCGCTGGCACGCCTTTGTAATTGATTTGCCATTTATCGAGCAAATCCTAATTCCGAGATGGGTCCATTACGACCCCAACGCCTCCGTTCAACTTCACGGATTCTGCGATGCTTCAGAACGAGCATATTGTGCAGCCCTTTATCTTCGCATCGAGAGCCACAATCAAGTCTACGCCCACTTGCTTACGGCGAAATCCAAAGTGGCACCGCTTCAGACTGTCAGCTTGCCGCGGCTCGAGCTCTGTGCCGCAGTTCTGCTTTCCAAACTGATCAAAGCGGTCAAAGCTCAACTACATATTCATGAACATCAAACAGTTTTGTGGACTGATGCCACGATTGTGTTGGCTTGGCTCAAGCGCCCTCCAAATGCATGGAAAACTTACGTCGCGAACAGAATTTCCCAAATTCCGACCAATATTGGGAGTACTCCATGGCACCATGTTCGATCGCGGGAAAATCCGGCTGACCTGGGAACGCGCGGGATGCTAGCGCAGGATCTACATGAGAATATGCTCTGGTGGCATGGACCGCCGTGGCTTGTGGAGCCACCCACAAAATGGCCCCGAATTGAGTCGCCACCAGCCCCCATTATCGAAGAACGAAAAACGATCGCCTTCACTACCATCACCGAGACTGAGGATCTCCTAGCCAGATTCTCATCTTACGACCGAGCTTTGAGAGTATTCGGATTTGTACTGCGATTTTACAAGCAAGCGCGAAGAGAGCTCGCGCCGAGGCCGACCACACTCATACTTTCACAAGACGAGCTGACGGTTGCGAGAAATCGTCTAATTTTATTTTCGCAAACATTTCACTATCCACTCGAATATCAGGACCTGAGCGAAGAAAAGCCTCTCGGGAAAAAGAGCGAACTGTTACCCTTGAACCCCATGCTCGATGACGATGGACTTTTGCGCGTCAATGGCCGATTGATACATGCAGACTGTTTAAGTTTAGAAAAGGGGAGCTAAATCAAATTACCGTGCAGCACATAAACTGCAGATATTTTAAATTTAACTTGTATCAGACAGCACATGAACTGTTGATACTCGAAGTCAATATGAACGCTTAAGTGAATTGATCAGTCAAGAGTTTAGAATTGGACTTATTTTTATTGATCGTTTGTACTTCTTTTATACAATTTTATTGCTTAGTATGCTATACTTATGACCAATATTTTGTTTATTTAATTAAATCGAATATTATGCACAAATATATTGGTTACGTATGAGCGAAACGAAATTTGATATCGTTTGAGTTCAACGTATGACTTTTTGTCTTAAATGCATTAAATGCTTACAAATGGTTTTTTGTTGTTTTTCATTCTCTTTTTTTATTCTTTCGTACAAAACTAAACATTCTGCCCCTCGGTTGAGCGACAGTTTTATTGCTCAACATCTTTAGTGGGCTTCGACTTCAACGGCATTGTTTGTACGGCGTGGAGAGGGTTGTGGTGGAATTTCGATTGTGAGTCGTTTTTGCTGACAATGCTTCTTAAGGCGGAACATAACAAAAATTAGAGCTCCAAGTAGTATGAGAGGGAGCGCAGAATAGCTCACAACTTTATGACTGACGGATAGATGATGCTCTGATGGCAATTGAATGTTGTGCTGAAGCTGTTGCTGGAATTTGGTGAGCTGTTCCAATTTGTTGTTGAGGTGATTAGGATCCAGATTAAATATTCTTTTTAGTTCTACAGGTTCACTGATAGACGTTAAATTACCAAATGATGGGAAAGCCGTATGCACAGTGGTTGAAGTTACTTCGTGGTCTTGGATGGTCAGAAAACCATTCTTTAAGATGCAATTCGGCTGTATAGATAGCATGCCTGACGACATTATCGTGATTTCTTGAACCTCATCGCCGCATACAGCTGTAAGTTCCCTTGAGATGTAAGTGGCAAATATCCATTGATTTGATTGATGTGTTGGTATGAGTGAAATAGTATTATAAAGTCGCTCCACCTTGCCGTTAGGAGACGTTTTGTTATTAAAAAGCGCAATCTCGCATGAGTAGCTGCGAGCATTTTTTCCGATCATTGCTTGGATATTTGGACACAGATATGTGTCATCGATTGTCGTTATGCAATTGTGTTGATCAGCTGTGGTTAGGATTATGTATTGATCTCGATGATTGCTGACGGCCAAAAATTCTGCTCTCGGATTTAGCAGGAGCATGGTGTTATTCATATATACTGGTATTGGAATGAGAGCAAACATTTCGAAGATTTGATGATTGATGAGTGGTACTTCAATTTTGAAAATAATGTGAGCCTTTGTTACGGCTCCCTTGATGCGCATAATTTTATAAAGATGTAAGAGATCATGATCGTCAAAGGGAAGTTTGTGGCCGTACGGAAGGTGTCCCTTGATGTTGCTGATTTCTCTTCTTAATTGTTGAAGTGTAAGAATTGTTGGGCTAATGTTTCCGTGGTTGGAATGAGTAAGTGCATTTATGAGTTCTGTCTGAATTCTGTGACCGTCTGAAGCCAGCATGCTTCATTGAACTGTTAGTTCTATTATCTGCTGTGAACGCCGCAACTGGGCTCTGCTGTGGTCTATCTCGTTCAACTCTTGTGTAAGGGCTTCTTCGAAGTGAGCGATGTGTTGCTTGGTGCTAGATGCGTCATCTTTGAGAATGTTGATAGTTGCATCTACGACCGATGTTTGAGTTTTTATCAAGTCTCTCAAGAACACTTCATTTTGCTTAACGTCGCTGATTGTTTTTGACATGTCTTTAGCATAGTTTGAGTCCAACACTCCGAACAGGGCATGAGCCATGTTCCCAACAATATCCAGAGCTGCTCTTCGAGGTCGCACTGGGTTTATAAGATCTTCTTCTTGAAGGAGCTCGTTGCTAGATTGTTTGAGGTGCTGTATGAGTGAATGACATGAACTATCCACGGTGGTATCACAAATTTTTGTAAGTGTTGCAATTCCTTCTTCCAGTATTTTGTTTCTTGCCCAAATCGGATTGAGATCATAGTAAACAATGATATTCCAACTTCCGGTGATTAATTTGGTAGTGCCAATGCCGTCGAAGAATATTCCAGGATTTTTATCAAATCGTGTTATATTTACCGGTGTTGCAAAGGCTAATGGAAGCAGCAGAAGGGACACGATGATTGTAGTGACTATGGAATTGTGAGAGATTTGGCGACGTTTGGGTGAGTCGGATTCTTCCAGTGGCCTTTTGCGTGGAACTACATGTATCTCAGGTTGGTTGTTTTCGTTAAACAGTGGAAGTCTCTGAAGAGGTCGTTTACAAGTTCCGTTGGCCGTCTTGATGTCAACCACTCGGACCAAATTATCATTACCCTTGTAGAGTTGGATCACCCGCCCTAATGGCCATTTCATTGTTGGGGCGTTGTCGTCTTTTATGATAACCATGTCGCCCTCCTTAATGTTTTGGCTCTGGACTCTCCATTTGTGACGGAACTGGAGTTCATTTTAATATTCCTGAGACCAGCGCCTCCAGAATTCTTCCCTGATATTTGTCACCAGTCGCCATCTGGCTGCTAACGTAGTTTTTATCGGTGCTACATGTGGGTTTACTTGAGTGGTTAATGCTTCGCCAATTAAGAAGTGGCCAGGTGTAAGAGCAGTCATATCGTTGGGATTTGAGGACATCGGTGTTAGTGGTCTGGAGTTAAGTATGGCTTCGATCTCAATTATTACCGTTTCAAACTCTTCATAGGTGAGTGATATATTTGCCATGCCCCTTAGAAGAAGATGCTTTGCGGATTTAACTGCGGCCTCCCACAAGCCTCCAAAATGTGGTGCCCTTGGAGGAATAAATTTAAACTCTATGCCATGATTGCTGCTTGCTCTTATGATGGCCTGTTGTGCACTCTTTGAATAGATTGCTGTTTCCAGTTCTTGAAGTTGATTTTTTGTGCCCCCAAAGTTAGTGGCATTGTCGCTGTAGAGGATTTGACATCTTCCACGTCTGCCGATGAACCGCTTAAGAGCACCGATTAAGGCTTCTGTCGTTAAATCACTGACCAACTCGAGATGAACCGCCTTGGTTGCAAAGCAGCAGAACACAGCCAGGTACGCCTTGTACGGGCTTTTTGCTCTAATTTTATAATGCACCCGAAATGGGCCACAATAGTCAACTCCGGTCTTAAAAAATGGTCTGGATGCCGTAACTCTGTCGGCTGGAAGATTTCCCATTAACTGCGTCATCAAATGTGGTCTTGCTCTGGTGCATCGAATACAACTATGGACTGTGTTGCGTGCTGTAATTTTATCCTTGAGTGGCCAAAACTGTTGTCTTATGATATTGAGTAATGCTTGTGGTCCACAGTGAGAGTGTTTTTCATGTTTCATTTTAAACAGCAATTTCACAATTGGATCATTGTAAGGCAGCACCATTGGATATTTGGCATCATAGGCGAGTGCTGCAGCTTCAAGACGTCCACCAACACGTAACAGATTATATTCGTCTATAAATGGTGCATATCCGTTTAATTGGCTGGAAGAATTTACGGTTTTACACGCTTTAAGGTTGTTGATATCATTTTTGAATTCGGACCCTTGTACCGCCCTTACAATGACCTGAAGCGCTGTATAAACCGTTCGTTGAAGAAAATCGAATGAGTTTCTGTGATTTATTTGGTGTATCATGTCAGTTAACCCGTTTTGTTCCGTGACCAGGGCTACTTTTTGCCTTTGTTTCATTTCAATATTCGATATAGGCCCATCCTTTTTTGATGTCTGTGGCCATTTCGATTCGTTTCCGTGAAGAAATAATGGTCCATAAAGCCATATATTGCAGGAGGAAAGTTTTTCTGGAGCCAGTCCCCGTGATAGCATATCGGCCGGATTTTCCTTAGAAGGGACGTGTCGCCACTGCTTTGCGCAGGATAGTCGTTGTATTTTGCTGACGCGGTTTGCAACGAAGGTGTAGTACGCTGATGATTGTGAATTGATCCATGACAACACTATTTCTGAATCGGACCAGAGAAAGGTTGCTATATCTGGCCTTTTTAGATCGCGCTTTACCCTTTGCGTTATTTCAACCCCTAAGACAGCTGCACACAATTCCAGGCGTGGCAAGGTTTGTTTCTTTATTGGTGCCACTCGTGACTTGGCGCAAAGCAGATTGACTATGATCGTGCCATCTTTAGTGCATGCCCGAATGTAAATTGCAGCGCCGTATGCCTGTTCGGATGAGTCCACAAACGTGTGCAATTGAATATGATCCGGCTGGACTAGGTTGTGGTTGAAAATATGCCGAGGAGTTTTCACGTCGTTCAATGTAATTATGCCTTTTTGAAACTGCCTCCACTCATGCTGCAGGTTTTCTGGTAGCTCGTCATCCCAAGCTAGTTTTAGTTGCCACAATTGCTGTGTGAAAATTTTTGCCTTTACGAGTACCGGTCCTAACATTCCGAGAGGGTCAAATAATTTTCCAAGGTCAGAGCACACAGACCTTTTTGTTTGTGGCCTCGATGTTGTTTGTATGGATGCTTTGCCACAGAGCTGGTCAGTTTTTGGGAGCCATATTACTCCCGACCAAAACCACTATCTAGTATAGACACTCACCATAAAAGCTTTGAAGCTGGTGCTTTTCGAAGCTCAGCTTCAAGCTAAGTACCTAGATACCTATACAAAAAGCACGCATGCAAAGCGAAAGCTCTAAACGATCTCGTAGTCACTCTGTAGGCGCTCAAAATGATAAGAATGCTTATGTAGTAATTAACGAAGATAATTCGTCAATTGATAAACGCTTACAAAGCGACGAACAGTGGCTTAGCCAGCGCGCAACAACAAAACCAACAATTAAAAGCACCGAAAAATATAGCCAAATAGCTACTAACACTAATACTCCTAACACTGCGCACAAAGCAAAATCAAACGAGTCGGCGATCCAGGCAGGTATGGATCGCTACGTTAATATTAAAAGGAAGCTCAGCCCTCAAAAAACAAATGTGGGCAAAGCTAAAGTTAATAAAACCACTTCAACTTCGGCTCCAACAAATGTTTTGGCGGGAAATAGATTTGCTGCGTTAAGTGAAAACGCAAGTTCTGAAGAGAGCACTATTAATTCGGCTCCTAAAACGCCAAAAACACCTCCAATTTACCTTCGTGAGCGTAGCTCCAATCTCTTGGTAACGAGTTTAACTCAAATTATAGGAAAAGATAATTTCCACATAACCCCACAAACTCGGGGAAACATTTACGAGACCAAAATCCAGGTCTATAATGAGAATAATTATCGAGTTGTAGTTAAACATTTTGATAACAATAAAAAGAGCTACTACACATATCAGCTTAAGAGTAGTAAAGGTCTCTCCGTCGTTATTAAAGGGTTGGAATCAGATATAGAGCTGGCTGAGATAAAACAAGCGCTTGAGGAAAAAGGCTTACAGGTGAAAGCCGTAATTAATATTTTTAATAAACGAAAAGTGCCTCAACCCATGTTTAAAATAGATTTATGCCCCGACGGCACAAAATTAAAGAAAAACAAGTAAGAAAGCTAAAGTCGGTCAAGCCCGACTTTGAAATACCCAGCGTCCCAACATTATGAGCGCAATATGTTTTGCTTCTCTATTTGTGGGCGTGGCAGTGGGTGGGCCACATAAAATATTTTCCTACACCTTTCATTCCCCTTGATGAACCTATGTTGCGAATTTGAAGCTTCTACGCCTTTTACTTCGGAAGTTACGAAAAATCTTCATTTATGGGCGTGGCAGTGGGCGGGCCACATACATTTTTTCCCTACACCTTTCATTCGCCTTGGTGAACCTATGTTGCGAATTTGGAGCTTCTACGCCTTTTACTTCGGAAGTTACGAAAAACTTTTATTTGTGGGCGTGGCAGTGGGCGGGCCACATAAAATTTTTTCCTACACCTTTCATTCGCCTTGGTGAACCTATGTTGCGAATTCGAAGCTTCTACGCCTTTTACTTCGGAAGTTACGAAAAATCGTCATTTGTGGGCGTGGCAGTGGGCGGGCCACAAAAAATTTTTTTCTACACGTTTGATTCGCCTTGGTGAACCTATGTTGCGAATTTGAAGCTTCTACGCCTTTTACTTCGGAAGTTACGAAATTTCCTTATTTGTGGGCGTGGCAGTGGGCGGGATACATAAATTTTTGTTCCTACACCTTTCATTTGCCTTGGTCAACCTATGCTGCGAATTTGAAGCTTCTACGCCTTTTTTTTCACAAGTTACGATAAGCCCTTATTTTTGGGTTTATTTGTGGGCGTGGCTCGAGGAGGGCGGCGTCCATTTTTTGCCAGGAAATGTCCCTTTTCGTAGCTTACCAGCACACCAAATATCAATTAAATGTGTTGAGTGGTTCGCAAGTTACAAGCATTTTACTGAAAACTTAATAAATTAATTTGTGGGCGTGGCAGTGGGCGAATGTCTCCCATTTTTACTTAGGATCATACTCGGACCCCGATATACATGTGTGCCAAATTTCGACATGATTGGTAGAGCCGTTTCGGAGGAGATCCGACCACGGACGGACGGACAGACGGACAGACGGACAGACGGACGGACGGACGGACGGACGGACGGACAGACGGACAGACGGACAGACGGACATGTCTAAATCGATTCAGTTTTTGATCCTGATCATTTCTATATATATTTTTCTATATCTCCGGAGCTTAATTCTCCCTGTTACAAGATTTGCACAAAACTAATATACCCCGCTTACGCTGGGTATAATGAGAATCATCCCATTTACAATCTGCGGTATCTTCTTCATCGTAGAATTGTAGTTAAGGAACCGCTTAAGCGAAGCGGACCTGTTCAATGTGCGAATTGTCAGGAGTATGGCCATACAAAGTCATATTGTACCCTACGCGTTGTCTGCGTTGTATGTGGAGAGTTCCACCATTCTACAAACTGTAATTTTAAGGGTAATACTGACCAAATTATAAAAAAGTGTAGCAACTGTGGGGGAAATTACACAGCCAACTACAGAGGCTGTCCTATCTATAAGGAACTTAAAAGCCGACTAGCGCAGCAAAAGCAAGCTGCACGCAACCCTCAAAAAAAAATGTTGATGGTTCAAGGCCCTCCGCCTAAAAATCTTGTAACAAACGCGTCTGTTAACCCCAACTTTTCTTACGCCAGTGCATTAAAGTCCGGAATAAACTCCCAAAATCCCCCTCAGCCACAAAGTAGTAGTTTAGAAAACATGATTTTCAGTCTGACACAGTGTATGACTCAATTCATGTCAAGCATGCAAAATACTCTTCAAGAGTTAGTTCGAGCACAAAACCAAATGCTCCAAATTCTTATCGCTAAAAAATGAGCATACTAAACATATGCTCATGGAATGCAAACGGCGTCCGCCAACATAAGTTAGAATTAGTTCGCTTCCTCTCCAAGCAATCTGTTGATGTCATGCTGCTCTCAGAGACGCATTTAACAGATAAAAATAATTTTTCCATACCTGGTTATCAATTTTATAAAACAAATCACCCTGACGGAAAAGCGCATGGCGGTACTGGGATCTTAGTCCGAAGCAGGATTAAACATTTTCCCCTGCAGTCACATGCTGAAAACTTTTTAATGGCAACGTCAATTTGCCTACAAAATCGAAACAATAACTTAGTTTTGTCTGCTGTTTATTGTCCTCCGCGTTTTCCGGTAAACGAGGATAAATTTAAAGCTTTCTTTAGCACTTTAGGTTATAAATTCCTAGCAGCTGGAGATTTTAATGCGAAACACACGCATTGGGGCTCCCGTCTGATAAGCCCGAAAGGAAGGCAATTGTATAGCACCCTAATTAACAGCATGGGCAGGCTTGATTTTTTATCACCTGGTCAGCCTACATACTGGCCATCTGATCCAAGAAAAATCCCCGACCTGATTGACTTCGCCATTGTTAAAGGGGTAGATAGATCTCGCGTTACAACCACGACAACTTTCGATCTCTCATCAGATCACTCACCTGTAATTTTTTATCTAGCTGAAAGTCCTATTGTTACTGAGTCAACCTTCAGATTGACGTCTTCTAAAACTAACTGGATTAAATATAAGAAATATATAGCCACTCATATTCATACCAGATACTCTATAGACTGCATAGAACACGTAGATGAAGCGACAAATGTACTGAATTCTATGCTAACGACAGCGGCAGAGCAGTCAACGCCTTGCATCGAAAATAAAGCAAAGAACCATATCTTTACCAATAGCGAAATCGAAAGACTTGTGAACGAAAAACGAAGGCTAAGACGCGAATGGCAACAACATAGATCCCCAGCAGCTAAGCTTAGACTTAAAGCCGCAACAAATGAGCTAAGCAAAGCTCTCTTAAGATTAAAAAATGACGAGTGTAGGAAATACGTTTCGAAGCTTTCCCCACAGTCCTCCGGAAAATCATCTTTATGGAATATAAATAAGTTTATCAAATCCCCAAAAGTGGGGAATCTCCCATAAGAGACACCAACGGCGCTTGGGCACGTAGTAGTGAAGAAAAGGCTACTGCCTTTGCTGGGCATTTAAAGTCAGTTTTCCAACCTAACCCCCCTAAAATAAATTGTGAAATGCCTACACTTCAAATAAATTCTCAAAATTACCCAATCTATTTCCACTCAAACGAAATTAAAGCAATTATTACAAGTCAATTATCCCCCAAAAGAGCACCTGGAGAGGACAACATAACTCCTAAAATGATTATTGAGATGCCATACATTGCCATCGTGTTCATAACAAAGCTTTTCAATGCGATCATTCGATTTTCATATTACCCTCAAGCATGGAAGTCCTCCTTAATAACTATGATTCCAAAACCAGGCAAGGATGCAACAATGGTGTCTTCTTATCGACCGATAAGCCTTCTTCCAAGTATTTCCAAACTTTTCGAGAAAGCACTGCTTTCCAAATTGACTCCATTCGTTTCTGAAAGGGATATAATTCCGCACCACCAATTTGGTTTCCGTAAAAATCATGGGACTATAGAGCAGGTAAATCGCATAACCAATGAAATAAGGAAAGCTTTTGAATACAAAGAATACTGCTCAGCCATATTCTTGGACGTGGCTCAAGCGTTCGACAAAGTATGGCATGAAGGACTTATTCAAAAAATTAAATATCTTCTCCCTCCTACTGTTCATGCAATACTTTCATCCTACTTAAAACATAGGAATTTTAAGGTCAAATATTATATAAAGATTTTGTTTCACAAAGTATAGAAATCAAAGCAGGAGCGCCCCAAGGAAGTGTTCTTGGACCCTTCCTATATTTACTATATACGTCAGATTTCGCTGTAAACAGTAGTCTTACAACATCCACTTTTGCCGATGACACAGCCATATTAAGCCGCCATAGATGCCCGATTTCTTCCACTTCTAACCTGCAATCGCATTTAAAAGTGGTTGAAAAATGGTTGGGAACATGGCGAGTGAAAGTAAACGAGCAAAAAAGTAAACATGTTACATTTACACTTAAAAGGGGCATCTGTCCCCCTTTAAGAATAAACAACATAATAGTACCAGAGACGGACAATGTTGTTTACTTGGGTATCCATTTGGACAAACGTCTCACATGGCGCAAACATATTGAAGCTAAACGAACCCAAATGAAACTTAAAGCTATTAAGCTTCATTGGTTAATGAATCATCGTTCCCCCTTAAAAATCGAATATAAAATCCTTTTATATACTAGTATTTTAAAGCCAATATGGTCATATGGCCTTCAGTTATGGGGTAATGCAAGTTCCTCAAGTATAGAATTGATTCAAAGATGCCAATCAAAAATTCTCCGTTCAATTACAGGTGCGCCATGGTATATTCGGAACGAAAATATCCATCTTGACCTTAATATCCCTTTGGTTAAAGAGGAATTAGTGCGTCTTAAAAATTCCTATTTGGATAGACTCCAGCGGCACCCAAATGAAATGGCTAGGTGTTTAGCCTCAACTTCAACGCACTCGAGGCTAAGAAGAAACGATCGCCCGACCGCTACACACGCACTACAAGGCGAGCGGCGAGGTTCACGACATTCGTCCCCCGTCGTTGGTCTCCGACAGCATCCCCGTCGATGACAAATCCAGTTAACGATGACCGCTCTGCGTCGCTTGACTTTCGACTCAATCCCGTCGGTAACGTTGCGATAACGGCTCGTGAGCTGTCGATTTGTCTCCGACTGTGCTCCCCGTCGATGACGTATACGACGACGGATGTCGATAGCCTCGCCTCGCACGATTCTACGGCAATCGGCTGCCAATTGTACCCAATATGGGCTCCGTCGACATTCGACAATCATAGCAACATTGGCACAAACCGCCCAACCACGAAGAAGCTGTTTTGCTTGCCACAGCATCGTCGATCCCCCGTTTTAAAGCCGGCACTGCGATACACTCCTCGACACACACGAAATGTGCTGTGAGCCCCGCACTCAAACCGGCACCGACACCCCCCTTCGGAAACATCCCTCCAAGCGGCACACGAAAGTATTGCTTAAGCCCGGCTATAAGGTTCGAGGTGCGTTTTTGCCAATGTCGCTATATAAATTATGAATTAATTTACGTAGTGAAATTTTGTACTAGTTTAAGATTTGAAAACATATTGTTAGTTCTTAAGATTAAGAAGATTCAATATAAAAATACCCGCAAAAAAAAAAAAAAAAAATATTACTCCCAGGGCCTTTTGCGCAGGATTTGCTTCCGAATTGAAATCGAGACTTATCTCTTGATCCTTTGCAGCTACTCCAGCTAAGAGTTGTGGATGATTCGCACACCATTTTCTTAGGTTGAATCCGGCTTCTCGAAGTATTGCAGTCAGTTGAGTTTTTGCTTCCAATGCTGTGTTAAGTTTATCAGCTCCACTGAGACAGTCGTCGACATAGAAATCATCATGTAGTATGGTGGCTCCTAGTGGATATCTCTCCATATTCTTGTTGGCTAAGTGATGAAGACATTTGGTTGCCAAGTATGGGGCCGAAGTTGTGCCATATGTCACTGTAGTCAGGCGGTAATATTTGATTTCTTCCGATGGGTCTTTTCTCCAGATAATTAATTGAAGATTTTGGTCACCATCTTGTACCAGGATCTGCCGATACATCTTCTCGATGTCTGATGTGAACACAAAACGGTGCATGCGGAACCGTAATAATATTGAAAAGAGTTCGCTCTGAACCGTAGGACCCGCTTGTAACACATCATTAAGTGCCAGTCCAGTTGATGTTTTTGTCGAAGCATCGAAAACAACACGTAATTTCGTTGTGGTGCTTTCGGGCTTCAGGATGCAATGATGTGGTATAAAGTACCTTGGTGCGGGGACGTTTTTAATGTCGACTTCCTTCATGTGTCCAAGTCTTTCGTACTCGGTCATGAAATCAGTATACATTTCTCTTATGTTTTTGTCCTTACTAAGACGTTTTTCTAGTGCAAAAAAACGCTGAAGGGCAACTTGATGTGATTCGCCCAAAGCCGATGCATTCTCTAACCGTGGTAGTTGCACAATGTATTTGCCGTCATGGTTCCGGGCTATAGTTTGGTCAAAGTGGTTCTCGCATTCCTTTTCTGAGACTGTCATTTGTCGTTGTGGCTCATCCGCATCATCGATTCTCCAGAATCGCTCCAAAATTTGAGAGATCGCAGCGTCATTATCCACAAAAACTCCACTTGTGGCGGAGTTGTTAGGCTCTCCATCTATTTTTCCAGTAACAACCCATCCTAATGCAGTATTTTGTAGTATCGGCAAACTGTTGTTAAATTTGATTTGTTCTGGTCGCATTAGCTGATGATAGAATTTGGCTCCAATTAATTAATATATCGATTCTGTCGGTGTGATTAAAGTTTGGATCTGCAATAGTGATGTAACGAATATTCGCATTCGCGTTCGCATTCGCGAATATTCGCATATTTTTTCACATTCGCATTCGCAAAATGTTGCGAATATTTTGCGAATATATAATATAATTAGCAGAAAATTGACCAAAAATGTAAACTTTAATCGATTTTTTAAATTGAAATTTAAATGCCAATATTTTAAAGAATTTTTTATGTGCTACCGTTACACAGATATTGCACTTAAAATCTGCTCTCTCACACACACTTGTATTTTCAATTTTGCCGATCCCTGAATTAAACGCATTTGGAATTAGTGATGTAACGAATATTCGCATTCGCATTCGCGAATATTCGCATATTTTTTCACATTCGCATTCGCATTCGCAAAATGTTGCGAATATTTTGCGAATATATAATATAATTAGCAGAAAATTGACCAAAAATGTAAACTTTAATCGATTTTTTAAATTTAAATTTAAATGCCAATATTTTAAAGAATTTTTTATGTGCTACCGTTACACAGATATTGCACTTAAAATCTGCTCTCTCACACACACTTGTATTTTCAATTTTGCCGATCCCTGAATTAAACGCATTTGGAATGCCTTTAAGTTCCTTCACATAAATTTGCATACAAGAACGACCGTCTGAGGGCTGCTAAACGAAAAACGACAATAACATTGCGTATTGCGCAGGGGCGTTATGCTTGCACGAAATCGTCGGATTAGTTTTGTTGTTGTCATGTGACTGTTTTTTTTAACACTTTGAAATTTGACATCGAAATGTGTAATTTCTTTTACTTATGAATGAATTATTTTTTTCCAAAGTTGGTGCGCTATATAAATAAATGAATTGATTTGGTGATGTGTGCCAAATTTGAGATATAGATTCAAAAACTGAATATTCGCATTCGCATTCGCGAATATGAGTAGGCATTCGCATTCGCATTCGCGAATGCTAAAATTTGACATTCGTTACATCACTATTTGGAATGCCTTTAAGTTCCTTCACATAAATTTGCATACAAGAACGACCGTCTGAGGGCTGCTAAACGAAAAACGACAATAACATTGCGTATTGCGCAGGGGCGTTATGCTTGCACGAAATCGTCGGATTAGTTTTGTTGTTGTCATGTGACTGTTTTTTTTAACACTTTGAAATTTAACATCGAAATGTGTAATTTCTTTTACTTATGAATGAATTATTTTTCTCCAAAGTTGGTGCGCTATATAAATAAATGAATTGATTTGGTGATGTGTACCAAATTTGAGATATAGATTCAAAAATTGAATATTCGCATTCGCATTCGCGAATATGAGT
This sequence comes from Chlorops oryzae, assembly GCA_020466095.1. Classification (NCBI taxonomy): domain Eukaryota; kingdom Metazoa; phylum Arthropoda; class Insecta; order Diptera; family Chloropidae; genus Chlorops; species Chlorops oryzae. Next base: position 118,556,895 of record CM035806.1, read on the forward strand.
AGGCATTCGCATTCGCATTCGCGAATGCTAAAATTTGACATTCGTTACATCACTAATCTGCAAACTTAATGTTCTGAGGGAATGGCCATTTCGATGTATCGATTGTTTGCGTGGGTTGCGGTGACACTATGTTAGGAAGAACCAATGCTTCAATTCTGGTGGAGAACTTGCCATGTGTCGAATTTAGCTGTACATTTACTCGCTGGTTCGCCTTTCGAGTGGCTCGGCCAATGCCTTCAATGCATAGCGATGATTCAACCGGTGATAACGCTAGTTTCTTCATAAGTCGCTCTGTTTCGATATTTATTTGAGAGCCGGCGTCTAGCAGTGCTCGGAACTCGCAGCTTCGTCCATTGATTCCGGTAATTATGACTCTAGCAGTGGCTACCAGGACGTATTTATGGCTGGGTTTAGGTTGATTTGAAGCCGCTACTGTTGCCATTTCGGTTGTTTCATCCGTGCATGTTTTCTTTTCTGACGATGTCGCTGTAGATGCTGTGTTGGATTGTTTTTCGGAAATTTTTGTTGAATCATTTCCCTTAGCTGAATTTTCTAAATGTAATAGTGTGTTATGTTTTTTGGAACATTTAGCGCAAGACCGAGACTGGTACTCTTTTGCACGATGATCATTTTTGAAACAATTAACACAGAGTTTTTGTGATTGTGTCCACTTCAGCCGCTCTGCAACACTCATTTTGAGGAATTTTCCACAGTAATAAATTGGATGTCCCTCCTTGGAGCATACTTTACAAAGTGTGACCTTGCTTGCTGCAGCTAAGGTAGAAGGCTTTAGTTTTTGCTTTCCATTGACGACTTCAAGAGTTTGGAACCGAATTTGCAAGAAGGAGAGCAGCTCTTCCGTCGTTGGAATAGCTCGCGGATCCCTTTGAGATTGTTCGAACAAGAGATGGCCTTGTTTGTCTAATTTTTGAATTAGGATTTGGGAGAGTAATGGATCCCATTGAGAGGTGTCGATACCCATGTTGTTGATGGCCGCCAGACCTTCTATCATAATGTCGTGGAATTCCTTGATTTCCCTTGCGTCAGCAGTCAGTTTTGGTTGCATCAAAATTTTGTTTATTAATGTTGATATCAAAAATTTTTTGTTTTCAAATCTGTCCTGCAGGATACCCCAGGCAGTTTCATAATTGTTTTCTGTCAATGATAGGTGCCTTATTAATCTCTCAGCATCCCCCGTCACGTTTGATTTCAAGTACCACATTTTTTGTACCGCTGGTATTTCTTGGCCATGGACCATTCTCACAAACAGATCTGAAAATGTCTGCCATTTTAAATAGTCCCCATCGAACTTGTCTATAGAAATTTTCGGCATTTTGACTTCTGGCTGTCTTCTATTATTCGCTGATGTTTGCATTCGATTTTTTGACAGCATCGCCAACTTTTGTTGCACCAATTCCTCGATCTGGATATATGTGTCCATATTGTATCTTTCTTTGCTTGGGTCAGAGCATTCTCCCCAAATAAAAAAGTTTGCATCTTCTACTTGTTGCCATAGCTTTTTGATTGCGGCTACAGCTTGTTCTGGTGCTTCTTCATTTGTTTAACTGTTCAATAGACGCCTCAGTGACGAAATCATTGCTCCTTGTTTACGCATGATTGGGCCCAGCCTGCTTATGTGTTCCTCACCTTGGTTCACATTTTGTAGTGGAGTTGCTTGTGGTGTTGGCTTTAGCTTACTCATTGAGGACTCAATTTCTTCTCTGAATTTAAAAACGAGATCCAGCATTTTCGTATAGAAATCGTGCTTAAAGTACTCTTCGTCGGAAGGAATGGGGTTCATCAGTCTCATTTGGTTGTCATTGGATTTGAAACGAGTCCATGCTTCGTCCAACCGCTTTAGTCGCTCTTCCAAGTAGCCTGGAGTCTGCTTTCTCTCCTTAGAATCCTTTTTGTAATTCTGTATGATTCTATGAATATTGTCTGCCAACGTTTTTTGAGATTCTATCAATGTTGAGAATTGCTCCATCGTGTAATGTATCTTCGGTTTTCTTCTTCTGTTGATTTATGTCCAACGTGTTATTGAAGTTTTTTGTTGAATGATGAATTGATGTTTGATTTTTGCCAACATGTAGCAAAACGTATCCTTTATCGGTGTCTGACCGAATATTGATGCGCGCGTTGAAACGGTTTGATTCGCGACGAACTAAACAAAATTCACTATGAAATAACGTTTTTTTATGATTCCGCGTTTTGTGATCAATTTGATCCTGGTGGATCTTGGTCCACACTTGTATATGATGTGGGACCGTCGGGGTCACCAATGTTTAAGTTTAGAAAAGGGGAGCTAAATCAAATTACCGTGCAGCACATAAACTGCAGATATTTTAAATTTAACTTGTATCAGACAGCACATGAACTGTTGATACTCGAAGTCAATATGAACGCTTAAGTGAATTGATCAGTCAAGAGTTTAGAATTGGACTTTTTTTTATTGATCGTTTGTACTTCTTTTATACAATTTTATTGCTTAGTATGCTATTCTTATGACCAATATTTTGTTTATTTAATTAAATCGAATATTATGCACAAATATATTGGTTACGTATGAGCGAAACGAAATTTGATATCGTTTGAGTTCAACGTATGACTTTTTGTCTTAAATGCATTAAATGCATTAAATGCTTACAAATGGTTTTTTATTGTTTTTCATTCTCTTTTTTTATTCTTTCGTACAAAACTAAACACAGATCTTACGCCCGATGAGAGATATCCGATCATAATACCGGCTGCGTCAACGTTCTGCCGCCTTTATCTGGATTTCGTCCACAAAACACTCCTGCATGGCGGTGCGCAACTCATGTTTCGCATGGTTCGACAAAACTTCTACATCGCACGTTTGAAACGAAAAATCAAGAGCTGTATCACCCGGTGTCATACGTGCACGATCCATAAGCAACGATTAAAAACCCAGATGATGGCCGCACTACCAGCTGAGAGATCGACGTTGTCGCTTCCATTTACGCATACCGGTGTCGATTTCGCCGGACCATTCGACATCAAGACTTTTACGCTTCGGACCGCACCATATCTAAAAGGTTATGTCAGCGTTTTCGTGTGTTTCGCCACCAAGGCGGTGCACCTCGAACTATGTTCAGAATTATCCACGATGTCTTTCCGAGCCGCGTTCGATCGATTCGTCGGACGGCGAGGCCTGCCAAAACGGGTTTTTTCCGACAACGGTCGAAATTTCATTGGGGCTAAGAACGCTCTGGATATTGAATTCGCAAGTTTTCTTTCGAACGCTGCTGACGACCTTCAACAGAAATATTCACTGCACGGCTTCGAATGGCATATGATCCCGCCCCACGCGCCTCACTTGGGTGGACTGTGTGAAGCGGCGGTCAAGAGCTTCAAACTTCATTTTGTGAAAGTTGCCGGACCACATAAGTTCTCATTCGAGGAATTCGCCACCCTGCTGGCCCGCATAGAGGGGGTGTTAAATTCGCGTCCCCTCACTCCGATGTCCGACGATCCTTCAGATCTGCTGGCATTAACGCCCGGTCACTTCCTTCGAGGAGCCCCTCTCACCGCCTGGCCCGAGGAACCTCAAGCAGACTTGCCGCTCACTACGAGATGGGAAAAGGTGAAAATTCTTCATCATCGCTTCGCCCAACGTTGGAAGTCAGAATATCTCTTGAGCCTCCACAAAAGGGATAAAGGGAAAGTACCACAACCAAATATGAAGGTCGACGATTTTGTCGTCGTCATGGACGCTCAATTGCCCCCGTTTGAGTGGAGAAAGGGGAGAGTCATTCAAGTGCATCCTGGAGATGATGGCCTCGTGCGCATCGTCGAGGTCAGGACACAGTTCGGCGTCGTCACAAGACCTATCCCGAAACTCTGCCTGCTTCCTGTAGACCTTTCCGAAGCTTTATGACTAATATTCGTCATCCAATCGCAACACCCCCTCCTCCCCCTCTCTTTGTATATCACGATTTGTCCGCTCATGAAGATCTCTTATTCGTTTCAGACATACATCATGGAGCACCAACGGCAGTGCGTGGTATGTGGCCGCACTCACGGGCTCGCTCGGTGTCGGCGCTTTCGGCGATGGACCACGGCAAGGCGTCTACTCGCAGTCCAGTAGAATAAATGCTGCTTCTCCTGCCTGTCATCGCGCCATCTAAGGAGAGAGTGTCCGGCGCGACAAAATTGCAAGGCCTGTGGGGAGCGCCATCACACTCTCATCCACCAACAGGCCCGGTCCGTATCGCCCGATGACTCCGGTCCGTGGCGGCCTAGGGAGGCCCGAGAGCCCAATGCGTATGTGGCACGATCTGCTCGGCGCCACTCCCGACGTCGCTCCCACTCTGCACGCCGCCGTTCTCGAGAGCGTAGCCCGGAGAGCCCCCGCCGGAGCGCAACGAGGGGGACAGCGACGCCGTCATTCGCGTAACTATCCACGCCGGCCAGCCTCACTTCCCCGACAGCAAGCACCGAGCTCAGACCGCCATCGCCCGTCACCATCCTCCTGTAGTGCGGGGCCGGGGCCCGAGCGTCATCGCCATCTCACCAGGGGAACTGCTCGCGGGGCGTTGTCTCGTCAGAGACCTCGAGTCCGCTTCGCCCCTTCTCCCTTCCGCCGTTCGCCCTCGACGCTTTCCACATCGAGTGGAGGTCACGCCGGATATCCGGTAAGGGCCATTGATCGCGAGAGGGTGCGGGAGGCGCTGCGAGAGGTCCAGGAGTTCTTGCTGCAGAGGGAAAGGTAAGCAGGGAATTAAGGTTGCGTAGCGCAAGGCGGCCAGTATGTTCGTGTTCGCTGCCGCAGCTACGCAGCCGAACCTTTAAAGCGCGGCGAATTAATCAACTCTTTCTTTTTTGTACGACTTCGAAGTTCGAGTTCGAGCGACTTCTGGCCCTTCAACCCCGGTCAGTCGAACAAGTAATTTTCACTACAACTGTTCGTGCGCGCATCATCGCCCTCCGTAAAAAAAAAAAAAAAAAAAATAATTTAAACAAAAAAAGGAACCAAATCGTCCAAATAATTAAAAAATAAAATCACAAACAGAATTTATAAAAAAACAAAAAAAAGTGCACTTGATTGAATTAAAAGTGAAATCCAAATTCCACAACGCCAAGAAGGCAAATTTGTTTTATTTTTTTTCATATTCAGTACTATCCATTTTATGATACCACCGCCAAGAAGGCGTCTAATTTAAAATTTACACAAAAAACAAAAAAAAAAAAAAACAAATCAAAATAATCCGCGTCGCGTAATCGGCGAACGATAAACCACCGTACACGGCAACCTCTCCAATCCGCAGCGGAAGACCAGGTACGTCATCTTATTTGCTTGCCCCTCACATTAACAATAATAATTATTAAAATAAATAAATAAAAAATTCAAAACAACAAAATAAAAATGTTCTTTTTTCTCAGTCGCTGGTGCAAGGCCATTTTCCTACCCCTTTTCGCTAGCAAAATGACTGGTTATAGGTGGCGCATAAAAGGACGACCTGGCCCCGTCAATGACACAAACACAGTAAAGTCGACAGCGTTTTGGATAGCAGAAGTACCGATCCCCGCCACACAGTGGTCCCTCAGAAATTCTATGCGGCCAAAAATCTGAAATTTGGCACATGGGGGTTTTCAAAGGCGCTGAATCCATTTTTTGAATAATTTTGGGGCTAACCCTAAAAGGAGGTCCTGGGGGTGGGGGTAAATACCGAAAAATGTCAAAAAATATCATGTGGGGTATCAAAATATATGTTCTCAAACCTCCGTAATTCATTTCTGCCATCTATTTAACCCAAAACCCTAAAGATGCCCCTGGGGGTGGGGGGTAAGTACCGTGAAATCTCAAAAAAAATCATACAGGGTGTCAAAATAAATGTTTTCGAACCTACTAAATTCATTTCTGCCATCTATGTATTCCAAAACTTTAAAGGTGGTCCTAGGGATGGGGGGTAAATATCGAAAATCTCCAAAAAGTCATGTGGGGTATCAAAATATATGTTTTCGAATGGGCCTGAGATGCTCTAACATACTGGAAAAAATGAAAACCCCATGCTCCCGTTCCCCAATTCTGCAGCCGCACCTAATTCGGCACCTTGCGGGACAAAATTTTGAGGAAAAATCGCTGATTTGCCCTTTTAAAGCTTATTTTACGACACATTTTTAGTGTTTTTTGCAAAACGGGCAAAAACGGGCAACAGGTAACAACTGGTGGTCAATATACACACCCCCAGGAATAAATGTGCGATTTTGGTTTTTTTTTAGCAAACTTTCACCTTTTTTTATAAAGTCACTTTTGTAAAAAATAAAATGTGAAAAAACTACTTACTTTAAGTGCTTAGTATTTGGGTTCCAAAATATAAAAAAAAAAAACCTATATAGATTTGAAATCAGCGAAAAAAACACTATTTAGTTATATAAGCACACGGTTCAATAGCACGTTAGTACCTCCTTGAGAAAGGATTAAAAGTCACACGCGTCATTACAGAAATAGCTCACTGTCGTAATCTCCCCGTTTGTACGTTGCTGTGGCAACGAATTTCGACATTGAGGCAGTTACCACATGCAATACCAGTTGCTTTGGACCTTAGACAACACATTGAAACCATTGTTTAGGCTGGGCATCATCATTCATTTTTTGGAATTATGGCCGCATAGAATTTCTGAGGGACCACTGTGCGCCACCAGGGACGGGCGAAATCGCTAGTTTTGTGGTGGCTCCACTGACTGCAGGAGACTACTCCCCGGAGTAGACCCAAAGTCACTATAACTGGTCCCACTTAATTTACTTTTGCATGGAACGAACTGACACATTTAACCCTGCTGTTACCTTAAGAAAGTTGCACAAAATGCTTTAGGAAACATGTGATCTACGGTGTATTTTTCATACAAAATATATAGTCAAAATAAGAAATTGAGCTCATTACAAGACGATTGTTATGGCTGAAAGTAAATAGATTTCATCAATCTCCAGATATTGGCCTCAAAAAAATTGAATTTTGGACCAAATGGTCCTAAGGCACCAGCAGGGTTAACATTGTGCTGTCATTGGAAAATAACTAGTCACACTTTTTTCCCATATGGACTAGACCAGCAGTATATGGAGTTGGGTCGATTTTGGGTCAAAAATGAAAACAGACAATTTTATTTTTATTTTGCATTTTTTTAATTAAATTTTTATTTATTTATTTTTTTTATATTTTTTTTTTCATATTTGCTTTTCTTCTTTTGGCTCCTTGTCTTTTCTTCATTCTTTTGATGCGGCCGAGCCTCGAACCGGTGATCTCTGGCTCGCTAGGTGAACGCTTTAACGCACTGGGCCAAAGAGGCAAATTTAATTTCATGTTCAAAATGCTAACTTGAGTTTATGGTTGCGGGGAACAAGCAGTTTGCACTCAAAAAATTTTTTACTTGAAAATAAGTTACCTGATTATTTTATATATTTTAAATATTTAAAAAAAGAAAACAAAATTAAAATATGGATTAAAAAAAATAAAAATTATTAAAAAATAAATTAAGACATAAATATAAAAAAACCGTAATTGAAAAAAAAAATAAAAATTAAACCCACGCCAGGAATCGAACCCTGTCCAACGCGGGTGCCGAGCGATAGCTTCAACCACTGAGCTAAAGACGCCGTGTCAGTTTCGTGTTCATAACGCGAAGTTAAAGCAAAACAATACTTTTTTATACTTCGTAAGCACAAAGCATAAAAATATTTTCAAACTCACGTTTCATAGACATTGTCTGGTTAAAAAGAATCTAGTCCCGCTGCAGTCACATTTCATAAAAAAAACTGCCGTCATTTTAACTACTCACGTTAGGTGCATATCGTGGTCTAGTGACTTTGTGGAAATTGACCTCAGAATTACTGCAGGGTCATTAGCATGTGTGAGTGTAGCACGATTTTTCGTAAGTGTGTGAATGCAATCGAGTATCGTGCCGCTGCAGTAATGAAGAAGTCAATTTGCCAAACAGGAGTACTCTGAGGTTACTCAAAATATGACTAGTCAAAATGTACAGTATTTTATGTATCTACGGAGATCTACGGGGGGTGAGTTTCAGGATATCTTTACGCTTTGTGCTTTGATTGCAAAGTAGAAAAAAAAATTGTCATTGTCTGCTTTAAGTTGAAGCGAATAAGCGAGGCAATCCAGTACTCATTGGTGCTGATGCAAATGCACACCACACAATTTGGGGAGGCACCGACACTAACGCTAGAGGTGAGTCCCTCTTTGACTTCATCCTGTGCAACAATCTGGCTATAGCCAATGTTGGCACTGAACCGAGCTTCATCACGGCTAACCGTAATGAGGTTCTGGACATTACCTTGATCAGCGAGCAGGGGGCGGAACTGGTCACGGAGTGGAGAGTCTCCGCGGAATGCTCGCTTTCTGATCACAGTTACATTAGGTTTCAATTAGAAATCGCTACTCGCAGGAGCCAAATTTATCTTAACCGAAGGAAAACAGATTGGTGTAAATACAGATCGATCTTCGGTCAGATGATAGGGCCTCCTCCTCAGATTGACTGAGTTGAATGCTTGGAAGATGCTGTAACTACGTTAACCCACGCGTACAACCAGGCCACCCTGGCTGCATGCAGGCCCGTCAAACCCAGAGGTCAGCCCAAACCACACTGGTGGAGCCAACGCATAGTAGAGCTACGTAGGGAATGTAGGAAAAGCTTCAACCTTGCAAAAGCAACCAACAACTGGGCATTATATAAAGAAAAGCTTAGGCTTTTCAAGGCCGAGAACAGGAAGGCGAAACGTTCATCCTAGAAAAACTTCTGTAACGAAGTTGAAAGTTCCGGCGAAACGGGCAGACTTCGTAAGATACTGTCCCGCAATGGTTCCCAGATCGGGTCAATCCTTACCAATAGCGGCAAATGGACGGAGTCCCATGCGGAAACGCTAGGGGCCCTACTTGACGCACATTTCCCAGGCAGCACAGACGTGAGAGGCCATGCCTCTGCGCCAGTTGCTGCATCACGGGTTCCCACTTCGGTGGCCTTGGATGACGTGAGCCTTAAATGGGCCATTAGCTCATTCCATCCCTTCAAATCTCCTGGCCCTGACGGCATTATACCGGCCGATATACAGGCTACTGTATCGGAGGCGTTGCCCTGGCTGGAGGGCATATTTAGGGCTTGCCTTGAATTTGCCCACGTTCCGTGCCTGTGGCGCGAATCAAACGTGGTCTTTGTCCCCAAGGCGGTAAAGGCCAGCCAAACTTCAACGAAGGATTTTAGACCTATCAGTCTCTCATTCTTTCTTCTCAAGACGCTGGAGCGCATCATCGACTGTCACATAAGGACTGCGACTCAGCGTCCGCCAAGCAGGTTTCAACATGCTTACACCAAAGGCCGATCCACGGAAACGGCTCTCAGCTCGCTAGTGAGCTACATAGAGAAGTCTCTTCACTGCAAGGAGTACACCTTGGCAGCGTTTGTAGACATACAAGGGGCCTTTAATAATATTGACCCAGTCGCTGTTATTGAGGCCCTCAACAAGATGCAGGTGGAAAATAACCTGGTAAATTTCACGTACCAGCTCCTCGTGTGCAGGTACATAAACAGCTCGATAAGTTATGAGCAGGTCAAGCGAGCGACATACCGCGGTACTTCTCAAGGGGGCGTTCTGTCCCCTCTTCTATGGAACCTTGTGGTGGAAAATCTCCTTGAAAAACTGGCATACTCAGGTTTCAAGGTGGTTGGCTACGCCGACGACCTGGCCATAGCACTCTCGGGTATCGATCCAAATACCCTCTCGGGTAGAATGACACATGCGTTAAGAATACTAGCAGCATGCTGCGAGGAAAATGGACTCAATGTCCACCCGCAGAAAACGGAACTGATGCTGTTCACCAGAAGGTACAAGCTCAGGAACTTCATTCCTCCGGTGATGGATGGGGTACCAATCAATCTCTCGACAAAGGTGAAATACCTAGGAGTGATCTTGGACCCTAAACTCTCGTGGAACGACAACGTGCTCGGGAGATGCCGAAAGGCACTAACTGCTCTCTACAGCTGCAAACAGGCCGTTGGCAAAAGCTGGGGACTCAAACCTAGAGTCTTGATGTGGCTTTATGTGGCTGTGGTGGAGCCAATCCTTCTCTACGGTGCCGCGGTCTGGTGGCCAGCAATTTGCAGGCAGAAATCCCAGACACAGGTAAGTCATGTTAGACGGAGCGCTGCTCTAATGATCACGGGAGCCCTGCGCACCACTCCTACGAAAGCTCTGTTGGCAATCCTTAGCTGGCTTCCGACAGAGCTTCTCATTAAACGACAGGCCAAAATATCCGCAACCAGACTTAAAGTCATCGGTGGTTGGCCTTCCAGACCCATTGGCCATGCAGCAATCTTGAAAGGGGGCCAACCACTTTCAGTGGACCACACTATCCCTCAGATTTTTCTATCGCGAGACTTTCAGACCGTTATCCCTAATAGAGAATACTGGGATCAGCGAACTGACCGTACTCCACACTCCGTGGATGTATTCACGGATGGCTCTAAGCTAAATGGCAGAGTTGGGGGTGGAGTTTTCTCAGAGGAACTCAACCTAAAACTCAGTTTTCGACTGCCCGACCACTGCAGTGTTTTCCAGGCAGAGGTAGCGGCAATCAATAGAGCGACCAATTGGTTTCTGGATAACAAGATTTTCCCAGAAAATCTGTTGATTTACACAGACAGCCAGGCGGCCAAAAAATCCCTCTCACGTGTAATATCCACATCCAAAACAATCCGCGAGTGCCGCTCGTCTCTTCAGGAGATGGCAAAGCACTCCTCGGTGACACTGATGTGGGTACCTGGACACAGGGACATTAAAGGGAACTGTACGGCGGACGACCTTGCGAGGGCCGGTACAGAGCTAGAAAACATTATTACGGAACCTGAACTGGGTGTGCCTCTCGCCTCAGTAAAATTTAAGATTAATTCTGATTTCTACAGGCAAGCACGCAAAGCATGGTTAGAGGAAGATTCCTGCCTAACTTCAATGTTGATATGGGTAGACTTTGATTACAAAAGGACTAATTAACTCCTTGCGCTGGACCGCGCCGACATAAGACGCACGGTCTCCATCATCACAGGACACTGCCTAATAGGCAGACACGCTGAACGCCTTGGTGTTTCCTACAATGACTTCTGTAGAAGTTGCCGATCGGAGGAGGAGGAGGAAACGGTGAGCCACCTTATGTGTCACTGCCCGGGCCTGGCCAGGAGAAGATCCAGGCTGCTCGGGTCCTTCTTCTTCTCCTCCCTTACTGAGCTATCATCTGTTCGAATAAAATACATGGCTCGCTTCATTTACGAGTCAAATTGGCTCCACGAAATGGGTAATTAGGGAGGCATGCCTTTCCATGTGGTATCACAACGGGCCCATGTGCGGCCTAAGTGTGTCCTCAAAGGGGGCTGCCACTCTAACCTAACCTAACCTAACCTAATCTGCTTTAAATTCGCCTTCTGATCGTTCCCCCACCAAATAGTAGTTATCTGGACGGTTAAGACTATCGCTCAGCGACCTCGTGGGTTGGGGTTAGATCCCTGGCTCGGGTGAGAATACTTTTTTTTTTTTTAATACCAAGTTTTTTTATATTTATATTTTAATTTATTTTATTTAATAGTTACTTTTGAAATAAAAATTTTCAAATTTTTCGCTAAATTTTTAAGTATTTTTTCTTCATATTTTATCTGTTTTTTTAATATGTATTTGTCGGAAATCCTTGCAAGTCCCTTGTCGGAGACCCTTGTAAGTCCTTTGTCGGAGATCTTTGCAAGTTCTCCTCTACCACGTACTGAGGTTTCTTTGCGTTACTCATTTTCTACAAAGTACCGAGCTGGTCCTGGGGTCGCAAACACACAAGTTTCTTTTTCGAATATATTCAAAAAGTATATTTTTCCAATCATTTCTCTTCCCTTAATACTTCTTATTTTTTGTAAATTCAAAAGTATGCCTACTTCGATCTCTTTTATTTTATTTTTCTTTCTGTTGCGACACCCAGTTCTCAGAAGGCGAGGCCATTTGGCGATGCCACGGTCTTATGAAAAGTCACAACCACGACGTATCTACGACACGGCCATCCTGATTATCACACGTCCTCGTGTGAATCAAAGAAAAAAACAATCTTATTTCAATTACATTTATTTGACAATTATTTCACACGGCCATACTGACTTATACCATACGTCCTCGTATGTGATATACCCTATGATCTTATTAACAATTTATTACTTTATTAGAGGCTCATCGTGGCCGCTCATCTCAAGCAACATTTAGTTACACACCGGAAAAGCAGTTAGTTGACATTCTCTTTACTATTAGGATTCTTTCGCAAAGTGTCTCTTTCAACACGTTCAACAACATTGGTGCCTCTTTCAACACCTTCAACAACACTGGTGTCTCTTTCAACACCTTCAACAATACTGGTGTCTCTTTCAACACCTTCAAAGTCACAATCCACCTGCCCTTCCGTCAACTTACGTAAATGTTCTTGAGAATATTTGTACGTTCTTTTATTGGATAGTGATTTTAATAGGTATCGATCACCTTCCAGAACCTCTGCTACCACGAATGGGCTTCTAAACTTAGGATCTAGCTTAGTTTGGTGTCTTTCCTCATTTCTGAGCAAAACATAGTCTCCTACCTTATATCTAACAATTTTAGCTTTATTTTTATCAAACCTCTGTTTATCGTACAATCCATTCACCTTTATATTTTTTTCAGCTTGGGTCCTTGCCTCATTAAGATCTACACTATTTTCCTCATCATTGAATGACACCAAACCAAATGGTCTTGCAATCTTTCCAATCAATAATTCTAGTGGACTAGCTTTAGTAACTCGATTGACCGTACAATTCAGCGCAAGTTGCACTTCCTTTAAGGCATCTTGCCAAGACCTTTGACTTGTTTCAACTGCTGTCAGTAAATTCTTCAACGTGCTCATGACTCTTTCTACTTGTCCATTTGCACGACAGGCACCAGTGGCAATCAAGTGCAATTCGATATTTTGCGAAGAACAATAATCGCGAAAATCTTTGCCCGTGAAGCATCTACCCTGGTTGGCTATGATACGGAAAGGTACACCAAATATGGATATAGACGATTCTAACGCCTTTATACAATTCTTACTATCGATATTTAACGTGTGGTGTAGGAAAACGTACTTAGTAAACGCATCTATTTGGACAATTATATACTCCTTTTTATCATTTTTGCCACTCAGTTTGCCAGTTATATCAATGTGAACTGTATGCCACGGGATGCTGAGTTTTGGAATTGGATGCAATTCTGCCTGAACTTTACCTGAAGATGACTTAGACAGGTTGCAGGTAATACAGTTTTCTACAAATTTACGAACATATTTTGACATATTGGGGAACCAGTAGTGCTCAAAAACTTTATCAAGAGTTTTTTTCCAACCAAGGTGCATAACCAGGGCCGGCCACCACTACAATTACTAATTGCATTTGTGCGCGTGCACATTACACAGCGAGAAACAGTTGTGGATGTTTTCATACAAAATTGCATACATTTTTCTTAGAGCCGAAAAATTTTGTTCTTTAGAACTGGGTATGTCCCTGGATCGATATGTCGCAAAAACTCGACGCCTCGTCCAAGAGGTAGGGATGGGTCATTTCGGAGCCTTTTCAGATCATCTTGAGCTCTTTTATCTTGAAAATTTACAGTGCAGAGCAGAGAACTATTGTGCAAATCAATGATGTGCTGAATTTATATATATTATATAATAAAAATAACTGAATGTTAAGAACACGATGAAAAAATCCCTGAACTATAAAAAATGCATTTTCTTCAAAGTGTATCAAGGCTGAAAAAATTTACGTTCTCATCTAGCTTCATCCGACGCAGCTCCGTCTCGCTTGACGTTTTCCACTCAACTGAACGATTTTTTGGCTCTCAGTTTTGCTTCTCATTTGAGAGCAATTTTGTGCACATACGAGTGCTTACGCTCTTTTTGCTTCTAGCTTGCTTCCTTGGCCGGCACTGTGCATAACTGATTCATGGACATGATTTATAACTGACCATCTGAAAGTTCGAGGTATTAAAGGCAAGCATCGGGTTCTTCCATTTTTTTGTACTTTCCGATATAAAAAACCGGCTCGTAATTCATATGTCCTGGCTATATTTTCATGTAGACTATTATCGTGCAGTTTAGACATTATAAGAGATAATTCCGCGTCCCTTTGCTGCTCCGCAAGCAACCAATTATCTGAAATTTCTGCTAAACAAACACGCTTTTCCTGAACTTTAGATGTTAATTTCGTGTTTTCAGGGAGAGGGTTCCGCGAAAAAAAATCTACATGAGCCATGTGCTTCCCCTCACGATACTGAACATCAAAGTCGAATGATTGTAAATAGGCCCACCAACGCTGAACTCTTGGAGTCAAGTCCTTTTTTGAACGAGAGGCCTTTAAGGAGTTACAATCTGTTAACAACACAAATCTTTGACCTTGAAGATAATGTCGGAAATGTTTTATGGAATTAACAACAGCCAGCGTTTCAAGTTCATATGAATGATACTTGCATTCTGCAAGACAGGTACTTTTGCTGTAATACTCGACCACGTGCGGTTTGTTTTCAACTTTGTGTAGTAAAATTGCACCGTAGCCCTCAGAACTCGCATCAGTATGCAGTTCAATAGGATATTTAGGGTCAAAAGTTGTTAGTACCGGCTTGTTGGTTAATATGGAAATTATTTTCTGACGAATCTGCTCATGTTCCGTTTTCCATGACAAATGGTTTTTGGCTGAGGTAAGAGAATAAAGAGGTTTCATTACTTGAGAAAATTTGGGAACAAATTGTCGAAAATAAGAAGCCAGGCCAATAAATTGTCTAACTTGTGTGACCGTCATCGGAGGAGGCAAAGCGGTCAACGCCTGTATTTTTCGTGGGTTGGGACGGATCTCCCCCGCACTGATTTCGTACCCTAGATATTCAACACTTCTTTTAAGAAAGGAGCATTTTGCTATATTAAAGGAGAAGCCAGCTTTAATAAGGGTGTCTATACATTTTCGAAGTCGCTCAATGGCTTCTTCTTTTGTAGACGCAACTATCATAATGTCATCCATATAAACTATAACATAAGAATGGGCAAGATCCCCTAATGCCGTCATCACCGAGCGTTGGAAGACCGCTGGCGCATTTTTGAGTCCAAAGGGCATAGCTAAGTACTCGTACTGTCCGTCTGGCGTGACAAAAGCTGTATACTCAATTGAATCGGGATGTATAGGAATCTGGTGAAACCCGCTTGCCATATCTAGACACGAAAAATATTTTGCTCCACGAAGTCTAGCTATTTGATCAGAAATTAGTGGCAGAGGGTATTTGTCAGAAACTGTATTGGAATTGAGCTCCCTGTAATCTACGCAAAGGCGATCGGAACCATTTTTCTTTTTCACAAGCAACATAGGACTTGCAAAGGGAGAACAACTTGGCTGAATGATGTTTGAATCAATTAAGTCTCTTACTTTATTTCTTATGCATTCTTTTTCCTCTGGACTAAATCTGTAGGATCTTCGTTGAACAGTTTTGTTCTGATTGATTAAACGTATTTTCAGCTGTCCACTAGTGACGCGAGTTCGCGGGGTTCCTTTTAGAAGCCACTCGGAATAACTTTTTAAAATATTAATGAGTTGAATTTTATCACCACCGTAAAGATCTGTATCAATTTTGTCAAGACCTTGTATTTTATCTGTTTCTTCAGAACAATTGTACACCGTTTTCGTTTTAAATATTTTCAAGCTATCGGACGAGATTGCAACACCAAAACCTAGACTCAAAATTTCACGACCAATAATAACATCATACTTTACACAATCATCCAAAACTACGTGTAACAAAACTTCTAAAGAATACGAGCTTATTGTAATTTGGGCCAATATTTGCAGTGTACTGTTAACCATACTATTGCCAATACCCTTAAGGTAAACTATGTTGTTCAATCTTTTACCAACGAATCTGTTAGACAAGGTTTCCTTAATGAGAGAGCACTCCGAGCCGGAATCAAAATAAAATGGAAAGGACTCACCGCATTGCGTTAAAATGCCTATTGGTTCAGATATCGAACACAGATTCACCCTCTTTTCAGACTCATGTTTAGCTTGATGGTTGATTCTTGAACACATGGAAGAAATATGTCCAACGCCTCCACATTTGAAGCACACCCAAGTTTTCAGTTGATTTTTCCCAGCCATTGCACTTCCATTATCTGCATCGGCTTTTGATCCCGAATATCGTTTTATTGCCATTTCAGCTGATTTCCAACGACATTGAGCCATTTTGTGGCCTACTTTTCCGCAATTATAACATTTGACAATGGCCATCAATTTCATCCGTTTGCTCTCCGGAATACGGTTTTTCTCTGGAACAAAGTTTTCCTTCCTCTTGAATGTATGGGCCCTAAGTTCTTGTTGTAGTTCACTCCGCGTTTTTATTGGTGTTGTGAACAATGTGCGTTGTAAACTGGACTCGAATTTCGACATGTGGGCCAGAACAACAGACACAGCTATTTCCTCAATGCTGGAATTTTTCCATTTGGAGGTTAGTGTAGTTACCAGGCGGCTTCCATATATCGCAAGGCTTTCCACGTCCTTCGGACGACCATTTAAAATTTGATATACCGTTGCAGCAGAAGTCTCGCTATCACCAAAATGTTGCACAAACAGATCCTTGAATTGTGGCCATGAAATACCGGGAAATGAAAGCTGTGACAGCCAGTGCGACGCGCTTCCCTCGAGACACCTGCTCAGCGCTATTATAAGACTGCTGCCTTCCAAAGGATTTTCGGCCAAAATAACATCGACTATTGCACACCAAGGAAGGATCAAGGCACCAGGCACGTCCGGATTGAATTTTGGTAAATAAATGGTTTGTGCCTCCGGCGCCGGTGTTTTCGTTGCCTTAAGAGCTTTTATAAGCTCCAAAAACGTACGGTTTTGTGAGTCCAGAAGGACTCGCATTTGGGCGTTTATGACCTCGGGCGAGGAACCGGATCCCACTTCTGATGTCGGAAATCCTTGCAAGTCCCTTGTCGGAGACCCTTGTAAGTCCTTTGTCGGAGATCCTTGCAAGTTCTCCTCTACCACGTACTGAGGTTTCTTTGCGTTACTCATTTTCTACAAAGTACCGAGCTGGTCCTGGGGTCGCAAACACACAAGTTTCTTTTTCGAATATATTCAAAAAGTATATTTTTCCAATCATTTCTCTTCCCTTAATACTTCTTATTTTTTGTAAATTCATAAGTATGCCTACTTCGATCTCTTTTATTTTATTTTTCTTTCTGTTGCGACACCCAGTTCTCAGAAGGCGAGGCCATTTGGCGATGCCACGGTCTTATGAAAAGTCACAACCACGACGTATCTACGACATATTTATTTTTCAATTATTAAATTTTTGTAATAAAAATTCTATTCGTGCGTTCCACAAAAACTTTAGCAACCAAAAACTCAAATTAGCGTTTTGATCAATACATTAATTTGCTTGCTTAGACGCTGACTTACCAACCCAGAGATCAGCGGTTCGAGGCTCGGCCGAGGCGAGAAAATTAAAAAGAAGTGAAAAAGAAAAGATTTAAAAAAACAAAAAAGAAAATAAGTACAAAACAAAGAGGAAAAAATCATTTTTTTTCATTAAATTTACAAAAATTAAAATTTACCAAAAATCGACCCAACATATACTCCAGGTCTAATTCATATGAGCAAAAACTGTGACTAGTTATTTTCCAATGACAGCTCAACGTTAAAAAAAGACAGTTCACAGTAGAGTTGTAAAATTTAAGAAAAAATCGATTTTCGATTAATCGAAGACCTGCATAGTTATAAATCGATGTTGGATGATTAATTGAAGCAATAAATCGATTAAATCGATATATTTTTCATTTTTTCCAAACCTATTTAAAATGCCTATTTTTTGTTTTCTGAAGTTTATAAAATAACAGAGTAACAGTATTTTTAAAAATATTCCTTTGCGAATGGGGTAAAAGTCGAAAATTAACAGTTGCCGTTCAACGCAACTACAAAGGGGAATTGCCAAAGAATCGAAGAGCAAGATTGACTTATGTTTAAGCAGTCAATCAATAATTGAGGTCTTTTACACTGTAGAAGTTGCAGATCGGAGGAGGAAGAAGAACCAGCAAGCCACCTCATGTGTCACTGCCCGAGTCTGGCCAGGAGAAAATCCAGGCTGCTCGACTCCTTCTTCTTCTCCCCCCTCACCGAGCTAACATCTGTTCGAATAAAAGACATGGCTCGCTTCATCAATAAGTCTAACTGGCTCCACCAAAGGTGTAACTAGGAAGGCATGCCTTCCCTCGTGGTATCACAACGAGCCCATATGCGGCCTAAGTGTGTCCCCTTAAAGGGGGCAGGCACCCTAACCTAACCTTACCTAACGCTAGTCAATTAATGATATTCAATTATAGTTCTGTTCACTTTTGGAGGTGCATTCAGAAGAATTGACCGTCAATTTCTGTATTTTTTTCCATTTCTACATATCGTTTTGCTCATATCTTAAACATTTTCCAGAGTTTCTGAAAAAATTTAACATCGAAAGAAAAAATCGATTTTATTAAAAATCGAAAAAAACATAATCGGTTCTAAAAAAATCGATCGAAAGCCAAAAAAATCGATTAAATCGAAACTTTGAATGTTTTTTTTACAACCCTAGTTCACAGCATTAGTTGGCAAATGAAGAGGGAGTAGTCCTGGTATTTTTGTGACTAGTCGGGGAGTAGTTCGAGAGTAGTTGGAACTACTGCAGGGGCATTACAGGGTACACTCATACATGTTCATGATTTTAGTCGAGACCCTGCAGGAAGCCTGTCGCCATATGGCCCCATGTCTATATTGACGTCAATATATACAAGAGAACTAGTTCCAACGTCAACAGTATTTACAGGCGGTGTCATTATAGAAACTGTACTGTCAAGAGGTATAGTTCATCTATATTGACTATGTCAACAACATGTCTCCTTATAAAGCGAAAGAGTACTCCTTTTGTCTATATAATAGTACCGACGTCAATAGGTCGTCAATAGTTCACAATAGTTTTTCGGTCTACTGTTGACATTCAATGACAACTCAATGTTAAATGTCAATAACGCAAAGCATTGCGACGGGTTTAACTGGTCAGTAGTACTGTTGATGCAGTCAGTAGAAAAAGAGTATAGATTCACTATAGACATTTCTTGCAGGGGAGAGTGTGAGAGCTGCTATTCGTACACAAGATAAACAAGTATAAATCCATGATACAAGAAAACAAGATAGTGCCACTTGAGAGAGGAAACGTCACAAACTCAAAATCGCGATTCGTTGTTGTTGTTTCCCATGTTAAACCGGCTTTTTATTTTTTTGAATAGCATGGGAAACAACAACAAGTTCTCGCTCAGTGACGTCACAAACTCAATTTTCGGCTATCAAAGAGAGCCTCAAACTAGCGGTACTGAAGTGGCGCTATCTTGTTTTCTTGTATCATGTATAAATCTATATTCGCCCTTTTACGTTTGACTGAGAGCATACGCGTATCGATACGGGTTTTAAACTATGTAACAGGTTGGCTGATAAGTCCCCGGTCTAACAAAGAAAAACACATTTTTTTGTCAAAATTCGTTTTTATTATTCAACATACTTCCCTTCAAGAGCGATACAACGATTATAACGACCTTCCAATTTTTTGATACCATTTTGGTAGTACTCCTTCGGTTTTGCCTCAAAATAGGCCTCAGTTTCGGCGATCACCTCTTCATTGCAGCCAAATTTTTTCCCTGCGAGCATCCTTTTGAGGTCTGAGAACAAGAAAAAGTCGCTGGGGGCCAGATCTGGAGAATACGGGTTGGGGAAGCAATTCGAAGCCTAATTCATGAATTTTTGCCATCGTTCTCAATGACTTGTGGCACGGCAGTTCGAGCTGAGCCGTCATTCATGACAGACGTATATCGAGCGCAAGTTTTTCGAAGTCGGGAAAAAAAAATATATAGATTAATATTAAATTTCGCTACTGCTAAGGACATCTAATATAAATAACCCCTGCTAGTTAGAGCAATTGGGTCAATTATTAAAAACTCATATCTTTAAATAATATTTTAAAACTTAAAATAAAACAAAAGCGAAACGAGCACGCGGAATATTTTTGAATGCACGATGACCCCCGCGGGGGAAATCGAGGCAAGCGATGTTATTCAATCATTGAAAAGGCAGTACGAGGGAGCAGTGCAACTCTCTATGGCATATAAACAAGAAATAGAAGAGCTAAAAAAGCAATTAGAAGAGATTAAAAACGAGAGAGGATTGCCCAACAACGACACGGCGCAGAAGAGAAAGAAAGCAAAAAATACTGAAGATCGAGCAAAGTGCCAAAATACCAACAGGTTTGCAGCGCTAACGAACGAAGAAGAAGATATGGAAATGAACGATATTATAAGTCAAATGAGAGAGAGAAACCAAAATGTCAATCATCCTACGACCGAGAAGGAAACAGTAACAAGTAAAATTAAAATAAGCAAGCAGCCACCTATTAAGGTATTCAAAGAAGATAGCAGGCTGATAGCTAAGGTACTATCGAAAGAAATAGGAAGAGACAATTTTATAATTAAGAACTTAAATAAACAAAAGTTAACGCTTACACTCAAAGAAAAAAATGATATAACAAAAGTAAAAGAAATTTTTGAAAAAACTGGCACTCAATATTTCACGTATACGAGTAAAGATAGCAAGGTGCAAACTTATTTGCTCAAAGGGCTGAGCGAAAATTATTCGCCGGAGGAAGTACTTGAATATCTAAGTTCGTTGAACAAAAATTCTATAAAATTTGTTAAAGCATTTAGATTTAATACAATTAAGTCTAAAAAAGAAGGGAAAATACTTCCCATAATAGCAGTGCAAATCTCTGCAGATAGCAAAGCTAAAGATCTCAATGATTTTAAATATATGGAGGGTCATTGTCTGAAGTTTGAAAAACTTAGAAGGTCCAACATTTTACAATGCTTTCGTTGCCAAAGATACGGCCATATTTCAGCTAACTGCCAGATGGAATTTAGATGTGTTAAATGTCAAGAAGTACATGAGTCAGGAGCATGCAAGGTGTTAGAAAATGCTAATAAAGACCAGTTATTTTGCGTACTTTGTCAAAAAACAGGTCACCCATCCTCATGGAAAGGCTGTGAAGTATATAAGAAATTAACTAAAAATATTAAAGAAAAAAAACAACAAAAAGAAGAACTTAATAAGCAAAACATTCAACAAATAAACAATTATGTTAAGACTGGTGTAAGTTACGCAAATGTATTAGGAAATAACAGCAACGTAAATAATGTAAAATATGAAAATATACAGGTGCAAGTAAATAAGCTGGCAAATATGGTTGAAAATCTAGCGAGTAAGGTTGATGCATTGATGAACGCAATATATGAACATAATGACTAGAAACAGAGTAATCAATATAATATCAATTAATGTTAATTCAATAATATCTAATAACAGACGCAGTGATCTCCAAAATTTCGCTAAAACACATAATCCGGACATTATACTTATAAATGAAACTAAACTTAATACTAGACATCATTTACAGATTGAAAACTATAACGTAGTGAGAACAGACAGAAAGAATGCCACAAGAGGAGGAGGAACTGCAATAATCATAAAAAAAAACTTACACTTTGAAAAAATACCTACTTATATAGATCAAAATCAAGAAGGCATAGAAACATCTGCAATTTGTATTCCTTTTACTAACGCCAAAAAAATTTATATAGTATCAGCTTACGCATCTACAGCCCCAAACAAACTCTTTCTCCAAGAACTACATAGAATTTTTAATGTTCTCAATTTAGACAATCCAAACTCATATTTTATTATAGCGGGGGATTTAAATGCAAAACATCCATCCTGGGGTGACATAAACGCAAACTCGAGAGGAAACACATTAAGGAATTTTATAAATGAAAATGAAATAAATTTAAGGCTCAAGCTATACAGCCCGATATTCCCCAGTTACCCCTCTGGAAATTCGTATATAGACTTATGCTTAGCGGACGCGCGGCTTGATATAAAAGCGCATAGTGAAAACAAACTTGAGGTAATGGATTATGACAGCGATCACAGGGCGATAAAAATAGTAGTTTCAATGAAAACGGAAGACATATTGATCTTACCAACAAATGCAGACTCTGCTAAATTAAATTATAGTAGAACGGACTGGAATAAATATAAAAGGAGCATCAAAACACAAATATTATCCGAACAATCTCTTGCATCCATTCCTAGTGATAGGAATATTAGCAATGACGAATGCGACGATTATATAAATAAACTAAGCAATATAATTTCCAGGGCAGTGGAGCTATCAACACCCAAAGTAAGAGAAAAAAATTTTTTACAGCTGTATTCAAACAGAACAATAGAACGTTTACAAAAATACAAGAGCTTCTTAATCACAAGAATAAATCACATACAATACACAGCACATACAAACAGAAGACAATTGGTAGAGCTAAAAGCAATACTAAAGAATGTAAAAATACTAATTAAGGAACAATTCAACATCAATATCAATAAATATTGGAAAAATAGGGCTTATAATATTCAAAAAAGTAACTCTAGTACCATGTTTCCGAAGATAAATAAATTATATAGAAAACGAGAATCAATACAAATATCACAATTAACCGTACCAATTAATACAGTACAAACAGCAATACCTGAATTTAATATCACAGAAAATATTAAACGAAATGACAATGTATTGATAACCAAGCCTATGGATCAACTCATTATATTAGGAAAAGCATTCGAAAAAGTCCACAATAGAGATATAAATAGCCCGATAGAAGAGAGAATCTTAAGTAAAGTATCCAGATTTAGGTCAATGTACTCACAACCACTGATTAACTTTTCATCATACGTACAATCGGATAGATTATCAAAAGATCAATGCAAAAATTATTTTATAACATTCGAGGCATTAGAGAATATATTTAAACAACTTAATACAAAAAAATCTAGTAGTATTGACAAAATTCCAAACATTGCCCTAAAAAATCTCCCCTCAGAAATGAATAAAACCTTATGCATAATCTTTAATAACCTACTAAATAATCAATATTTCCCGGAAAAATGGAAAATTTCTAAAGTCTGTCCACTTAGAAAAAAGAATAAAAAACCGGAGAATCCGGCAAGTTATAGACCCATAAATTTAGTGTCAAATTTAGGTAAAGCGTACGAAATATTAATTAGCAAGGCAATTCTAGAAGTTTCCAACAATAAAAAGGTAATCCCTCTCAATCAATTTGGATTTAAAAAATACCATAGTACGGTACATGCCATAAACAAACTAGTGTCAGATATTCATTGGAACCTAAATGCAAAAAGGCCGACAGGAGCATGTTCTGTTGATATGGAAAAAGCATTCGACACCGTCTGGAAGGATGGTTTGATTTATAAACTTATAAATTTGAACTTTCCATCTCATATAATAAGATTAGTAGATTCCATGTTACAAAACAGGCAGTTCGTTGTAAGCAATGGCCAGCAAATTACACAACAAAAATTTCAAATGAAAAATGGATTACCCCAAGGGACAATAACTGCCCCAATTTTATATAATATATACACAAATGATATGCTGTTGGGTATTCAGAATTCAATAGCGTTTGCGGACGATGTCATCCTATATTCCAAAAATGAAAACATCTACGAAATAAGAAATGAAATACAAACATATCTTGAGCAAATAGAAAACTTTTGCAGGACATGGAAACTTGAAATAAACTATGAAAAATGTGAGACTATACTGTTCAGAACGACAATAAGAAAAGGTAGACCAGATCTTAAGAAACACTGGAAGGATTTTCGAATAGCAGGAAGGAATGATATAATGATACGAAGCACTGACACAATGAAATATCTGGGAGTGGAAATCGACAAGTTTTTATATTTTAATGAACATGTTACAAAACAGTTAAAAAAAGCACAATCAGCATTCATGGCTCTAAAATCCCTATTTTTCTCCAGCAGTCTTAAGTCAGATGTAAAAATTATTTGTTATAAAGCCTTTATTAGACCTATACTAACGTACGCATGCCCCATTTGGTGGAACATTAGTCCGTCTTACATGGAAAAAATAAGAAAATTCGAACGCAAATGCCTACGGGCTTGTACGGGATTGTTCAAAAGTGCACATTCAGAATATGAACACTTCGTATGTAATAAAAATTTACTGGATACAGCGGACATCAATAGAATAGATCTCTTCATCATTAGACTAACTAGAAACCACTTTAAACGTGCGGCAAGTATAGAAGAAAATAATCTGATCAGAGGGGCGTTTTTTCCAAATCCGAGATATATAGAAAATACACTAAAATCGGGACACATACCCCCAGAAGCGTTCCTATATTTAGATGCGAATAACTATTTTTCTAATAGCATGAACATACCATTGATATATCATCATTACAGAAGAGCTACTAATAAAAAAATTCTATTTGAAATTAATAATGAGAATCAACTAGACATACGTTATTGCAGAAATATATCTGAAAGAGACAAAAATGATAAATCTAAAATAAATGTAGAAAATTATTTTTGGTTAGACTGGATTAGAACGTCCTAATTTACGTTTTCTTATGCTTTTCTTTTTTTTTTCTTTTTTTTTTATATACCTTCTGTATATAGAGGTACAAATTTTTATATTTAAGTTTTATTATTAAAAGAAAAAAAAAAATCATAATGATGGCAAAAGGGTTTTTACTCCAATTTTCCCTTACAGTTTATATAAGTGATCTAGATACTAAACTCTTAAAAAGAAATATATACTCCATATGTACCTAAAAAAGAAAATAATATTAATATACATATAAATAAAGATGGAAAGGAGAGCTTATATAGCCAATATCCCTATTTTGTATGAGTAAGAGAAAAGTCTTAGTTTATTAGGCTTAAAAGAAATTGTAAAAAAAAAAAAAAAAAAAAAAAAAAAAAAAAAAAACAGAAACTGATGAATTGTATGGAATAATAAACAAATAAAAAAAAAAAAAAAAAAAACTTGTGGCACGGTGCGTTGTCTTGGTGGAACAACACTTTTTTCTTCTTCATATGGGGCCGTTTTGCCGCGATTTCGACCTTTAAACGCTCCAATAACGACATATAATAGTCACTGTTGATGGTTTTTCCCTTCTTAAGATAATCGATTGGACTCAGGAGTGTAGTGATAGAGCCATGTTTCATCCATTGTCACATATCGACGCAAAAACTCGGGTGTATTGCGAGTTAACAGCTGCAAACACCGCTCAGAATCATCAACACGTTGTTGTTTTTGGTCAAATGTGAGCTCGCGCGGCACCCATTTTGCACAGAGCTTTTTCATATCCAAATATTGATGAATGATATGACGAACACGTTCCTTTGATATCTTTAAGGCCTCTGCTATCTCGATCAACTTCATTTTACGGTCATTCAAAATCATTTTGTGAATTTTTTTGATGTTTTCGTCGGTAACCACCTCTTTCGGGCGTCCACTGCGTTCACCGTCCTCAGTGCTCATTTCACCACGCTTGAATTTTGCATACCAATCAATTATTGTTGATTTTCCTGGGGCAGAGTCCGGAAACTCATTATCAAGCCAAGATTTTGCTTCCACTGTATTTTTTCCCTTCAGAAAACAGTATTTTATCAAAACACGAAATTCATTTTTTTCCATTTTTTTCACAATAACAAAAGTTGCTTCACAAAAGACGCTCTATCTCACAATCTAATTGACTTACAGACGTCAAATTTTGACACGAATCATTTGAAGGTTGCCACTATATAAAAATAATATGCATTTAATACTAGCGACGCCATCTATGTGTCAGACCGGGGACTTATCAGCCAACCTGTTACTTTAATACGTGTATTTGTTTTGCTGGGAAGTATCGTGTTTTGCTGGGTTATAGCAGCTGGCAGTGCTGCCAGAAAAAAAAAAAGCTAGTTAGCTTGAGTTGATAGCGAAAATTCTCTAAGGCAGTCCCCTCGCTTTGAAACGAAAAAAAGGCCAAACTCTACTACTCATGTATTTCAATGAATGCCGTCACACTACGATAACACTGTGCGACAGCAATTTTCGGGCCCAAACCAAACCAATTGCAAATGAAAGTACACATGTGGAATAGTAAAACCTCAACTGGTTTTTGGTCTGGCAGGCTACAATTTTTTTTTACAGTGTATTAAAATTTCGCAATATTGGTCATATACCATACTAAAAAATATGGTAAATCTAGTACAAATATTGATTTTTCTGAAAATTCGTCTGAGAAGACTTTTAGTAAAATTCAATGACAAATTTTTTTGTAGAACATTTTAACCCGTTAAACCCCACCGTTATGTGACTATTTAACCCAGTTTTTCAAAAACTGTTCAAAAGCCTTCTTAAACTGGGTATTAAAGGGTTAATATGTTCCACAAAAATATTCCTTGGAAAATTTCACTGGGGGTTGTCAAAGACATTGAGCACCTATGGGTTAAACCTACTTGAGAAAAGTGTAACCAAATTTACCTGATGTATTTCATGTATTCTATATCAAATAAAACTCGGAGTTATTTTTGGTGGAAAAAGAGCTGGGCTCTAAAAAAAAAGCACCCGTTTCATTAATATAGCTTTTCTCAAGTAGGTTTAACCCATAGGTGCTCAATGTCTTTGACAACCCCCAGTGAAATTTTCCAAGGAATATTTTTGTGGAACATATTAACCCTTTAATACCCAGTTTAAGAAGGCTTTTGAACAGTTTTTGAAAAACTGGGTTAAATAGTCACATAACGGTGGGGTTTAACGGGTTAAAATGTTCTACAAAAAAATTTGTCATTGAATTTTACTAAAAGTCTTCTCAGACGAATTTTAAGAAAAATCAATATTTATACTAGATTTACCATATTTTTTAGTATGGTATATGACCAATATTGCGAAATTTTAATACACTGTAAAAAAAAATTGTAGCCTGCCAGACCAAAAACCAGTTGAGGTTTTACTATTCCACATGTGTACTTTCATTTGCAATTGGTTTGGTTTGGGCCCGAGCCGATGACCTGAAAATTGTCGCACTGTGTAATATAAAGAATCAAGTTTCAAATGCGTACTTTTTCGATTCCCGTTGGTCTAGCATCCGCGCTTGGAATATTACCAAGGTACTGTTAGCATATTGTTGGTTGTGTTGTAATAAAAGAAGATCGAACTAATATATTCGATGTATGTGTGCTTCAAATACCTTCTCTTTGAGTAACCCAGAAAGGCATCCCAGCAAACATTTGCATAAGCTTTTTACAAAGGTGCTTACTATTCATTTGTTTCCAAGTAATTTTCCAAACTTTTTCCAAGCATATATGTGCTATATTAAATTCGCAAACATTTCCCAAACGCTTTCCAAATGTGTTTGGGAAACGTTAAATTTCTCAAGTACTTCGCAAATCCGTACATACATCGTACATACATACGAGGTGTCTACAGTTCGATTTTTTTCGAACGTTAATATATTAATTCAAGCACGCGCGAATGAGATCTCTCGGTAGAGTAATACGAGCGTGTTGCGATTTGTAACCTGGAGGGATCGAGTTCGATTCCTGTGGCGGGCGAAAAAAGATTGTGGAAAAATTGGGAAGTAGAAAGATATCTGAGGTAAAATTTACTCCACTTAGAGGGGGAGAAAGGAAGTTGGCAGTTATAAATTTAGGTTCATATCCGGTCGTCAGAAACGTAATGCATACACATGTGCTTTAAAAAAAATTTTTTTTCATTTTTTCATAAATGTTTGGATGAAAGCTAGATATTCCTCTAAGTTTTGAAATATTATTTAAATGTTATATTATTTACCTCAGTATTAAAAAAAAAAAAAAAACCCCCCGCCGCAGCGGGGATTGAACCCGCCTACATCGGATTGGTACTGCTTGCTTAGGCTTGGAAAATATTTAATTCGATTGCTTGGATTTATATGTTTTCCAATCTCAAATCCAATTGAATAAAAAGGGAGCCGTTTTGGTTATTTACACTCGAATTCCAAATAAATTCCAACACTTGGATCCAAGCTTTTTGTTTGCGGGCGCAAATTACTTCCAATTGTTTAGTAAGGGTAAATGTTTGCTGGGATGATACTGATTGCACTCACACATTTACAAAACATCATGCGACCCCTGGAAGCCGGATACGCGTATTAATCTAGGTTACTCACTAGTTTTATACACGGATTCTTTCAGCCACACGCAAATGGACGAATATAACATAGATTTATACTTGTTTATCTTGTGTAACTCCTGTAATAGGTTCGAAGATTAATAATTTTTTGCGTTAACTCTTTTTTGTGGTCTCCAGATATTTTTCTTTGAGTTTAATTAAAAGCGTTTCGTAGCTAGCGTTTTTTAAATTCCGGTCACTATAATCTTTTGACTTAACGTTCCAAAAAGCCGACGAACTACGATAAACTTCTATTAGTTCCAAAATAGAATTTTTTTCTTCCATTTTTTCAATTCATTTTCCGCTCGGTTTGAAAAAAAAAATCCGCTCACCGTTCGATGTTCACTCGTTGAATTTCGCGCACAAATGAGGGTTGAACCAACATAGATATGGACCTACAGACACACCGTCTAACATAGTTACCGGCTTGACCAAATATTCAAAGATTTTGATTTTCCGTCAGACATCGTTGGTGTACTCTTTCTCACTAAAACACGCTCAAAGTTGATACAACATTTGACGTGTCTAACATATATCCCCTATAGCAAATAGGGTCAAACCTCGATGACTTCAGCCACCAAACTCTTTTTAGATGCTTTCGCAACCTTATTAGGTTTGAGTAATTGGAATGATTTCAATTACACAGGGCAACAATTTGGCATTTTTTGTCTTTTGCATGAGGTAACCGCGAAAAAAGATTTTTCCTGCGAAATTTGTTTCGTGTGCATTTTATTCAAATGTGGAACGAATATTTTAAGTCTTTCTTGGTGTGATAGCATTCCAGAAATATCAAACTTTCATGCGCAACCAAAACATTTGTACATTTCTAGAAACTAATGGTTCCAATTTTTGCTCAAAGTCAAAAAATTTCATTTTTTTTTTGAAAAAAGTCAACGTTTTTTTCGTCTTAAGTTAACATAATTCATGCACTAATGGTCCCATCTTCCATAAAAATAGCTTGAAAGAAGGAATAAGAGAATTTGTAAACGTATGTGAAATCTCAAAGTGGTCATCGAGATGGTAGCAGTTTCTAAAGCCCCTCCATTCGAAAATTGTACATCGAACATACAACAAGTTCGAATTTGAAAGTCCACTTGTTTGCTTCATAAAAATGCAAAGATGCTTTGATTATATTTTCAATAATATATCTAATAAATGAAATTAAATAATTTGTATTTCAACAAACTAATGAATCATTAGTAATGAGAAATAGGCCTTTTTTGTACCAATTTGTAAACCGACCCATTTGGAAAAGGGCGTAGCCATAAAAATAATGATCCGATAGTGCCCATATTTACCAGAAAGGCGGATTTGGGAATTTTAGGACATTATCCAAAAACCATTTGAGGGGCATTAGAAAGTTTAGCGAGCTATGGACAAAAATCAAAAAAAAACTATGATGGCCGATTTCGATGAAAATGGATATATAGAATATATGTAAGATTCTAGAATCCTTGCATGAAATTTTTTTCAAAATCTTATAAGAATTTTTCCAATTGGGATTAGTTCCACACTGATCCAAACTGGACTAATTAAAAATTTTTAACATGAAGTTAAGACGCAGAATTTAGGTCTATTTATCAGCATGCGACAGACCCGTAGCTAAAATATAATATTAATATACCTCATATTTATTGATATATATATTTATATATTTACATATATATTTATCCTCTTCAGATGAAAATTTATTTATGTAATTTCAACACAAATTTGTTCAATGTGTAAATCTAATTGCAACAAAATGCACTTTTATACGCTTTTCTACTGTTTTTTAATGGCTGAGTGTTTCTCTGAATACTCCAGCAAAAATCGGCCATCATATGTGCATCCCAGCGGCCCTGGTATCGTTCTTCCATTGTCCGAATATCTTGGTGAAGTCGTTCGCCCTGTTGTTCACTCAAGTCACCTAGATTGGCAGGAAAACGGTCTAAATGACTATACAGGTAGTGTACTTTTATGCTCATGTTACATTATGGAAGTGAGACAACACCTTTTCAACGTTCTCAACATAATCGGCATCCTTCTTATTGCCTAAACAATTTTGCATAACCCAAGCAAACGAAATCCATGTATTTTTTTCAATTTCAGACATTGAGCTCCTAAAATCAGGATCGTTCACACGCTTTCGAATTTGCGGTCCGTCAAATATGCCTGCTCTAAGCTTTTCTTTACTCAGACTGGGGAATTTCCTTGCAATGTACTTAAAACATTCACTGTCCTTGTTAAGCGCCTTAACATATTGTTTCATTAGTCCAAGTTGAATATGTAGAGGCGGCAATATGATTCGATCTCTCGGCACAAAAGGTGTATTTATAACATTTAGACTCCCTGGAACGAGTGCGTGGCTGGATGGCCAATCTTTTTTTGTCCAATGGTCTGATTTCGCTCTACTGTCCCATAAAGATATAAAACAAAGATATTTGGTATAGCCACCCTGTTGTCCCAAAAGGAAATTAACCATCTTTAAATCAACACAAATAACCCATTTATGCTGCTCATACTTTATTTTCTTCATAACCAATGCTATTGTAGGATTTTATTCCTTGACTTTGGTTGAATGTGCGATCGGTAACGAGCCTGGATGATTTCCGTTGTGCAATAGCACACACTTTATACTGCGTTTTGACGAGTCGATAAATAAGCGCCATTCGTTTGGATCATATTTCTGTAGCCCTAAAGCAGTCATTAAGCCAGCAATATCCGTGCAATACACAAAATCATCCTGTTCATCAAAATAATGGAGTCAATCTTTCTCTCGAGTCCGGTAGTATGAAACTTTAGACTCTTTGGTTATAAGATTTCTCTCTTTCAACCGCGAAACTAACAATTCAGAGGAAGCTTTTGTCAGTCCAAGATCTCTAATTAAATCATTTAGTTCATTTTGATTAAATGGTTTCGGCTTTGACTTGCTTTCTGTGGCGAACTCGTCACTTAGTTCATTAAATTCATCAGAAGAACTTCCTTGAGATTCTGGTTTTAATGATGGAACATTCGAATTCGTTATAGGTCTGATAGCTGATGTTGATGTAGGGTAAACCCAATTAGTGCGGTTTATCTTGTTAATTCATGATGTATTAACTACACAAAAATAACAGCTGTCGTAATGATTAATAGGTTCGTGCCATATCATTGGAGACATGAACTTGAAAGAAGTGCTTTTCTTAGCGGCCCATTGGCGTAATTGCTCAACACAGATTTTGCACACAGCATCGGGCACCCAGTATTACATGTTTGAGTACCTAAAAAGTCAACTATGGAGTATCTTGAGTTTTTTATCTAAGTTTGTTCATTTGCGATACTAAACTTTAGTGAACTTTTAACGCTGTGTTTAAGCTTGCAAACCAAAAAACACAAAGTTTTCATAGAAAGTAAAACAAAAGTGCTCATAGAAATTGAATAACCAAAAAGCAAAAAGTGTACAAACAAAATAATACATAGTTTATTGCAAAACCCAAGGAAACAACCATGGATATGCAATCGACCCAGCAAGAATCGTAACATTTATATAACTAGTTACTAGTGTCCGACCGAAGGTGGATTTTTAGCCGAAGCCGAAGCCGAACAATCGGCAGAGTTGAAGACTTCGGCCGAAGACCGAAGGCCGAAGCCGAATGCAAAACATTTTACAGTAAGGAAACAAAATCAGTCTTTATTCATTTCGTCGCCCGGAGATTCATGTGCTCTATACGCCATTTTAACGAATTTGAGTTAAGGATGCCATCCCCCATTTTCAATGCCAAATTTTTTTAATCCGCAATCCATTTTTGGCTATATCTTCTAGTTACTGAGATTTCCATTCATTCCATTTTGCTCCATATCCCTTGAAACACAATATTTTTGTGATCTTTTGCCCTATACGCCATTCAAATTGAAGTTTTTCAAGATATTTTGATGAAATTTGATATTTGAACATGTTTAAAGGCAAGTAATATGATTTCCAAAAATTTTAAAATTGGGCGTGGCAGAAGGGAATTTTTCGAAATTTGTTTCCTACACCCGAAATTCAAATGGAACTTGACCGAAATTTGGCACTCATGCTTCCTTTGTAGCCATAAACATCCTCCAAAAAAATTTCCTTGATCGGTCCATTTTTAAGGGTACTTCCAGTACTAGGGTCTGTCACAAAATTCCCAAAACTGCCTTAAAGTCTGACTTTTTTGAAATATTTCAATGAGAATTTGAGAGTACCTATATTAAACCTCTGATTAGAATTTAAAAAAAATTGGAAAAGTGGGCGTGGCAAAGGGACGGTTTCTATAAAGAAATTTAACAAAAGTCGGTATATAGGGCCCCTTTTGGCCTTAAACACCTCTTGATATTAAAAATTATTTGAACATGTGTCTGTGTCGGGTATTCTATTGTCAGGCTCGCCTGACTATAACACCCTTACTTGTTTTTGAATTATAATTGGAGGCTTAAATATACGCTCAAATTCTAAGTTTCATTAAAATATTTCGAAATAGTCCGATTCTGGGACAGTTTTGGGATTTTTGTGTTAGACCCTAGTACTGGAGGTACCCTTAATAATGGACCGATCAAGAAAATTTTCGGGGAGGATATTTGTGGCTACAAAGAAGGCATAAGTGCTAACTTTCGTTCAAGTCCCATTTGAATTTCGGGCGAAGGAGACAGTTTTCGAAAAACTCCCTTCTGCCACGCCCACTTTTCAAATTTTTTAAAAACATATTACTTGTCTTTAAGCATGTTCAAATACCGAATTTCATCAAAATACCTTGAAAAACTTCGATTTTAAAGCAGGTTTTGTGATTATCGTAACAGACCCTAGTACTGGAGGTACCCCTTAAAATGGTCCGATCGGGTCAATTCTCAAATTTGTTCTTGCTCATGTCCCGGTGAGCTCGTATACCAAATTTTTTCAACCGATTTTGAAAGAAAATATTTATATTGAAAAATTTTTTCTTATGTCACTTTGCTCTATGTATTACATTTTCACCGAAATATGTTTGAAATGGCGTATAGAGCAAAGTGGATTTTTTTAAAGCCATAAAATACTCTTTTATGCGTTACGTTAAGGATTCGAAAATATACTCTTCGAATAACTATTCTCGCACAAATTAATAGTGAAACACACAAAAAACCTTATCGTACAGTTTTTGAAAAAAATAGTTTCAAACTTCAACTTCGATTTACTCGAAATGTGTTTTTTGCACGTAGAGAACATGAATGCCCGGGCGACGATTTGACAAGCACAAAAAAAAAACCGCTCAAATTTTCTCTAAATTCTTTCGCTTTAGTCGCCCACAAAGTGAGAATTTACGGCAATAATTCACTAGTGTAAAAGGTCTCAATGAAGCAATTGAAAATCTATCGTGACTTTTTTACTTCCATTAAAATGCAAAAATATTCGGCTAAAATATTCGGCTTTTTCCAGCCGAAGCCGAAGCCGAAGCCGAAGGTTAAGAATTGGCCGATTATGCCGATTACCGAAGCCGAAGCCGAACCTTCGGTCGGACACTACTAGTTACGTACCCGATACGGGTACCAGATGTTGCGGTATTTTCTTCGTTACAAGCTTATGGGCAAGAGGAGATTTATACCGCAATGTTGCTGAAAAGATGTTGCGCACACTGCATACATGTAGATATAATACTTTATTTAGTTCGTAACGAGTTTTATTCTTATTTTGTTTTTAGTTAACTTCCACAGTGGTGTCTTAATTTTTAGTTCTTAATAGTTTTCTTTTTATTTTAACTTAAATACTTTTCACAGCACGTCTACGCTACTTCACTGCAGCTTGTCAACTGTCCGTTCTGGTGATGTTTTGTTACAAATAAGTACTTGTACCTAAGTAGTCACATGCAGAAAGGTTGCCACCCTACATACATGTAGTAACTATCATTTTCTATTGCGCCAATCTGGGCATAGGTTCGCCTCTTTTTGGCACATTGCATGTATCTGAAATGTCGCAGTACTTGTAACTAGTTAATACCCTGTT
This sequence comes from Chlorops oryzae, assembly GCA_020466095.1. Taxonomy (NCBI): domain Eukaryota; kingdom Metazoa; phylum Arthropoda; class Insecta; order Diptera; family Chloropidae; genus Chlorops; species Chlorops oryzae. The sequence continues at coordinate 118,591,043 of CM035806.1, forward strand.
ATTAGTAAAGAAAGTATATGGAAATCTTTTTTCATGCAACCCACCCTTGACTATTCGATTATTTGAATTAAAAAAAAAAAGTTATTTTTAAAATTTATTTTATATATAAATAAGTACTTATAGTTTTTTAAAGCATATCAGTTTCATAATATTCCTTGAATACTTCGAATCTGGCTCCGCCGCTTGCAACTTTTGAAATAATTAAATGGCGACATATCTTATTGATGTATAAACATCAAAGACATGCAGGAATGAGTAAATCAATGGGTACATCATTGAATACTTGCGTCAAAGTAGTATTTTGGAGTATTTCTGCGATTTATTTCCTTACTATGTACATATTATTTTAATTATGTTTTTATTCATGAGCATCACTTTGGCTTATCACAATTAAGGAGACTGGAAACAATTTACTGGCTACTTATCGCGAAAATTCAAAACTAGAAATATGTGTTTACAAAATATGCATTGGTGTTAGTAGCTGCAGCATTTGCTCATATGTGTTAGTGAGTTTCGGTAGCAGTTTCTTGCTGGGGAGTGAGTAAAAATCCATATTGAGCAGTTTATGCACTCAAATAAGATCGTTAAATTAGTCTTCATTTGAATTTGCAAAATTTTCCACATCCATGAACCCAAACACTCTTAAAGGTTTGTGCACAAAATAAGGTTTCAGCGCAACGTAAGTTTCAACACTGCTAATAGAGGGCGTTCTTCCCTTGTTTCATATAACAATTGTACATTTGCCTATCCACATATTGCAAGGGATAGAACAGTTGTACATTTGCCTATTCAAATATATAAATGTTATATAAAAATAAATACTAGGGTAACGAGAAAATTTTTTTAAATATTTCAAAATAATCAAAACCAATTAGAACTAAATAACAGTTTATTTATAACAATTTTCCTTTCAGAGTTAACATGCGGCGTTTGCAACAAAAGCTACAATAAAAATTACTCCAAAAGGCATAAATGCGTCCGTTACGCTTGTCAAAAATGCAAGCGCGTCTTTACAAAAAAAATATACTTGAAAAAACACCAAAAACCACTGCGACTGCGGCAAGCTGTATGCATCGCGGCAGGCGCTTATACTCCATAAAAGAATGATGTATTCTGCTGAACTAGTAAGTAATACTGAAATACATAATAAAATAATTGAATTTAACACAAAACATATAAACAGTCACACATTCAGGACGAGGTAGATCAAGGATGTCAACAAATGCACGTCGAATATAGTATAGACAAGTTTACGATCGACCAAGACGAACCGATCGAACGAACGAACGAACCTTCGGACGAACCGATCGAACGAACGAACGAACCTTCGGACGAACCAAACGAATAGTCTCGAATGGAAAACCGAAGGTTTCAAATAAGCTTGCTTTGTGAAATCTGATGGTTTTAAACGATATTTTTGCTGAATGTATTCATCACAGATGTTGCAAAAATTATTTGGATTATTTATGCAGTTTAATTTCTTCTATTTGTGTTGTACTTACTTAAATATATTATTGAAAATATAATCAAAGCATCTTTGCATTTTTATGAAGCAAACAAGTGGATTTTCAAATTCGAACTTGTTGTATGTTCGATGTACAATTTTCGAATGGAGGGGCTTTAGAAACTGCTACCATCTCGATGACCACTTTGAGCTTTCACATACGTTTACAAATTCTCTTATTCCTTCTTTCAAGCTAATTTTATGGAAGATGGGACATTAGTGCATGAATTATGTTGACTAAAAGCGAAAAAAACGTTGACTTTTTTCCAAAAAAAAATTAAATTTTTTGACTTTGAGCAAAAATTGGAGTATAGCAAGCATATAGTATAGTATAGTATAGTATATGCTTGCAAGCATCGGTTTTTGTTTCAGTAAAATTTTGAGCAAAATCAAAAGTTTTTTTTATTCTTCAGAGGTGTATGGCGGTCTTTGCAAGCAAGCAATACATGATTTTAGTTCAGCCCGGCTGCCGAAGAGTCAACCTTGCTCTGAAAACATCAATTTCAGACATAGATGGGCATATTGCACTAAATTGAAAATCCACTATATTTTTTTTAGTGGTAGTGGGATTAATATTTAATTACCACTATATGGTTAGTGGTAGTTAAGTAAAAGAATTGCACTACCACTACATGGGTAGTGGTATTTAAAATTGATATTGCTCTATCACTACTTTTTAGTGGTAATTGAAAAAAAATTGCACTATAGTGCTTTTTAAGATATTCAAAAAGATGCAAATACACATAGAATCCCTCAGAGCCAAAATGCTGCGCAAAAATACCTCAACCTAACATAATTTGCTTCTGAGAAAACGGCTTCATTAGGGGGTATTATTGGAAAAATATTGTAAAGTGGCGTAAAAACGGGAATACACTGAAAAAAATTAGTACATTTTTTTGATTTTCTTGAAAAAAACTTCTCAGTATAAAAATTTAAAAAACTTATTGTGAGTTTCCTTTTTTTTATTATCGGGGGGGGGGGGGGGGGGGGGGGGGGGGGGGGGGGGTTGGTGTGACATCGGGGTCAAAGATGGGTTAAAACGAGAAAAAATCCATGCAAAGCTTTATAACTGTCCCAGAGTCGCTCCTAGAGGGGTAAAATATAAGACCGACCCCCATTATTTTTCTCCCCCGAATATTTTCTCTGAACAAATATGCCACCTATCTCTCCTCCTTAAGGGGCCTCCCATACAAAAAAAATATTTTTATAAATTTTCCCCCACCGTCGTAACTAGCCCCAGAGTGCCCCTAGAGGAGTCAAATGTATGACCGACCCCCATCAACTTTGTCCCCCTAACATTTTTTTCCAACATACTGACACCCTATCTCTCCTCCTTAGGGGGTCACCCATACAAAATTGCCTTAATTTTATCACAATTTCATACAAAATGGCTGTCACTACAGTCAAAGCCCTCCTATGGGGATGATATATGACCGACCCCCATTATTTTTTACCCCAAATATTTTGTTCAAACATACCCACCCTCTATCTCCCCTCCTGAGGGGGGTCCCCATACAAAAATAGGCTTAAATTAAAGAAAAATGCCTCACGAACTTCAATCTATAATTATAGATTGAAGTTCGTGAGGCATTTTTCTTTAATATTATAATATAGATGCCGTAGGAACAAGAACGAGCATGTTCAGTATGTATATTCGAAAAATTTACAAAATTACCTTTTAAACCAGCCTAATATGAAGAATATTGGATTCGTTTTTGGTATGTTTTAATAATATGTTATAATTATTACCTTTTTTTAAAACTGAATTTTGGGTTCCATCCCCTAACTGGCCAAATAATGACCCTAGTTGAAAAAAATAAATGTTCGAGTCAAATGCCGCAAACCTCAATATATGACGAGTTTTTTGAGACTTTAACCACTAAAATCGGTTAGTGGTTTCTATTCATAAAATTAATTCAAAACAAATATTTTTTGAAACGCATTATTCACTGTTTTCACGTTCGTGTCTTGAGTCTTTACACGCATCCAGACCGAGAGAGATATGTAAAGACCTACAAAACGAACGTGATAAAAAAAAAAAAAAAAAGTAATGCCAGTGCACATTTTGTGGCATACCCAAGTAACAAAAATGTTTATTATCATAACTTAAAGAAGTAGTGAAGAAGGCTACAAAAGGTTTGCACTCCGTCTTTAAGACATATTAAAGTCCAAATTAAGTGCAAAAGGGCCCATGTGGGCGGTCCGATAGAAGAAATTGAGATGCGTATTTCTATCTTAATTGCCACTTAAATAGGAGAGCGAAGTTTCAAGTTCTAGTTTTTATCTTCTTAAAGGCTTCTTAACTCCAGCACAGCTAATGAGTTTATAAAAACATTCTCTATCTCTTTTTATCCCATTGATTTAAATACTAATGATAAAATGAAACGAAAACATAATTCGCAGAGGGTGTTGGTTCTGTCTAAAATTTTATTGACAAGATATTTGTGTTCATCAATGCTATGATTAAAATAAGTGACTTTGGTTTTTGTTCGTTACGCCAAATTGAAGCGATTTTACAAACGCAATGCCTTTTTCGGTGAAATTACACCTGCTACCCCCTTCAAAATTCACGCGCCTTCATAATTGTTTGAATTGATGAAATATTTTTGTAAAACAATTACGCTGAAATCAATGCGCTGGTGCTTAAAAATGTGTTTTTATGTGGGGTTTTAGTATATACTTTTCTTAAGTCAAATAATTTGCAAAGATTAGCTCGTAAGCATTTTAAATTTCGTACAATCATAAGTATTGCTGCAAATTAGAAGGAATACAAATATAATAATTTGATTAGGAAAAGTTTAACATCCGAGCGTACACCATTCCCTTCGGTGGTCGACACCGGACTGAAATGCAGGGTGGCCATAATTTTTTCCATTTTGACAGCACACGTTGATGAAAAACACTTTACTAATTTAAGTACGATATTCGAAGTATTAAATACGTCCCACCATACCGATTTAATGCTTCGAATATGGCTACTAATTTCAGAACCCTCTAAGACTGCTTTAAGAAGGATATTAAATACCAATTTAAAACCAAAGTGACAGCTCTACTTTAAAACCGATTTAAGTGACATTAAAGAAGGGAGGATTCAAATCGTACAAAGGTAAAATTTTCAAATGAAGAAAACGTAAAGATGTTTCAGTTTGTTGCAATCATCTTTGGTGTCATTCTCTTCGTATTGAAGTGCACTTTGAGTTATATGGGGTCCGGTCATTACCCATGATTACCTGTGGAAATGGCAGTCCACTAAACACAAAATTTCAAAAAACAAAATTTTTTTTTCATTTTATACAAATATCTTTTGATTGAAAAACAATAATTCCACATCTTGAAGTCAATATAAAAGGTATATATGTATATCCATAACATATGCCAGAAGTTATTAAGCTGTTCTACAAAAATTGACCGATTGGCGGCTGATTTAGTAAAGTCATAAAATATTATTTCAAACAAACAAAAAATCGAAAAATCTGTCTTTTAATGGCCGCTGCAATAACGGTGTGCGGTAAATACCATATCTCAAAACGGTTTTTTTACTTACATCTATCTATAATCCAAAAACCATTACAAAAAAACTGTAAGCATAATTTCATTTTTTACCCAAATGCGCGTGTGTTTGGCTGATTTTTCTCTACGTGCGTCGGTCAAAGAATGACCATGCTGATTAATATCGTGAAGTAAGAGGACTTTTTGTTCCTATTTTATATGCAATCCTGTGGGTTTGATTAATTATAATTAGCGCATACCTTCAAGTAGCGAAAATTAGTCAAAGCATTGTTTTTTCTACATGTGTTTGGTGTAGGATATTTGCTTGTTGTTTTAGAACGTAGAGCCCTTTAGAAATGAAAATTATTTCAAAAAAGTATTGCGGGTTTGCTACTTTAAACAACAGAACCAACTGATATATTTGAGAAATTGTTTGAGCGGGTATGGCCTTGGCGAAAAACCGCTATACTTAGTGGCATATATAACAATATATGTCACTCTCAGAGATATTGCGCGGGACGTTTCGCGCCAGTTAGAAAGAGATGTTACTCGGCAGCACTGTTGGAAAAGTAGGTGTAATTGTACCTTTTTCGGCCCTTTTTCACTTCAAAGGTACATTAGGTACAATTTGTCCATTTTAGGTACATTTTCAAGAGGAAGAATTTTTTTTACCGAATGAAATGGTGAGACCTTTCACCTGTGGTTATCCGCGACTACTCCTGATTCTATTGAAACAATCTCATGAAATTTACACAGAAGCAGCATTGGCCGTCATAAGAATATATGTCACGGGTTGATCATCGAAATTGGAATAGATTACTTCCATCGTATCAGTAGGTACCTCTCGTTTTGCAAGACAATGTCATCGTTCGGGAGTGAATAACACCTTCTCTCGATTATATTGCCATTCGAATTGGTATGAATAACATCTCCTTTAAATGACCATGTCATCAAGATTTGAGAAGTACTCAAATTTTTCCCTTGATGTCTTCGGTAAAAACATTAATGAATTTACCATTTATGAAAAAAATTTCGGCTGGGTATATTATTTGTCATTTATGAAAAAAATTCCGGCTGGGTATATTAGGTACACTTACTTTATTTAGGTACAATTTATGGACCATTTTAGGTACACACTGAAATTTCCATTTTCCAACACTACTCGGCAGGCAAAAGAAGAGCGAGAGGGAAATACTTTTGGTGAGTACCTCAGTGCAAAATGCTCATTTTGGTGGGTACCCAAGACCGTGGTGAAAAGAGCCAAAATGGAAACGGCTCCTGAGTGACATATATAGTTATATATGCTTAGTGGATCCGATCAAAATGTGAGCTACAGCTTATGATCCTGCCAGCTAAGAATTAATTTAATGCTTAGAATCAGGGTTGGAACCTGGCGAAGAAGAAAGTGCAGCAGTTTTAACAAAAAAGGGCAGTAGATTTGAATTTTGCGCAGTAAAAATAAAAATCATTACAAATCTTCTTTGTGAATCTTCCAATGTGAAGCGAAGATTTTTGGCAAGATTTTTTTCTGTTATATCAGCTGTCAAACTGTTAATATCGCGACTATAAGCTTCAATGGAGAATCCAAGATGTTAAACAAGGACAATAATAGTATCTTTGTTACAAATAGAATTGCGGTGTTGATAATGTATAGCCAAAATACTTTTTTTGTAGTTATCGTTAGGAGTTTGGTTTGACAAAAAAAAATCAAGTGACACCAGGGACGAAAATCGCAGTATATCTTAAGCTTTTCGCAGTGTCACAGTAGATGTCAAAAAATTCAAAAAAAACGCAGTAGATCTACTGCAATTGCAGTAAAGTTCCAACCCTGTTGTAGAGCACCACAAAAACATCGATAGTCTAAAAAATCATCGATTGAGGCCTTTTACATTATGCGGTCCATAAACAGTGATTCTGAATCGCCGATCAGCCCTGTGCGTGTGTGATCGATACTCTGACATACATTCGATTCAAATTCCTGTATTCATTCATTTTTCTGTTGCTGCCGTCGAGTAAAGTTCGCATAGTATGCCTATAACTAATGGTACTATTTATTTTTTGCTGGAAATCAGCATATCGGAGAAAAAGTGATGTGAAAAATCAGCATTAATCAGCACTATAAAGAGATTTGAAAAATCAGCATAAATCAGTACAAAAATCCAAAAATTTTTTGAAAAACTACACCGTTTTCTGAATTAGAAGAAAAAAAAGGTTCCCCTCATTTTTGTGCGTGTGTTGACAAAACAATCACAAAAACCGCAATCTCGAATTTTCATATCATTCTCTTAACACCCAACAAACACAACACAACTTCATTACACTAGGATGAAAGCATTCTTTTATTTGCCTTACACAACATCACTTTCTTCCTCTACTACATCACTGCCGTACAAAACTTCGGTCGGTGAAGTTATCGTTGCGCCCCTCATTTCCACCTTGTTTGGGGCTACGACTGCTTTCGTACTGTACTTCGCTGTCTTCATAATTTGATCTAACAAATTTGGCTCATTTTTCAAAAAATCAAAAAACTCAATACAGTTCCATTGCATGTTGCATTGCACTTGCATAACTGCGTCCAAAGTGGACACTTTTAAGCGCGTTGATTGCACTTTCCAAGTTTTTTTTACCTTTGCGAAAACGCGCTCGGCGGGTGCTGACGTTCCTGGTAAACACAATATAATTTCTACAATATCGGCCAATTGTTTCAATGGAATGCGCTTAGCCTCCATATGGAAAAAATAATCAAGAGGGAAATAGTTTTCTTCGCGAAAGTTTCAATCTGAGTATTGGCGAGCAAAAAAAAAAAGGAAAATCAAAAACGCGCAAATAAAAAGGTGAACAATAAGAAATCAGTACTATTCAGCACTATCGATAAAAAATAAGAGTACTGAAATCACCACCCCTAAAAATCAGTATTGCCATCTAAAAATCAGCATTAGTACTGATTAAGTAAGAGTAGTTGGTATCATTACCTATAACGGATGACATTTTATTTGCAATCGCAATAATTCTAAGTGAAGAAGAAAGAAAAAAGCGAAAAGAAAATTTGTCTGCATTTTCATTACTTTTGACATCCCACAAAGCAGTCAGCGACTGATAAACATCAATAAATTCCAAAAGGAATTCATGCTCATTTTCTTTTTCCGTGGACATGTTGACTGCTCGGCACTTTCCTAAGAGGCCATTTACACGTTAAGACATTTCGATAATGAAACACAATTTTTGTGGGCTAGGGACGTGCGGGAATGTGGTATGGTAGCGTTTTTCTCTCTTCCCCCTGCCACCCTTGCCGTTGAAAATTTGTTTCATTATCGAAATGTCTTAACGTGTAAGGGGCTGTCCATTAATTACGTAAGGGCGATTTTGACCATATTTGACCCCCCCTCCCCCACGTAAGCATACATTAGTATAAATCAGACACCCTTTATAAGCAGGCGTAAGATTTTTCGAACCCCCTCGCCCCCCTTTTATGCTTACGTAATTAATGGACAGCCCCTAAATAGCATATAAGAATAAATTTTGCCACACACACGATTCATGCGATTCGCAGGTACTCGATTCATGCCATGATTTCTAAAAATTTCGTCATCACGGAATGATCGGCGATTCACAAAAATTCGTGTCAGTGTGCTGCACACTACTTTATTTTCACTAGCACATACAAGCTGATCGGTGATTCAGATTCACTGTTTATGGACCGCATTAGTCAATAGTTGATCGTCAATTCCTATCGATATTCCCTTTTGGAATTGGATTCGCTTTTACACTTACTCGAAAGAATTGATCGTCAATTCTTACTTCGTTTGCCTTTTATGACATTTTCCTCTTCAACACAGGGGTGATATTTTATAAAATACAAGCAAAATAATATATGTATCTCTGATTAAGGGTTGATAGCAGAAGCATAAATACAGCACTACCTGTTTTGTTTTAATGAATTTAATTATTGATGCTAAGTATTTCAGTATTTCAGGAGTATTTCAAAATGCTTGAATTAAAAATGCTTTTTGAAAAGGACAATTTTTGATGAGTAGCTGTTAAATTGTACTGTTTGAAAATATATTCTATTAACGATTTGGAGGAGTAAACTATCTAGGTGATTTTCATATTGTTAAAAGAATAAAGGTGAAACTCCATAAACGACGGAACATTTCAAGCGTTTTAGGAGGAAGAAATGTAGTTGCTTCCATTTAAATGCATTTCAATACATTGATTCAATGGAAGCAAAACAAATATTTTCATCTTTGCCGCGTATACCGCAACAACCGTCATTGCCGTCGTTTATGGAGTTTCGCCTTTAATTTTAATTATATTCATCACATGTTTCTTCATATCTGATAACATACAAATTAGTCTTCAATTTATAGTTTTCGGTACATACAAGAATATAAGATCCTAAAATATTGATCAAGAAAAATAAGTAATAACTTATAATAACATGTGATGCTGTCTCCACGAACAACGAAAACGAATAAAATAAATGTCAGAAATTTGTTCCCAGCCATCGATAAGTTCGATAAACGAAAGTGAGCAAAGACGGATTGAGCGAGTACGTGCAACCAAAAAACGCTCAACTTTTCGATAACGGTATGTTATCGTTTTGTACTGAAAATAAGAATTGACGGTCAACTATTGAGTAATGTAAAAGGCCTCAATCGATGCTTTGTTAGAAAACTATACATTGAAGGCTTATTTTTATGTTATAAGAAATTAAGAAATATGTAATGAATATAATTTATATTTAAGGCGAAACTCCATAAGCGACGGCAATGACGGTTGTTGCGGTATACGCGGCAAAGATGAAAATATTTGTTTTGCTTCCATTGAATCAATGTATTGAAATGCATTTAAATGGAAGCAACTACATTTCTTCCGCCTCAAACGCCTGAAATGTTCCGTCGTTTCTGGAGTTTCGCCTTTATTCTTTTGACCATATGAAAAGCGTATAGATAGTTTACTCTTACAAATTGTATATAGAATATATTTTTAAACAGAAAAATTTAACAGCTACTCCCTAAAAGTTGTCTTTTTCAAAAAGCTATCAAGCATTTTGAAATAGCCCTTAGCATCAATAATTAAAATCATTGAAACAAAACAGGTACTGCTGTATTTATGTTTCTGCTATCAACCCTTGATCAGAGATACATAATTTATTTTGCTAGTATATTATAAAATATCACCCCTGTGTGGAAGAGGAAAATGTCATAAAAGGCAAACGAAGTAAGAATTGACGATCAATTCTTTCGAGTAAGTGTAAAAGCGAATGCAATTCCAAAAGGGAATATCGATAGGAATTGACGGTCAACTATTGACTAATGTAAAAGGGCTCTTACGAGAATTTTAAAAACATCGATACTATCGATAGTGACATCGATGTTTCTCCAGCTCTATCTCCAGCTCTACATCGCTCATCAGCTGTTGAATGGCGTATCAAAGAAAAACAAAGGAAAACTTGAGAATAATCCAAATAAAGAATTAAAAAGTTTTCTTCAGCAATGGCGTCGCCAACGAAAATTCCGTTGAAGCAGGCGGAGATATCAGTCCGTCGGTTCAACGACACGGCCATACCACATCATTTGGGTCTGCTGAAAAACCATCGCAGCAATATTGAAAAGAGTATCGCGTTGGGCGATTGGAACAAAGTGAAAAAGGAGGAAATCAACGCCATGCGGGTGATTAAGCAAATAAAGAATTTATTACTGGAGATGAATAATTTACGCGAGAAGGTACGCAATGAGGATTTGCAACGCTTCGATGCAACGATGGAAGTTGGCAAACAAAAAGCCTTTGATGGCATGAAAGAATTTTTAGGTAATTTATATTAGCAAAATAATTTTAAGCGACCACTTATAATTTCCCTCCATCTGTTCTTGATCGAAATACAGAGCTTCAAATGAAGTCGCCATCTCCAAAACGAAATTCCGAGTGTCGACAATCGAACAGCAGCGATGAGGATAGTTATTCATCAGATCAGCCCACCGATATTGGAAACACAATGGCACATCAACGGACAGTGCCAGAAATTGAAGCCGACTTCGAAGCCCAGCGATATCAACTTCAACAACGACAATCCTGCTTGGAAGAGATGGAATCGCTGCATCATGAAATACGAGACCTTAATGGAATGTTCCATAATATGAGTGAATTGGTACATACGCAAGCTGAGAGCGTTCAGGTAATAGCCGATAATGCTGAAGAAGCTCTCGAGCAAGTTATTGAGGGAGAAAGTAATCTGCGACGTGCACTCACCTACAAGAAGGCAATGTATCCTGTTGTGGGCGCTTTAATTGGTACATGTGTTGGTGGTCCGATTGGACTTGTGGCTGGTCTAAAGGCTGGCGGCTTAGCTGCTGTCGGTTGTGGTATACTTGGCTTTACCGGTGGCTCGGTACTTAAGAGCAATTCGGCGATTATGCAGGGTAATATCGATGAGGAACGTCAACAGCAACAAGCTGAGAATACCGAAATGGAGAAAAAGCAAGAATGACATACAGCGACAACTGCACACGCTACGTATGGAAGCGAGACAAAGCAATTGGTACGTTTTAACCCGGAAAATGCCGTACAAATGGATACGGTGGCACAAGCCACAACTGGCGTTATATGTACTGTGCGCAACTATTGTACGTTGCAGTAAATTAGAAAAATTTATGGGCGCATTATATTCCAATGTTCGGTTCCGAATTGTATTGATAGTCTTAGTACTTTGATTGTTATGTCCTTTCGCAGGACTTCTCCAAAGGAATTAGATAGCAATCGTAGTTTTTATTTTTCAAACTTAGTAACCTTAAAGTATATAAAATTTGCCTTTGAGTGTCGCTGCGACGAAACTTTAAGATTAAGTTCTCATTCATCTAAAAAAAAAAGTTATTTTGTTTTAGAAATCATCTTTGTGCAATGAGGATCGTCTAAAATTTCGATTCCAGCGCGAAAATTTTTTTTATAGAAATTAATTTTTTACCACATTGTTTAAACTATATATAATATATCGATCCCTTTTTGCGAGATTATTGGAAAACACAAAAACTAAATTTAACAGGAGAACCTTTTTTCTGCCATTCTCTGCATATGCGACTGCGTATAGCCTAAAACTAATCCCGCACCACCTCCATAACTACAGTGCTTAGGGTCATAATTTTTTGCCAGACTATAAGAAGGCTCCAGAAGAAATTTCTATTAAAAAGACAATTTCTTAAAAATGAAACACAATAATTTAGCGAAAAGGGATGGATCATCAGAGGTTTTGGATTCTCTCAATTCTGGCTGTCAGCCTACCGGAACGATGCGTAAATGAATGAAAAATAACTTTAATGGTGCTCTTTCGGTTGAACTTTCTAAGTTTGAGAGAACTTCAACATCTTTGCGGATAGCTTACTATTTAATATGATCGTCTGTGACCTTATGACCATAATTTATTCTACATTTCAGCTCTCTCCTGTCCATTCTCGCTTCGTTTTAAACTTTGATGTGAATTGAACATTGTTGAAGTTATACTGTAAGAACTTATTTTAAACCAAATGAAAAAAAAACCAAAGTTATGATATCCAATCGAATTTTGTCGAATTAGAAGATTTGTAGAACTATCGAAATGTAAGGAATATTTTCATATGGGATAATATCTTAAATTCGATAGTTTCTTGTTTTATTGATGTCGTAAAATAAAATTTACTTGTTTCAAAAAAGAAAAAAATAATCTTTTTCTTATATTTAACCAAATGCAAGCAAAACTCTACCCGAGATTTCGTTGTACGTACGGAAAACGTGTTACAATCCAAATGTAAGAATGCCCGATGAGCCTATGAGTGCTTATTATAATCTAACTTCCTGGATTTTACAAAAATCCTTACTTATATAACCCATAATCGCATTTTTTATAGCAGCGGTTCTAGTCCAATGGTACATTTCGAGTCGTTCTGCCCTGCTTGAAATGCTTCTTCATCGCATAATTTTTCTTTCGTATACGTTTGGCTGTTTTCCTTGTTCGGAACCATGGCGGATACGATCCATGCTGATCCTTTAAAGTCTTTGTATCGTACACATGCACCTTTCCGGTGTTCTCGTTAACAACCGACATTTTTTTACCCTTTGCGCGTTCATCTTCGAGTTCCATTTCCATTAAACGTTGTTCCTTGCTTTTGCGTTCCTAAAATTTTGTAAAATTACAAGTGAAAATGATTGGAGAATTCTATTGAAACTGTAAACTTCTTACTATTTTCAATTGCTTCGCCGTCTTGACTTCGGCCACTTCGGAGACATCTTTCATAACTTCATCGTCGACTATTCCGAGCGTTTTTTTCAAACGTATCAGCTCCTTTGCGTCGTAGCGTGCCTTCTTTATTTTATTCATGGCATCTCGACGCTTGCGAGAACGATTCATGCGACCCATTTTAGGAGTGGAGGTGGTGCAAAAATGAACTTATACACAAATAATTGTAAGAAAACTCAATTAAACTTAAAAGAACTCAGTTCTGCACGTGGAAAACAATATTAAGGCCGATTATAATATGACAATTATGCAAAGCCCTAGTTATACGCCGACAGATTAAAATTATCAATTCGCTGTGACATCAACGAGGCATTTTACATTAGTCAATAGTTCACCGTCAATTCCTATCGATATTCCCTTTTGGAGTTGCATTCGCTTTTACACTTACTCGAAAGAATTGATCGTCAATTCTTGCTTTGTATGCCTTTTATGACATTTTCCTCTTCCACAAAGGGGTGATATTTTATAAAATACTAGCAAAATAAATTATATATCTCTGATTAAGGGTTGATAGCAGAAGCATAACTACAGAACTACCTGTTTTGTTTTAATGAATTTAATTATTGATGCTAAGGAGTACTTCAAAATGCCTGAATTAAAAAAGCTTTTTGAAAAAGACAATTTTTAGTGAGTAGCTGTTAAATTGTACTGTTTGAAAATATATTCTATTAACGATTTGGAGGAGTAAACTATCTAGGTGATTTTCATATTGTTAAAAGAATAAAGGTGAAACTCCATAAACGACGGAACATTTCAAGCGTTTTAGGAGGAAGAAATGTAGTTGCTTCCATTTAAATGCATTTCAATACATTGATTCAATGGAAGCAAAACAAATATTTTCATCTTTGCCGCGTATACCGCAACAACCGTCATTGCCGTCGTTTATGGAGTTTCGCCTTTAATTTTAATTATATTCATCACATGTTTCTTCATATCTGATAACATACAAATTAGTCTTCAATTAATAGTTTTCGGTACATACAAGAATGTAAGACCCTAAAATATGGATCAAGAAAAATATGTAATAACATATAATTGCATGCGATGCTGTCTCCACGAACAACGAAAACGAATAAAATAAATGTCAGAAATTTGTTCCCAGCCATCGATAAGTTCGATAAACGAAGGAGAGCAAAGACGGATTGAGCGAGTACGTGCAACCAAAAAACGCTCAACTTTTCGATAACGATATGTTATCGTTTTGTACTGAAAATGAGAATTTTTTTTTTTTTTTGTTTAAGTTACTTCTTGGCTTCTTGGCTTCGAAGGATTATTTGGCCCCAATTCCTTACGGAATTATAATGAAAATGAGAATTGACGGTCAACTATTGACTAGGGATGCATATCGAAAGAAAAGTATCGATATGTGGTATCGCGATACCGAAAAATAATGCGATACCGATATTCGATATATCGGTCTTCAAATTATCGATATATCGGTGGAATCGAAATCAATTTTAAACCATAAGAATTAAATTGAAATACAATTTTTTTTATATAAAACGAAATGAGAAATTAAAATTATTCATAGTTATTTCTATAAAAACAAAGAAATTCGTATTCTGTGTGGTGAAAGTCCATGTTCCATACAATTTTTCCACCTCCCCTCACCCGTCTCGGTGATTTTTTCCCGCCATAGCCAAGTGTCACTTCCCAGCAAACCAGATACGCGTATTAATCTAGGTTACTCACTAGTTTTATAAACGGTTTATTTCCGTCACACGTAAATGGGAGAATATAGATTTATACTGGCTGGGGTCCCAGCAGAATATTATGTCGGCGGTGAACAAGTCCGCGCGTCTTTCAGAGCGGACGCCTCGGTGAAATGCTCCGCATGACAGTGTCAGCGAGGTGGAGCGAAAAAGGCATGCCCGATTGTCATTTACATTTTGAACTCGTCTTGCTTGAATCCATATAGAACTATAGCTGCAACTTCGGCCAAATTTTGGCGCGTTATGGCATGATTTGGTGAAAAAGTTCAACTGTGGTGAACCACGCCATAAGGCGAGTGTTGTGGTGAACCACGTAATAGAAAGTGTGGTGTACCACGTAATAGCTTTTGGCCGAAGTTGCAGCTATTGTTCTATATGCTTGAATCTCATTAGCTGCTTAATTTTATATATGTTTTTAGCGTCAGGCGATCATTTGCGTATGGCCTCATAATTCGAAGATCGCGGGTTCGATCCCTGCCCGAGCAAAACAATAATTGTAGAAGAAAAAAATATTTTTTGAAAAATTCGAACTGCACGAAAAAACGCGATGAGAGAATCCTCTCTCGAAACTCGAGTTTCCTTTCTGAACTCAGAAGAGAGAGAGAGAGAGAGAGAGAGAGAGAGAGAGAGAGAGAGAGAGAGAGAGAGAGAGAGAGAGAGAGAGAGAGAGAGAGAGAGAGAGAGAGAGAGAGAGAGAGAGAGAGAGAGAGAGAGAGAGAGAGAGAGAGAGAGAGAGAGAGAGAGAGAGAGAGAGAGAGAGAGAGAGAGAGAGAGAGAGAGTTGTCAAACGGGTTTCTAAAAATAGACAACGAGAGAAAAAACAAGTAAAGAAGTTTACATCGGTCATGGTCAAATTTTAACCGTTAGAGGACAATTTGTCTAGCTGCGAAATACTCAATTCAAAATAGTGTAAATCAAATTTTTGCGAATTTCGCGAATGGTGGTCATGATAAATTTTTAACCCTTAGAGGACATTTTGTTTAGCTGCGAAATACTCAATTCAAAATAGTGAAAATCAAATTTTTGCGAATTTCGCGAATGGTGGTCATGATAAATTTTTAACCCTTAGAGGACATTTTGTTTAGCTGCGAAATACTAAGATTCAAAATAGTGAAAAGAATAGTCAAATTTTTGCGAATTTCGCGAATGGTTGGTCATGATAAATTTTTAACCCTTAGAGGACATTTTGTTTAGCTGCGAAATACTAAATTCAAAATAGTGAAAATCAAATTTTTGCGAATTTCGCGAATGGTGGTCTTGATCAAATTTTAACCGTTAGAGGACATTTTGTTAAGCTGCGAAATACTCAATTCAAAATAGTGAAAATCAAATTTTTGCGAATTTCGCGAATGGTGGTCATGATAAATTTTTAACCCTTAGAGGACATTTTGTTTAGCTGCGAAATACTAAATTCAAAATAGTGAAAATCAAATTTTTGCGAATTTCGCGAATGGTGGTCTTGATCAAATTTTAACCGTTAGAGGACATTTTGTTAAGCTGCGAAATACTCAATTCAAAATAGTGAAAATCAATTTTTGCGAATTTCGCGAATGGTGGTCTTGATCAAAGTTTTAACCGTTAGAGGACATTTTGTCTAGCGCGAAATACTCAATTCAAAATAGTGAAAATCAATTTTTTGCGAATTTCGCGAATGGGGGTCTTGATAAATTTTTAACCGTTAGAGGACATTTTGTTAAGCTGCGAAATACTCAATTCAAAATAGTGAAAATCAAATTTTTGCGAATTTCGCGAATGGTGGTCATGATAAATTTTTAACCCTTAGAGGACATTTTGTTTAGCTGCGAAATACTAAATTCAAAATAGTGAAAATCAAATTTTTGCGAATTTCGCGAATGGTGGTCTTGATCAAGTTTTAACCGTTAGAGGACATTTTGTCTAGCAGCGAAATACTCAATTCAAAATAGTGAAAATCAATTTTTTGCGAATTTCGCGAATGGTGGTCTTGATCAAATTTTAACCGTTAGAGGACAATTTGTCTAGCTGCGAAATACTCAATTCAAAATAGTGAAAATCAAATTTTCGCAAATTTCGCGAATGGTGGTCATGGTCAAAATTTAACCGTTAGAGGACATTTTGTTTAGCTGCGAAAACCTCAATTCAAAATAGTGAAAATCAACTTTTTGCGAATTTCGCGAATGGTGGTCCTGATAAATTTTTAACCCTTAGAGGACATTTTGTCTAGCAGCGAAATACTCAATTCAAAATAGTGAAAATCAAATTTTTGCGAATTTCGCGAATGGTGGGCATGGTCAAATTTTAACCGTTAGAGGACATTTTGTTTAGCTGCGAAATACTCAATTCAAAATAGTGAAAATCAAATTTTCGCAAATTTTGCGAATGGTGGTCATGGTCAAATTTTAACCGTTAGAGGACATTTTGTTTAGCTGCGAAATACTCAATACAAAATAGTGAAAATCAAATTTTCGCAAATTTCGCGAATGGTGGTCATGGTCAAAATTTAACCGTTAGAGGACATTTTGTTTAGCTGCGAAATACTCAATTCAAAATAGTGAAAATCAAATTTTCGCAAATTTCGCGAATGGTGGTCATGGTCAAAATTTAACCGTTAGAGGACATTTTGTCCAGCTGCGAAATACTCAATTCAAAATAGTGAAAATCAAATTTTCGCAAATTTCGCGAATGGTGGTCATGGTCAAATTTTAACCGTTAGAGGACATTTTGTTTAGCTGCGAAATACTCAATTCAAAATAGTGAAAATCACATTTTCGCAAATTTCGCGAATGGTGGTCATGGTCAAAATTTAACCGTTAGAGGACATTTTGTTTAGCTGCGAAATACTCAATTCAAAATTGTGAAAATCAAATTTTCGCAAATTTTGCGAATGGTGGGCATGGTCAAATTTTAACCGTTAGAGGACATTTTGTTTAGCTGCGAAATACTCAATACAAAATAGTGAAAATCAAATTTTCGCAAATTTCGCGAATGGTGGTCATGGTCAAAATTTAACCGTTAGAGGACATTTTGTTTAGCTGCGAAATACTCAATTCAAAATAGTTGTTGGTTTTTCGCCGTAGCCACATTGAGGCCCAGGCTTTAAAGAAAGGCGAAATAACCAAACTTAGTGAGTACCCTTTTCGCGTTCGACTACGCTAACCGGCAGCGCTGCCTGGGAGGACTGCGCTCTGCCCTCTTCACTGTCGAAAAAAGTTCTCTTCGCGTAAACAACTCGCTCACGCGCCGGCAAAACGTTAAAATTAAAAGTTAACTCAAACAAAAAAAAAAATATACAAAAATTTTAAAGTGAATTCCAATAAAGGAAAAATATAAAAGTTAAAAAGTGAACAAAACAAAATATATATTATATAAAATTCAAGTGAATTACAACAAAAAGAGAAAATTGAATTGAAAAAACAGAAAACCTTTACTTTTTTAAATAAAAACTAAGTACATAAATCCGAAATATCGTCGCGCAAACCGACATATAAATCGACGTACCCGGCATCCCCCAGGGTCAGCAGCGGAGTACCAGGTACGTCCTCTTTAGTCTGAAATCAGACATTTTGGCGATCCTGCCAGGAGCCTGGAATAGGTTCTGGTGGACCATAATAGTTAGAAAGGGTCGAAAAAGTCCGGCACGTGCACGTCGCCTTTGACCTCTGTTTGCCCTAGCGCAAATTCAAGGCCACGACATGATCAAAGCGCGTGTCACGCATTACAACGTAACGGCGGGACAAACTCTTTCCTCCTCGACATCAATCATCTGTCTCAGTCGCACACCCGTGTGTCGTTTGGTGGTGGTTTTTGTGCACAGCCGATAGTGCAAAACAACAAACACATAGCAGCATTTGGTTTTCTCGTTCCCCTTTGAGGACGAGTTGCAGTTTTTTCTCTTTTCTTTTGTTGCTTTTGGTTTCTGGACACGCAGCGAAACCGTGTCTCGACTTTGGTTTTTTCATCGAAATTTCATACGAATTCAAGGCCAGCAGACAGCGAGCCATAAACGTATAGGGCATACGTGCATTGTGTTGCGTAGGTCAGTTCTAACGCTGTGCGTTGCATCGAACTTCGAACATAGAAGTTGATCGCGTATTGCCTGTTCGAGCGAACGTGGGTGAACTCAATTAGAACACACGGCCTCATACATACGATCCGTCGCTCTGCCTGCGCTCTGCCTGCACGCTGTTTTTTGATTTACGTGCATCACATCGACTTTGCGAATTGGTTAAAAAACTTGAATTTCTAACAAATCAATTGAATTTGACCTATATTTTCTTACTGGAATTTCTTAAATAATTTGGAATTTTTTAACATTGGATTCGGAGTACCAGGAGTCTTGTGGAGGTGTTGCGAAGCGCAGGAATCATTGAGGATTCGCTGCTACGGTTGCATATATTTTCTCCAGTTTGTTTATTTCTTTATCACGGCTGACTTGAAGGTGCTCAGACGACATCGATCATCACCGTGCCCTACGACCGGTCTCTTCCGCACCCGACAAAGCCTGGTACATCCAGATTGCCATCGATAATTTTGCGTTTGGTAAAATTAAATTTAAGCGTGGGCGAGTATATTCGTTAATTTTACTGAAATATTATTAAATATCTTTTCGTTTTTTCACTCCGGAATCGCGTTGCTTGAGCTCTGTGTTAACGTTTCATGTTCGCTTCCAAAATGGCTTTCAATTTACTATTCAATGATGCGGTGGAGCAGCTTAAGAGCTACTGCGATGTGATTATGCGCTCCAATCCCGTTAATCAAACCGAGTCGCTCATCGAAGTTAAAATTGAGGAAACTGACTCTTGTTGGCAACGTGTTCAAGAGACTTACAGCCGCGCTCTCGCACATGACGAATGGACTGCTGAGGTTGCCGCCATTGCTCTAGTGACTTATAATGAATGTCGCGATCTACAAGCTATCGCTCGAGCGCAGCTGAAAGATATGCTACGGTTGCATTCCCAATCTCAACCACCACTATCCAGCACAAGGTCGCCTCCACAATATGCTGAGATGCCGCCAGAGGATAATTTTATTCGAGTGCCCCCTTGTGACGTTGCGAGTTTTTCCGGAGGATACAACGAGTGGCCAGCATTTCGTGACATGTTTACGGCCGTGTATATCAACAATCCGAGACTGCCACCTGTACAAAAGCTGTATTATTTGCACAATAAAACGACAGGCGCCGCCGGAGCGATTGTCAAAGGATACCCCCTGTGGGGATCGAATTTTTCGCACGCCTGGGAGGCTCTCAAAGCGCGGTACGAGAACAAGCGCATTTTAATCGATCACCAATTGAAGACCTTGTTCGATCTGCCCGCGATTGAAGACGAAACCAGCGAAGGAATTTTGAAAATTCAGACGATAGTCAACGATTGTATCACCATGATGAGAAGCCAAGGAGTTGTCGATTTTTTTGATGCCATGCTCGTCCATATTTGCTCCAGCCGCCTGCCAGCCTCTACGATCGCACATTGGGAGCAGTCGCTTTCATCGCATCGAGAGCTGCCGACTTGGAAACAGATGAACGAGTTTCTCAGCAATCGTTATGAAGTCGTCGAACGCCTTTCGATCTTCACGGAAGTAAAAGCGCCGGTTCTATCAGCAAACCAGCCAACTTCATCGACCTACGCGTTCCACACACAAGAGCAAATACCAGGATTGTGTTCCTTGTGCAATGGAAATCACCCTCTACGCCAATGTTCTCAATTTTTGAAGATTCCAGTCGCGGAACGTTTTCAAATTATTACAGAACCAAAGCGTTGCTTCAATTGTCTCGCTACCAGTCACCAACGATCCAATTGCACCAGTCAACACAACTGTGCGAAGTGCCAACAACGACATCACACTTTGTTGCATGTTTCGAGCGCGGCTGCAACACCGGACACGAAAGTCTCTACCCCCTCTTTGACATCTCCTCCGGAGATGGGCCCGTTTCCGACGAGCCAACCGCCGCATTTTCGTGCGCAACCAGAGGCTTCGAGCTCCGTGAGCATCCCCTCACCGTCACAGGCACCCGCACACGTCTCCATCAGCCAGACTCAGGCGCTTTTGCCAACGGTTCGGCCGCTTTTAGATCAAGGTTCGCAGAGGAAATTTCTTACTGATCGACTGCAGCTGCATTTGAATTTGCCAACGACTCATAAAATCGGCAACGTCTCTGGCATGGGTGGCCAATGCACCCAAATCGCAAAAAAGAAATGCACCATCACGCTCGACTCGCCTCGTTCTTCGTTCAAGGAAGAAATCGACGCCGTGGTGTTGCCGAAATTGACCAATTGGCTTCCGGCCAAAAGGGTCTCCAATTTGGATCCCCACGAGATCTCATCGTTGGAGCTCGCCGATCCCCGGTTTATGAATCCAGCCCGCATCGATATGGTCATCGGGTCTGATATCATGCCGAAACTACTGCGGCCGCGCGTCAAGATGAATGTCGGAGGAAGCCTTATTGCCCAAAATTCAATATTCGGATGGTATTTGAGTGGGCCAATCGCCAGCGAATCCATCGAAGCGTTTACGACGCAAGTCTCCTCCGGAGACCACCAGGAGTCACTTCACGAGTCACTCAAATCATTTCCAGAACAAGAGGAAGTTTCAGCCTCGCCTCTCCCTCTTCCAGAGGACATCTATTGCGAAAAAATATATTCGCAAATCACATCTAGAAATTCGGATGGTAGGCCCGTTGTGCGTCCACCGTTTAAGATCGAATTTTCTAAAGCCGCTCCTTGCTTGGACTCGTCGCGATTTGGAGCGCTGACGCAATACAGGAGCTTGAAGAAAAGGCTCGCACGGCAGCCACTTATGCGCGACACCTTTAATTCAGTGATCAAGCCCGAGAGTACATCCACGAAGATACGAATCGTTTTCAACGCTATCCAAAAGACCTCTTCCTCCTTATCGCTGAACGATGTGCTTTATGTTGGAGCGGTGCTGCAAGCGTATCTGGTCTTTCGTATGATCAGCTGTGCATTCGTCATCCAGCAGTTCGATCCAGGAGGATTTTCCTCCTGGATTTTCGCTAACGAGGTGTCGACGCGAGTTTTCCACCTCACGCCGCTGCTCCTGATCGCAACACCTCCCCCTCCCCCTTTTCATTTATTGTTCACTATCTTCTCAACAATATCGCCTCCGCCTTCTCCTACCAACGTCGCCACGGCCCAAACCAATCGTCTAGCAGGCGCGAACTGGATTGAGAAATTATCGTTGCGTAGCGCAAGGCGGGCAGTATGTTGGTTTTTCGCCGTAGCCACATTGAGGCCCAGGCTTTAAAGAAAGGCGAAATAACCAAACTTAGTGAGTACCCTTTTCGCGTTCGACTACGCTAACCGGCAGCGCTGCCTGGGAGGACTGCGCGCTGCCCTCTTCACTGTCGAAAAAAGTTCTCTTCGCGTAAACAACTCGCTCACGCGCCGGCAAAACGTTAAAATTAAAAGTTAACTCAAACAAAAAAAAAAAATATACAAAAATTTTAAAGTGAATTCCAATAAAGGAAAAATATAAAAGTTAAAAAGTGAACAAAACAAAATATATATTATATAAAATTCAAGTGAATTACAACAAAAAGAGAAAATTGAATTGAAAAAACAGAAAACCTTTACTTTTTTAAATAAAAACTAAGTACATAAATCCGAAATATCGTCGCGCAAACCGACATATAAATCGACGTACCCGGCATCCCCCAGGGTCAGCAGCGGAGTACCAGGTACGTCCTCTTTAGTCTGAAATCAGACAATAGTGAAAATCAAATTTTCGCAAATTTCGCGAATGGTGGTCATGGTCAAATTTTAACCGTTAGAGGACATTTTGTTTAGCTGCGAAATACTCAATACAAAATAGTGAAAATCAAATTTTCGCAAATTTCGCGAATGGTGGTCATGGTCAAAATTTAACCGTTAGAGGACATTTTGTTTAGCTGCGAAATACTCAATTCAAAATAGTGAAAATCAAATTTTCGCAAATTTCGCGAATGGTGGTCATGGTCAAATTTTAACCGTTAGAGGACATTTTGTTTAGCTGCGAAATACTCAATACAAAATAGTGAAAATCAAATTTTTGCGAATTTCGCGAATGGTGGTCAAATTTTAACCTTAAGTGACAACTTTATTTGGCGGCAAAATGGACAATCAGAAGAAGCAAAAAAAAATCATTTTTGTATAAAGATATGAGAATAAGAGAAAGAGTGTTTTTTTCTAATGTGTAGGATGATGACCATAAATATAGCGATGTCGCAATTTTTTTTCAGCGAAAGCTTAAGTCTACATAGTAGCTATACACACACCAAATTTCAATAAGCTGGGATGTATAGTAAAAAAGTTATCCACGAAAAACGTTAAAAATCGTGATTTTTGAAACTTCTGAACCACTTCCCACGACCCAAGAAGGGACTACGAAAAAAATTTGTATGCAGTTTTTCGGACATTTACCTGGTTCAAGTCCATGCCAAATTTCAATATGATATCTTTCATGGCTTAGGAGTAAATTACAAAAAACTAAAGTGTGACCGACAGACAGACAGACAGACAGACAGACAGACAGACAGACAGACAGACAGACAGACAGACAGACAGACACACAGACAGACAGACAGACAGACATGGCTAGATCGATTCCTCTTGTCTCCCTGATCAAGAATATATATATATGTCTATATCTATCGCGACTCCTTTGGTATGTTACATACTCCGTGCCAAACTTAATATACCCTTTCCTTCGGAAAAGGTATAAAAAGAGCACATGCAGCTCTCAAATACTTTTTTCGCTGCAGCGGACTTTCTCGCGCCGCCCCGATGAACTCGTCCGATATGAAGCGTAATGACATTCGTGTAGAAATATCACCGCGCGCAACCTCCAGGAAGGCAGGTGGTGCGACTCCCATTTTCACGAGGACATCCCCGCGGATGTCCGCGGGACATTTTCTACTGGGGTATTGTGCCTTGCTGGGTTGTAAGATCCCTGCAGTAAGTAGGACTACTCCGGGGACTACTCCCCAAACCAAAAGGCACTGTAACTGGTCCCACTTAATTTACTTTTGCATGGAACGAACTGACACATTTAACATTGTGCTGTCATCGGAAAATTACTAGTCACACTTTTTGCCCATGTGGAATAGACCAGGAGTATACGCAGTTGGGTCGATTTTGGGTCAAAAATGAAAAAACAATTTTATTTATATTTTGCCATTTTTTAGATTAGATTTTTATATATTAGGTGTAGTAAAAAGAAATCCATTATTTTTGCATTAAATTGAGGGCTTTATTTAAGATAGTTAGAATGACCCGATTTAGGTCAAATATGCGCCGTTTTGTTCGATAACTTGTTGCCATTTTAAAGGAAATTTCATTATGCCTCTCTCATAGAAGCCCTCGTTCCTATTAGCAAAAAATTGAGACAGTCGAATTTCAGAAGCCTCTCTTGAAGCGAATGTTTCACCAGCAAAATTGTTCGCCATGGACAGGAACAGATGGTAATCACTTGGTGCCAGGTCCGGACTATAAGGTGGATGCAGAAGAACCTCCCAACCAAACTCCCGGAGCTTCTGGCGAGTCACTATCGATGTGTGTGGCCTGGCGTTGTCCTGATGGAACACAATTCCTCTCCTATTGGCCAAAGCTGGCCGCTTATGGGCGATTGCTTCCTTCAGACTGTCCAATTGTTGACAGTAGAGTTCCGAGTTAAGAGTTTTGCCGTATGGGAGCAGCTCATAGTAGATAATTCCCTGCCAATCCCACCAAACACACAGCAAAACCTTCCTGGCCGTCAATCCTGGCTTGGCCACCGTTTCCGCCGGTTCACCGTGTTTCGACCACGACCGTTTTCGCTTGACGTTGTCGTAAGTGACCCACTTTTCATCACCAGTCACCAACCGCTTCAGAAATGGGTCGATTTTGTTGCGGTTCAGCAGCGATTCGCAGATGGAAATTCGGTCTATGAGGTTTTTTTGCGTTAACTCGTGTGGCACCCATACATCGAGCTTCTTTGTGTATCCAGCCTTATTCCAATGGTTCCAAACGGTTTTTTGTGCAATCTTTAGCTCTTTTGCAATCGAAACAGTGCTAACATAACGGTCGGACTCGATAATTTCCATGATTTTATCGACATTTTCGACAATTGGCCTTCCAGTGCGTGGTGCATCCTTGACATCGAAGTTACCGGAACGGAATCGACGAAACCAAAATTGCGCATGATTGTCTGTTACAGTATCAGGTCCATAAACGCTATTCACATTTTCAGCCGCCTGGCTTGCGTTTTCTCCCTTATCGAAGAAAAACTGTAAAATGTAGCGAATTTTCTCTTTGCTGATGTCCATCTTTGACAAGCTCTCAAACAAAACTGAATCAATCAATCAAAAAAATGTCAAAAAAGCTTTTTTAGTAGGAACTGTCATCTTTCTAATGCCTCCTAGCGGAACACGATCGGACTTATACAACGCGAGATGCAGATAAATAACGCCATCTATTGGAAAAATAATGGATTTCTTTTTACTACACCTAATATTTATTTTTTTATATTTATTTGTTCATATTAGTTTTTCTTCTTTTAGCTCCTTGTCTTTTTTTAATTCTTTTACTTCAGCCGAGCCTCGAACCGGTGATCTCTGGCTCGCTAGGTGAACGCTTTAACGCACTGGGCCAAGGAGGCAAATTTAGTTTTGTGTTAAAAATGCTAACTTGAGTTAATGGTTGCTCAGATTTTCATGAAACAAGCAGTTTGCACTCAAAAAATTTTTTACTTGAAAAATAAGTTACCTATTTATTTTATATTTTTTAAATATTTAAAAAAAGAAAAAAAAAATTAAAATATGGATGAACAAAATAAAAATTATTAAAAAATAAATTAAGACATAAAAATAAAAAACCGTAATTGAAAAAAACAAAAAATAAAATCACTCACGCCAGGAATCGAACGCTGGCCAACGCGGGCGCCGAGCGATAGCTTCAACCACTGAGCTAAAGACGCCGTGTTGGTTTCGTGATCATAACGCGAACTTAAAGCAAAACAATACTTTTTCATACTTCGTAAGCACAAAGCATAAAAATCTTTTCAAACTCACGTTCCATAGATCTCTGTTTAACTAAACATTGTCTGGTTAAAAAGAATCTAGTCCCGCTGCAGTCACATTTCATACAAAAAACTAGCGTCATTTTAACTAGTCACGTTAGGTCCATACCGTGGTCTAGTGACTTTGTGGAAATTAACCTCAGAATTACTGCAGGGATTGTATGCTATCTAGGATCGAAAGAAGAATATCGATACTTTCAATATTTCGTATAATGAGTATCGATATATCGCAATATCGATATATTGCAATGAAAGTATCGATACCCGATATTATCGTATCGGTATCGAGCATTCCTACTATTGACTAATGTAAAAGGCCTCCAAACTGAATTACGTTCGATGAGGTAATTCGGCTTGACAAATTTTGTATGGCGTACTATGTGATTCACAGTGTGATTCGGCTGTGAATTACATATGGGGGCCGAATTACTTAATTCAGGTTGCCGTCTGAACATAGCATAATGTAAAAGGCCTCAACTAAACAAGAAAAAATGCTTCCCGACTGGTTTTCGAGCATTTTTGATATTGTCGATAGCTGTACTATCGATGTGTCGATAGCTATTGTGCCTTTTTACATTAGGGCAACTATTGCCGGCAATTTTTTTGGTATATAGGAGAGACGAAGCGCGGGGATGTAGAGAAACTACCCCTCCGCGCTTCGTCCGCCAATAAACCAAAAAATTGCCTGCAATAGTTGCCCTAATGTAAAGTTGCACTGCATTCGACCAATAGAAGATATTTACGAAAATCGAAAAAAAACGAAATTGAAAAAAATCCGTTCAGTTTTGTGGGCTCCACGCAGATATGTAAGAAATATAGAGCTCGTTCTTGTGAAGGAAGGAAATCAGAGTTGAAATTTCGATGACAGGTCGACAGAAATATAGAAAATGTATGATTTAAATGCAACCCTGAATGTCCGATTGCTTTTAATCTGCGTATTCGTTGAAGTATAAGAAGTAACTCGAGGAACTTCTTGGTTTTTTTTTTGCATGTGTTTAGTATAGGAAATTTACTTCCTGCATATCAAAAAAATCAAAATATTACTAGTGAGTCGTTTTTTTAAAATTATTTTTCAAAATTTTTATAATCGAAAAAAAGTTGAGAACATTTTATTAAAATAAATAAGTGCTGCTATGCACGGGCGTTTTTTAACGCACGTTTCTTCACTCGAATGTCCAGTAAAGGCTGAATTACAATAGAGCAGTAGCAGCGGCAGTGGCAGTAGGATTTCAAATCAGATGTTCACTGTCAGTACACAGATATATGGTTTGTAGCATATAGTAATATAGGGGACACTTACAACAAGAACCGAATTCCGTGGTGAACTAGTGAATCACTAGTGATGCTATAATTTTTTGAGTATTCACTTAATTTTATAACTAAACATACTTGCGATGAAATTTTTTGATGTTTTCTTTCTAATTGTAGAGTACGACTTTCTCAGTCGAGAGTTAAAACAGGAAGAGGAAGTAGAGCTGCAAAACTATCGATGGTACTATCGATACTATCGATAGTTTCTATTTTTAATAACCATCGATGGTTTTTATTCGCCATCGATAGTTAGATAAGCATCACTAACAGACAATGTTGCTCATCTTTAGCTAAAAAAAGGACGCGAGTACTTGGCGATAAGTAGAAATTTAGATTTGTGAGAAATTCCGACCACTTCAACGGAATTTGAAAGAATGTTCAGTAAATCGAAAATTCTTATTTCGGACAGAAGGACGTCCTTTGAACCCAAAAACGTCGACATGTTATTGTTTTTTAACAAAAATCAATGCCTGGTAAATTAATTACCTTGTGATTTTTGTTACCTTTTTTGTTTTTTTAATGATATATGAACTGTTTACCAATAAAAATTCTGTAATATGTTGAAAGCTATAAAATCTAAAAAACGTATGCAACTTTTGTCATTATTAAATTGTCTAAAAATAAACAACTAGTTAAAATTTTTCAATTCAATTTTTAACTCCGGGTCATGCGATACTATCGACGATATATCGATAGTTTGGACTATCACTATCGAAACTATCGATGGGCCGACTATCGAAAGTGTGACAGCTCTAAGAGGAAGTACAAAATCAGCTAATGTGTATACAGGGTTGCATCTGATGCTCAGTCAGGTCTGTACTTCACATCAATCGAACTGTTATAGCCTTTTTACACTAACATAGGAAACCTAGGTTTGCGTTCGTAACCTAAATGCAAGCCTAGCGCCTTTACACTGCACTTATCGAGGTTACGTTTGACAGTTCATTTTTCGTTTTTTAAATAAATACATACTTATACTTGTTTGTGAGATTGTGAATTTTATCACGAACTTCCACAGGAGCTCTGAAAAAATTTCTTTTCGCCATTTCATCACAAATCTCGGCATACACATGGCCGTTTTTTCTGTTCCCACGTAGTCCATCTATATTTTCAGCCCACAATTCGATTAGGGCACATTCCGCATCTTCGCTCCACACCTTCTTTTTCTTTTTTTCTCCGAAAACCTTTTCTTTTAATTCCTTATTCATTTCCTTTTCAAAAACTTCGATTTGACTTCAACTTCAACTTCTTATTCTTTTTCTCATTCTTCTTCTTTAATTCATTCCCCGTTCAACGAAAATTGCCATTTCACAGGGAATTTCTCACAATATATGTCAGTTTATTGAATGCAACCCTGTGCCTTATCGAGGTTTGGGACTGGGTTAGCGCCAAACCCACCACTTGACTGGGTTTGCTTTTGTATGGGAAACCGAGCGGTTTGATACTGGGTTTGGCAGCAAACCTAGATAAACGAGGTAACCCCGTATGTGTAAAAAGGCTATTATAGCGCTAACCCAGTCCCAAACCTCGATTAGGCACAGGGTTGCATTCAATAAACTGACATATATTGTGAGAAATTCCCTGTGAAATGGCAATTTTCGTTGAATGGGGAATGAATTAAAGAAGAAGAAGAATGAGAAAAAGAATAAGAAGTTGAAGTTGATGTCAAATCGAAGTTTTTGAGAAGGAAATGAATAAGGAATTAAAAGAAAAGGTTTTCGGGGAAAAAAAGAAAAAGAAGGTGTGGAGCGAAGATGCGGAATGTGCCCTAATCGAATTGTGGGCTGAAAATATAGATGGACTACGTGGACTACTTATAGTTGTAGTAGTCTACGGTATCCTCAGCGCTAGGTATAATTTCTATATGGCATCCATCTATTCATATTTTGACCAAAAAATTAAAAAGTCGGATATCAAAGTGACCATTTCTTACCCATAGCTCCCATACACTGCGGAAATCCTATTTCGTTGAAGCCCTTAATGCATTCGCTAATTTTTCCTTGAGTCAAAAAATTTGCTGGCAAGTATTCAGGTGCCATGACCCGCCACACTTCAGCACAGAACTCTTGCAAGATTTTGCAAACACTTGCTTCAGACACTCCGAACAATCTCGCAACTGTGCGGTATTCTGCTGATGAGCCGAGCGTATACAAGGATATAGCGATTCTCTTTTCCAGCGGTATGCATTTTCTGAAAATTGTGTCCTGTTTTTTAAGCATTTGCAGTTTCTCGACAAGTTCCATAAATCCTTTTCGGTCAACTCGAAAGGCATCTTTAAAAAAAGAGTCAGTGGCACAAGGAATGTCCTTTTCCCAAAATCGACCATATCGTTCCTAATTTATTTTTAATATTAGAATCATCAAATAACAGATACTATGAAGTTACTCACATGAACCCAAGTCGTTCGACAATTTTGCTGGAGCAATGACAAATATAGTTGATTAATTCGCCGGCGTAAAATTCGTTTTCTTAAAAACGCTGCTTTATAAGCTATTCTCAACCGGGCTAGCTCTCTTTTTTTTTTTTTGATGTCTCACTTAAATGGAGAATTTTTTGCAACAATTCGTTTTGTTTTTCGTTAAATAAACAAATCATTTGCTTCGCATCCATTTTCTCAACTTTTCAGGTTTTGTTTGCTATTGATGTTTGACAAAAAAAAAAAAATGAACTGTCAAACGTAACCTCGATAAGTGCAGTGTAAAGGCGCTAGGTTTGCATTTAGGTTACGAACGCAAACCTAGGTTTCCTATGTTAGTGTAAAAAGGCTATTAGAAGACTCACCTCCCATACGACATCAGCTGACACGCATTCAGGGCTGCATCAGATAATGTACATACAGAGTTGCCTGCTGGTCTACTACAGCTCGGCCATCCTGAACATCAAATTGACCTCAATTTGCTTATTTTACACACTGAAAATATACTTATAATTAGTTTTTTAAATTAAAAATTGGTTATCTGTAAATCAATAAGTGTCCCTTCGGAATCTTCATCAGTGACCAAATCCGTAGAACTCGATGCCCATTTTTTGATTTTATTAGCCTCCAAAATACCATCATACGGAATTTGCGTGATCTGACAGCCATCAATATCGCGAATTACGTATCTGTCATGTGGTAAAACCTTATGAATAACATATGGACCTCTAAATTTCTGTTCTAAGTTTTTCTTAACGCCAGGATTTGCGTTTGAGTGTTTTATTGCTACATACTCTCCTTCTTCAAATGTTTCGGCAGGGAAATTTCATTTTTATACCCAGCGTAAGCGGGGTATATTAGTTTTGTGCAAATCTTGTAACAGGGAGAACTAAGCTCCGGAGATATAGACATATATATATAGAAATGATCAGGATCAAAAACTGAATCGATTTAGACATGTCCGTCTGTCCGTCCGTCCGTCCGTCTGTCCGTCTGTCCGTCCGTCCGTGGTCGGATCTCCTCGGAAACGGCTGGACCAATCAAGTCGAAATTTGGCACACAGGTATATCGGGATCCGAGTATGATCCTAAGTAAAAATGGAAGACATCCGCCCACTGCCACGCCCACAAATGAATATAATGTGTTTTCAGTAAATTGTTTGTATCTTGCGAACCACTCAACACATTCCATTGATATTTGGTGCACTGGTAAACTACGAAAAGGGACATATCCTGGCAAAAAATGGACGCCGCTCTCCGTGAGCCACGCCCACAAATAAGCCCACAAATAAGGGTTTTTCGTAACTTGTGAAGTAAAAGGCGTAGAAGGTTCAAATTCGCAACATTGGTTGACCAAGGTGAATGAAAGGTATAGGAAAAAAATTTATATGGCCCGCCCACTTCTACGCCCACAAATGGAGATTTTTCGTAACTTCCGAATTAATAGGCGTAGACGCTTCAAATTCGCAACATAGGTTGACCAAGGCAAACGAAAGGTGTAGGGAAAAAATTTAACTTGCCCGCCCGCTGCCACGCCCACAAATGAACATTTTTCGTAACTTCCGAAGTAAAAGGCGTAGAAGCTTCAAATTCGCAACATAGGTTCACCAAGGCGAATGAAAGGTGTAGGTAAAAATTTTATGTGGCCCGCCCACTGCCACGCCCACAAATGAAGATTTTTCGTGACTTCCGAAGTAAAAGGCGTAGAAGATTCAAATTCGCAACATAGGTTCACCAAGGCGAATGAAGGGTGTAGGGAAATAATTTATGTGGCCCTCCCACTGCCACGCCCACAAATATAAAAGGAAAACATAGTGCACTCATAATGTCGGGACGCTGGGTATTTTAAAGTCGGGTTTGACCGACTTTAGCTTTCTTACTTGTTGAAATTGGATTAGGTTTGCTTCTTGCGATTTGGAAATGTTCTGTGATGCTCAAAGGTGGGCATAAACCGTTCCTCCGTTACTCCGTTACTAACGGAAGTTACTTTTTTGGTAACGGAGTAACGGTTCCGCTACATTTTAAAATTAGTAACTGTAACTGTAACTTCCGCTACAATCAACAAGTTGCGTTACTCCGCTACTTTTATTTTATGTTTCGATATATTTCGATATTCTATCTTGGTATCTCCTTCATG
This sequence comes from Chlorops oryzae, assembly GCA_020466095.1. NCBI lineage: Eukaryota > Metazoa > Arthropoda > Insecta > Diptera > Chloropidae > Chlorops > Chlorops oryzae. The sequence continues at coordinate 118,622,908 of CM035806.1, forward strand.
TTCAGACGATCAAAAATGTCTCCGGAGACACTTCATTTTTCATTTGCTTGTTTTGACATTTTTTGCATTAACGCACTAACCAAATTACGCCACGAAATCAACGTAAACTCATTATTGCCCTTTACATGACGTCAGTCTAGGCTGAAATATTATTTTCATTACGAAACTGTTGTTATATACAAGTCTTATAGAAAAACGAAACTTTAATAAAAAGTGGAGTTGGAAAGTGAAGTATTTCTAGAGGTACACAAGGTTGTTATTTTTTAAAATTTTTGCTACCTGAATATATCAAGCCTAGCGACTATTATGACGTCACTGTCAAGTATTGTGATTTTTCCAGTGCCAATCATAAAACAATGGTTCATCTTAGACCAGAAGCACAAAACCAAAAAAATCTGGTTTTCATGACTACGCGCTGCAAATACATGCCGATTTTGAAGAATATGCTGATAATTTTATTTTGCTAGAGCATATTAAAAGTTAAGTAATAAGGACTGGCATGTGGAGTTTTGAGGTAATAAAGCCCATGAAATATAGCACTAGAAGCTTAAAGTATCGATTATATTTATATCGTTATCGACTGTTTTTGAGCTGTTGCATCGATAAAATTTTCCCTCCACAATTCAATATGTGTACTTAAAAGCAAAAAAGAACAATGACGGAAGAAGCTTCGAAAGATTTCTGCAACAATTCGCCAAATTTATGGACCCGCTTGGACCCATTCTTTGAATTTAAAACACGTGAACATGCTTCAGTATTATTTCATTGCATTTTGTGCCAACCTAAAATTGTTGAAATCAAAGGCCATGTTTCGAGTTTAACCAACTTAAAAATGCATATCAAGAGGAGCCATTCGTTTAAATTAAAGGAGTTTGAAACTGTTCTGAAAGAACGTTCTCAAAGAGGGTGTAAGAGGGTTGAAGGGTTGTCGTCACAGTTAAATTCTAAGAAAGTACGGCAGATCACCATCGACGAGTGCTTAAAAAACACTTTTGTCTTTGACAAGGTGCCACAATCATCTGTAGATGAAAAGATTCTGGAATTCTTTGTTGAAAATGCTGCCGTGGAGCGTTTGTTTTCCATGAGGAAAGATATCTTGAGGGCCAAAAGATCAAGCTTATCTGATGAAAATTTTGAAATGCTACTTTTCATGAAAGGAAATTCTCACCTGTTCCATAAAAATTGATAAAAATGTTAACCTTGTAGCTCAACCTATAAGTAATAGTATACTTAAATAAAAGTAATATTATGGGAAACAAATTTTGTTGTTTACTCATACATATATTATATATGTACGCGCCTATGGACTACAGTCCATTTTGCTTAATACACTTTTTTTTAAAACCTTCTTCCCGTATAGTTTTTGAGTAACGGTAACGGCGACGGTAACTTCCGTTAAATTTTTTTTTGAAAGTAGCGGAATAACGGTAACTAAGCTACAATTTTTAGCAAGTAACGAAAGGTAGCGGAAGTTACATTTTCAAGTAACGGTGCCCACCTTTGGTGATGCTAATTCTCGTAATGTGGGTAGGTCTCGGTTTATTACACTATTTTGTTCGTCCAAGTATTCCGCCAACTCGTCAATCATTTCCCCCCGTTGAGCGACGCCAAAAAGAAGGACTGAGGGAATTTGTTTTGTCGATGTATGAACTGTGTTATTGAGTATATACTCTATTTTTCGGAGGGTAAAAGGCCAATCAATATGTCCATATTTTTTGCAAGATTTGCTTATAAGAGGTGCTAGAACACGGTTAACTCGTTCTACTCGGCCGTTTGCCTGGGGTGATGCTGTGGCATTTAGAATATGTTGAATGTTTCTTTCTTTCAAAAACGTTTGGAATTCATTTGAAGTGAAGGCGGTGCCTCTATCACTTATAATTCGATGAGGGCGACTGTAGTGGTCAAAATAATCCTGAAGTGCTGAACACGATTCTTTAGTATTAGTGGTTAGGGTCGCGTATATTTTTGTGAACTTTGTAAAGGCATTAATAATTACTAGGATATATTTCTTTTTTGATAAAACTGAAGGCAAAGGACCTAAGTGATCTATGTGGATTGTGTCAAATGGGACTGAACTTTTCGGTATAATGAATAGGTTGCACTTATTAGTGCGCGTAGGGGCTGAGTATACTTTGCACTTAATGCAATTCTGGATGAAATTATGGACACGAGTTTTCATTTGTGGGAACCAATAGTGTTTTTTTTTATCTCGTTACAGCATTTTTCTGTTCCTAAGTGGCCAATTTTTTCATGGGTCCATCTAATGATATTATTGACCATTTCTTTCGGGACATAAAGTCTTAAGTTGCCAGAGGGAGATTTCTGGTAAACCATTTTGTCTTTGAGTTCGAATTCATCGCAAACAGTTTCCTCCAGGCGTGAACGGATACAACAAATATCGGGATCTCGGCTCTGTGCTATTCGTAGTTGAAATTTTATCAAGATCATCAACAGCTCCTACGTTCTCTATTCTACTGAGTGCGTCCACGTGGGCCATTGATTTTCCTGGGCGATGCTGTATTGAATAATTGTATTGTTCTAATAAAAGGGCCCAACGCACTATTTTTGACGAATTGTTTTCATTGGCTAAGGTTCTTGCTAAGGCATCGCAATCAGTCATAATTTTAAACGGTCTTCGGTCCAGATACGTGTGAAAACGACGTAGGGCGTAAATAACAGCTAAGGTCTCTAGTTCATACCCAGCAGCGAATGTAATGCATGCTTCATCGATGCTTCATCGATGACAAGTAATGCCATTTGATGACACACTCGATTCCTTTCCTGTTGAAATATGCATTACATTTAACATTGTGTGACATTGGCGGTAAGCGGTAAAGGCTTCTGCTGCATTACCTTTCATCAATGCAGTCATTGAACCAATGACGTTTTATTGTTGGATTACCTTTATCTCTTGCGCTGCATTACTTTCGTATATATTTTCATTGATTACCCAAAGATTATTTTCACCGATGCATTCCAAATAAAAACACGCATTACTAATAGGCGATTGGTAATGAAAAGCCGCTCCTATTGCATTACCTAGAATCAAATCTGAATCTGAATTTTTAGCAAAAAACTTTAACCAAAATACAATGCAAATAAAATTGATGAAGTATTTGAAATAGTGGAGTTTATTACTTTTGAGAAGCAATTCATGCATATTGTAATGCTATTGCATTATTTTGGAGTTGATTCTAGAGTTGATGGCACTGGCATGCAATCGCAGTTTCGCTGCTGGGTAACTATGCAGGTTTGATTCTGCAGCGGAAGTGGTTTTGGAAAAATATGCTATAGGATGAAACTTTGAATCAATCTGTTTTTGCAGAAGGACAGCACCGAAGCCACGAGTACTGGCATCGCAGTGTAACTCTGTTTCACGATTTGGGTCGAATATTGCCAATAGCGGTGGTTCTACTAGTTTTTGTTTAAGGTGTAGGAACGCTTCGCTACATTATTATTATTATTTTTATTAGTTGATCCCCAGCAAATAAGATTTAAAATCTTTTTCTTGCTGGTCAGTACAATTTCAATTCGAAAATTCACAATAAAACTTAAAATTAACATAAAATTCGTAAAATATAATTAGTATATATAACTTTTAGCAGTAATAAAAGACTTAAAACTAACACAAGCGTGTACAAAAAAATTTTATATGAAATTAGACGATTACGTATGATTAACTGTAAGCATTCTTGAGTTCGTTCCAAAGTTCTGACTTAAATTGCGATGCGTTCCTTATATTTTTTAAGCTATTAGGTAGAGCATTGAAAAGGCGGAGAGCATGTACAAAAACTTGTCTTTCAGAGACCATGCTTTTATATCTTATAAACCGTAAATTGAAAACTCGTCCTGATCTTAAGAAAGTTAGGTTTTCATAAAGATGATAAGGCTCGCGGTCATATAACAGGTTGGCTATAAGTCCCCGGTCTGACACATAGATGGCGTCGCTAGTATTAAATGCATATTATTTTTATATAGTGGCAACCTTCAAATGATTCGTGTCAAAATTTGACGTCTGTAAGTCAATTAGTTTGTGAGATAGAGCGTCTTTTGTGAAGCAACTTTTGTTATTGTAAAAAAAATGGAAAAAAAGGAATTTCGTGTTTTGATAAAATACTGTTTTCTGAAGGGAAAAAATACAGTGGAAGCTAAAACTTGGCTTGATAATGAGTTTCCATCAACAGTGACTATTATATGTCGTTATTGGAGCGTTTGAAGGTCGAAATCCCGGCAAAACGGCCCCATATGAAGAAGAAAAAAGTGTTGTTCCACCAAGACAACGCACCGTGCCACAAGTCATTGAGAACGATGGCAAAAATTCATGAATTGGGCTTCGAATTGCTTCCCCACCCACCGTATTCTCCAGATCTGGCCCCCAGCGACTTTTTCTTGCTCTCAGACCTCAAAAGGATGCTCGCAGGGAAAAAATTTGGCTGCAATGAAGAGGTGATCGCCGAAACTGAGGCCTATTTTGAGGCAAAACCGAAGGAGTACTACCAAAATGGTATCAAAAAATTGGAAGGTCGTTATAATCGTTGTATCGCTCTTGAAGGGAACTATGTTGAATAATAACAACGAATTTTGACAAAAAAATGTGTTTTTCTTTGTTAGACCGGGGACTTTTCAGCCAACCTGTTAGGCAGCCGTCGTCTATGAGTGTTCTGTGTGACCTAGTAGTCCTACTGACTCTCCTCATAGTCTCCATTGGCATTTGTGTTTCCTTGACTTCGCTGTGAACGATATCAATTACTAACCCTTACTTCTAATGAAGTTCGTTAGGAGATGGCCGCTATTTTCATTACTTAAAAATTCATGTGTTATTCATTAGGTATGTTATTCATAGGTAAAGGCGTGTATGACCTTGGTCCGCATAAAAACTTCATTTGCGCAAAAAGTACATGCTGGCTGGCTGAAATGGATCAAACGTGCATGATCATTGCATTTGGAAATAGAGTATACGCTGCTAACATGAATGAAAATATCATTTGGAAAAACAGTATACGCCGAACTATGGGGTATTTGACTTAATTTATTTAAAAAAAATTTAATTTCTATAGTTCGGGTCGAAGAGGGGATTAAAATTAAGTTTAAGTAGAATTTTCGCATGTTTATTTCAGTTTTATTTAAAATATTATTTTTAACGTACATTTTAACAAAAAATATTTTTCCGACTTATGTAAGGCTTGCCAATAAATTTTAAATTTTGACTTCAGGGTCGAAAATTATCGCTTGTAACTGTTTTCCTTATATTTGGGAAATGTAGAGTTGGAAATAAAGTGTCCTTCAACAAAATCAATTTTTTTATCGAAACCTTTTTCTTACACTGTTTTGACAGTTCATAAAATTGTTTCCTTGTGATTGTCCTCAGACACGAAGAACCTAAGGGCGGAGAAATTTTAGAAATACAAATAAAAGGTCAATGTCAACAACAGTATTTGGCCAATGTCATAGCGGAGAACTTTCGACTTTGACCTTGCCAGTAAAATGGGTGCAACTCCGTTGTTAATTTTCGGATTTCAATTTTTTTTAAAGGAGTGAGAATTCAAAAGATGCGCCTTTTAAGAAAAGTAAACGTTTTCTTGAATTGTATGGCCTTCCTGGTAATTTTCCTATAAAAAACTGAAGCTTTTAAATTTTTTCCCAAATTTTTAAGCTTTAAAACATTTTGTTTCAATTTTTTCATTACAGCTCCCATAAATTGGTAAGTTTTAAGAAAGAATATTTAATTTCCAATCAAATGAGGTATAAATCTTGACAATGCACAGTGGTTTAAAATCCAGTTTTTGAGGAAGTTAATCAAAATTTCAACCTTTTCATTTCTCAAAACCGAAAATGCCATTTGATTACCAAAAGTTCCATTAGGTTACAATGGAATAAAAAGTTGCCCGGTGAAAACCAGGTTTTAGGCGAACAGCTGACAAAGTCATTGTTTTGAATTCTCTGTTTGTTGAAGTTGGATGTAGTGAAAGAATGCTTAAATTAGAAAGCCGTAGAAAGAGAACAATGGTAAAAGAAGTTTGTATTAAATATGGAAAATATCAATGAAGGTATGGAGATTTGAAATATTGTTTTAGTTTGTGGAAATTGTTGTCACAGTTGGAGTATTGCGTTGTTTAAATATGTTGTCTTTTATACACAAATTTGTTAATAATTTTTGTGTTCAGTGGAGCTGATTTCACGAGGTTCCAAGGCGTTCCACGACATATATATATTTTCTGAAAGGGTATTTTGTGTGCTTTTACATGAGTGTAATATTTCCCGCATCCGTTCAAGTCCGCTGCTAAAATTTCACTGTATTTAGTAGGAGAAAGGCTAAAAATTTCCGCTATTTCCAAAATTTGGATTGAGAAAAAACATGACCCTACTGTAGCCGATTTTGATGAAATTCTCTTGGTGGGTTTATAGTGTTATTTTTCAGGGTTGGGCAAAATTTTAAGGAGTTCCGACAAAAAATGAAAGTTTTATATGAAAAAAACTTTTTGGGGTGTGTTGTGTCGTCTAGGGAGCACGTCCAAGTAGATTAACGCACGGAATTACTCGAAACCATTTAATGTTTAATATAGCTTTTATTTATTTCTTTTAAAGCTAACATTAAATCCTTAGGCTAACTAACTTAACTGAGCTATTCCCTAGCTAGCACGGAGATCCACACTTCAACGTCCTGGCTCGTGAGTAGGTGCGTTAAAGTTGAGATCTACTGAATACTTCGGTTCACGGTTCTGATCGTAGTCCTGTTCCAGTGCACGAATCTTAGTCTAAATAAAGAGATATTGCTGTTCTAGCAATATCGGTTGTTGCAACACTCTTCCGTGTCATCTCGATTGTTGTTGTTGCGTGTTCCCAATATATCAGGCCGATCAGGTCAGCTTACTCATTGTTGTTGCGTGCTGCTGTTGCTTAATACCTCTAGCGTCAGCTTTATTCCAGTCTTCGCCTGCTACGTGTTGTTGTTGTTATTATTATTGGAGCAGGTCAGTATTTAAGACGATGAACTTCTTGTGCCTAGCTTATGCGACATAATTGCTGACTAGCTGTTTCGGCCATTTCGTCTTGCCGCTTGCTCGCCCGATCCAATCGTCTGATGTTCTTAATAACGGGTCATAACTAAAAATCTGGACTTACTTTATCTTACCGTAACTGAAAAAATTATTAAAATACAAAAGTGGGTTTTTTGACTTAGAAACTTTATATTATCTTGAAGAGAAAAATCTTAGTGAACTTTAGTCTACGGCCCATCTATAGCAACACATCGTAGTTTTGTTCGGATGCTTGCGCAACCACGCTGTACACCATTAGTGTCCACTTCCTTAAGACACTTACGGATGCGACGTATCAACTGCTTCACATTTTTGGCTTTCCAACCTTTTTTATACACAAGAGCTTTGACTTCTCCAAAAAAATCCTCAATCGGACGGCATTGTGGTAGGTTTGTAGGGTTCCTCGCTTTAGGAACTCCAAGGTTGCTCTAGCATAATGTGACGGGCCAAAAAACGTAATTATCATTTTCATGATGTTTTTTAATAAAGGGAATCAAAATTTTGTCTAAACATTGTTTAATGTAGACTTCATGGTTTATTGCCAGCCCACTTGGCTTGAAGTACGGCTCCGAAATGCCCTTATCCGAAACTGCAAAGTAGAGCATGACCTTGGGCTCAAATTTCTTTTTAAATTTGTATTTTACACTAGGAGGCGTTGAAGAGGCGTCATGTGTGTAATAAACATCGTTACCTGGCATTTGTGGACCGCTGAGTGAAAAATAACTTTCGTCATCCAAAATGAATGATTTTTCTTTAAAATTTCTCCACATCCACAAACACTGTGACTTAACTTGCCTTATCTGCTCTTCAGTGTATCCAGGACAACGCTGCTTCTTTCTGGCTTCGGCTTGACTTAAGCCATCCTTGTTCATGAATGCCTTCTTCAGTTTCCGAATGCCCTTTGGCGTCATAATAGTTGACTTTCTCCCAGAACCAGACTTCCTTTTAATTCTAAGAGAGCTTAAAATTGAGTAAACTGTACTTTTAGCGACGCCTTCAGCCATAAAATGAGCACATGTAAAATTTTTTCCTTTGTCTTCATTGTTTTTGTAGAATTGTACAATGCGTTCGCGGAGATGTTCTTGCTTCGACGTCATTTTACGGACTAATAGAAAACGCATGATATTATAACTTGGGCACAAAAATGATGATGCAATAACTAAGCTTTTTGCATAATGCCGACATGTACAAGTGTACAACAACAAAACGGCAGATCATTGAAATTAGTCCAGATTTTTAGTTATGACCC
>CM035806.1:118631293-118643793 GCA_020466095.1 Chlorops oryzae
TTCAAAAAAAATTCCTTGTGTGGACTAGATCAACGACCCACGCCGGACTGTAACTAGCTGAGCCTTAGACACGTATAATATGCAGAGTTCATGATCAAGTTCATACGCCTCGATGACCCGTTACGTCATCTTAAGGTGGAAGTTTGTTACACCAAGAACTACTTGCTGTTTATCATCGGCGGTTCGAACGGAAGTATCAAGCTTTTTAAAAAGTGAGCTTTTGGACGCTTCTATAGCCAAACTATCTCCAAAACAAGAGACTTGCGCTCTACTATCTAGCAAACCTAAATGCTTTTTGTTATCTATATATATTTCTGCATAAGGCCTTAAGTCATGTGACTTCTTAGTAATAGATGAAAGTGTTTTGCTTAGATTTCTGCGCGCGGCAACAATCTTTCTCCAAAAATAACGTATACGATCAGAACTGCGTTTTAATTTTTTTTTTGTATTATTTTTGTGGAAAATTTTATTTCTTGCTTCTAAGTAAAATTTTAATCTCTCTGCATAAGGGATTATTTTATGAACAAAAGGTGTATTTTCAATTTGATTTGGATTATTTAAAACAACTAATGGTCTGAGCGAAGACTCGCTCGAAAGCCTTCGCTCACTTTGTAGTTTCCCGAGCACGTCGGACATCGAGGCTTATACACATTCTCCGCACCACAACCGTAACAAAAGATACTTCTTCCTTCTAAACAGTCATAAAACTTGTGACCCTCTTTTCGACAGATCCAACAAACTAATGCATTGCTAGCTGTTCGATTTACCGCAGCGATTTCTTCTTGTTCAGTACTAGCGGTCTCAGTCACTAATTGTTCTTCAACAGCACTAACATGTCTATTTGGAAATGGATTACGGCTAGGGATACCATGGTGAGTATTTAAATTGGCCTTGCTTATTTCTTGGTTAAGGCATTCGCTTTTGAGGCAAAACTTCCTTAGCTCAGCTTCAGAATTTATAGAAAAGAAAAGCAACTGCTGACGTAGTCGTGGCCGAAGTCCTCTCATTAGTATTTCTACCAATTCGGTTTCCGGGAGACAAGTTGTGAGATTTTCAGAAATTTTAAAGACTGCATTTCTATAGTCGTCAAACGATTCCTGGGGCCCTTGTTTTCTTAACCGCATCATCTCTTTAATATCCGTATCTGTTTTATGTTCAGCAAAATTCATCCTGAGAGCTTTACAAAGACCTGGCCAAGTAACGCGATCAACGGAACGCCTGTAGCGCCAATACCAGTCGCGTGCTTCATTATTGAAAAGGCTATGCAAATGTTCACACAACAGATTGAAATTGCCATTCAGTGTATCGATCACTTGGCATTCGATTCGGTAAATAAAACTTTCTAAAGACAATTTCAGCGTTCCATCAAATTTGACATACCAGTTGGAAACAATTTGAGCGATTTTACCAGCCTGAGTGACTGAGTTTGAATTGCTTGGTCGATCGATATTTAAGCGATTAAAGTTGAAACTATTTGAGTGAGTAGAAAGGTTATGTATATCTTGCGGCCAATGAATATTTTGAGCATTATGCTCCTGAAAATTTAAGTTTTCCTGTTGCATTCTTGAATTTATTCTGTTAACGATAGAGCTTAACGAATTCTCGATACTATTCGAAACTAGTTGAGTCACCCGAGCTTCTAAATTTTCAAACATCGTCGTTTGTCGTGCATTTAGAATGGCGCTGACTATATTTCGGACTCTACTCTCTTTGTTTTTTTGGTTAACAGGAGGGCTTGGAGGAGTGGCTTCCGGAACTACTTGAGGTGAATGAACAGATTGAGAAGCTTGAACAGATTGACCAGCTTGAAGAGCTTGAGCAGCCTGAATAGATTGAGCAGCTTGAGCAGCCTGAATAGATTGAGCAGCTTGAGCAGCCTGAATAGATTGAGCAGCTTGAGCAGCTTGAGAAGTTGATGGTTGCTCACTTGGAACTATTTGAATATTTGATGTGTTGGTTGACATTTGCGATCTTGTTTGAGGTCTTCCATTACTTGATTGTTTTATTCCTAACAGTTTGCTGTTGCAGGGTGCTCTGCATATTGGACAAACAGAACTTCGTTTTAGCCAAGTTAATAGGCATTGCTTGTGAAAATTATGTAAACAAGAAGTGCTTAACCTTTCTTCGAACTCGTGCAACTGTTGTTGACAAATAGCACAAGAAGATGTTTTGTTGGTAGTTGAATTGCCACTACTATGGCGGACAGAAATTTTTGCTTTTAACGAATTTTCTATTTAACCACAATGTAATAGTGAAAAAAAAATTTTCTTCGAAATCAATAATTGAATAATGTTAAGGTCTTACTTTCTAAAGATATTTTGTGCTTGTAATTTAGTAATGTTCTTCTTGTTGACACAACTTTGGCATATATACTGTTCAGAATTTAAATGGAAATAACAATGAATTGGATAGTAAGAAAACCATAAACGGTACACAACCACGCAAAAATAGCGATAAGTTGACATTTCCAGAGTATGATCCTACAACCATTCAGATTAATCTATATAAATTTTGAAAAAACTATTTTTCTTCACAGTGAATTTATCTGAGTCGGTGAGTTAACAAAGCACGCAGCTGTAGTTATCCGATTTCCTTACACAGACAAAATTTCTTTTATTCAATTCTTCAATTTATCCTTTGGCTTCGTCGTACGGGACAGTCTCTGTAGCATGAAGCCGTAAGAGATTCTGCAATTCCAAATTGTAACCGCGAACCAACGATTCTTTATGTTTTTAAAGTTTAAGTTTGAAAGTCTACTTGGTGAAAGCAACCCTCGAGACGCTTAATTGAGCCTTTTGGTCTTATTGGTATTTCAATGTAGGAACCTTTTCGTAAACAGAAATTGTTTATGTCTATTGGTCCCACGTGTTGGGCGCCATCTGTTATGATTTCGTTTGCATTAAGTGAAGATACGCGGTTTTAGCAAATTACTTTTGTATAACAATCCTAAGATACCCCGTGTGCACTCGCAGATCCGGCTGCTTCAGTCCTAGTGGGCTCTTGTGGTATCAATGGAATCGGTATTCTCGAGTTTACTAGCAAACTGATTCAATAACAAAAAAATTTGCACACGGATTTCTGTTCTTTCATTAAACGGTCTCGTGAAAGCTTTCGTTTTTTATATATCGAACCTATATGCACCAAAGCTGGCAGTAGAACTCATAGTAGCTGAATTTTATAGCTACTCCGTGCCCAACCCTTCCTTGACTCGTTAGATGATAGGTGGAGTCCCATTTGTAATTACAAACACATATCTTTAGTTTTCAGACCTTATTTGAAATTCTATTTAAACATCTTCATAACACTTAGAAAACAAATTTACTTACAGAAATAAACAACTGTGCATACATATATAAAAGTTGAATGTTACTTATTTTTATTCTTACCTTCTTTACTTTAAGTAAGATATAAAGAACGGCTGATAAAATCTCAAAGTCTTCATTTATTACTAACAAGAAACAAAAATCAAAACTAACGCAATAACATATGTTTGCGAGTTTGTTTTTTTTTTTTTGTTATTTACCTACATATATCCATATGTTCATTCGTAACAAAAAAAAGTAAAAGGAATTACAAATGAAATATTTAAGCGCCTCCTTACTTCAATCTCTTTTCGATTGTATTCGCTTAGGTATAATTCCGAAAATGCATAAGGCGATTTACCAACTCATATGTTATATGAAACAAAACGCAAAAATAATATATTCCCTTCTTTTTTTTTTTGTTTTTTCTTTAACTTTCTTGCTCTTTTTTTTTCTCTATTTTTTTTTTTGTTTTTTTTCTATTAGAGATTTCAGAAACTGATCTTCCAAATACACACGCAAAGGGGAAAAATGCAATTTAAAAACAAAATCACTTTCATTCGCTTCTTTTTCGTCGTTGTTGTTGGGTTTTTTTTTTTTTTGTGTTCACTTACGCATGCTGGTTGTATTCACTTGCTGAAGGCCTTCACAGGTGCGCCAGAGACAGCTTGCGGGTACAGCGTGTTGAAATGCGAAAAGCGCTAAAGTTGGGTTTTAAAAATTAATAAGCATTTTTCTTCGGGTGTATTTGTTAAGACAGATAATTTAGACCATTTGATTTACCTCGACAGATACCACTTACGACAACTACGTTAGCTTAGACGACTATACAAAAAAAAGAAGGTTTCCGGAGTCAAGAATCCTGCATCCAATTTTGGTGATGGTTAATAGATTTTAATTCCAATTGTTCATGCAGACGTCCGATTGCAGTGCGTAGCACAGTTCCCCTCACTATACTAAAATGCAACCATCGTTTATCTGCAACAAGTTGCCAAAGAATTGCATATCATGCGTTGCTTCTGCGCCGAACATTTTGGATTCTTGTAGCGAACGTGAGTACGATAACATCAAGTGTCTTTTTCTCCGCGAATCTACTCAAATCAGTTACATATTTTTTTCTCCCGAAATTAAGTTATCTCCAAGTTCTTATTTAAACTTTAATTCCATTTAATTTCTCGTTCAACTTTAATTCAATTTAATTCCCTCTCCGGATCAGCAGAAAACGGCGGCGATCGCATTCAAACCAATCACACGTAAGAATTTCTCCCATAATTCTTTACAATTTCTCCAATAATTCTTTACAATTTCTCCCATAATCTTTACAATAAAGAAACTCTATAGGGGTATTCACAAAGGCGTCGGAAAATAGGAAAGTCGAAAAATCGGAAAATTTTAACTGCTTAAAAAGTTGTGAAAGATACAAAAAAATATTTAAAAATTTTTAAGAAGCCGCATTTTTCCGATTTTCCGACTTTCCAACGTTTTTAACACGCCTTTGTGAATACCCCTTATATTTCTTCAAAATTGTGTATTTTTTTCTCTTTATATTCTCGGCTATTCCCGACTTCCCGAAATACACTTCCTGAGCTATTTATTGGTCCTTCGAGCCGGATCTCCGGAAATTGAAATTTATATAAAATATTCGTCGCAACCCTATTTGCTGATTCTTTTTCTCACTGCAGGAATTGGAAACCTGTGTTGAGAGTTTGCATAGCCACATTGCATTACAACATCATCTACAACAACAACAACACATCTCATCTCTTCTCATCACTCATTGTATATCCAGGTGCGTGCATTTCAATTAATTTTGTTGTTTTTTGGTATTTCTCCCCCGTGAAGAGTAAAAGCTTAAATTAAAAATTTTGAAAAGTGCCGGTATAGGAATATATTAAATTCTCAGCGATTTTCACTCAAAACGGAACATTAGATTCCTTTGAGCGGTACTTTTCCGTTAACAAAAAAAAACCCGCGAAATTTCTATACATACATATACATATATTTATAACGTTAACAACGCACCTAAAGCCCGCCACTGGTCGTGTTCTATAAAAAAAAAAAAAAAAAGGACAAGTGCATTGACTTATAAAAAGAAATTTGAGTGAAAGTTTTCAAATCAGCCGGTGATTCGCACAGTGGGCAACTTTTTGTATTCGCTTGCACTAAATTCTTGCACTCTGTCTAATAGGAATTCAAATTTTTTTTTTCTCATTGTCAATTAAATAATTTAAAATGTCGTTTACTACGTTGTGCACACAAATTACTGATTTCGTCGACGCTTTCGATGAACTTCCTAAAGCCGCTCACACTAATTTCACCATTGAAATTCAGAAAAAGGAGCTTCAATCCTTATGGGATGCGCTCAAACGAGAATATCATTGCGCTCTGCAAAATTCCACAAGAAAGGGCAAAACCGATGAAGAAATAAATGCCTTAAAGACTCAACATAAAGGCAGTTATGCTGCATATCTGAAGTGTGTTTCGGAGATGGAAGAGATTTCTTCGAAATCGTTGAACGTATCAGACACAACCAATTTTCCTGGGTTTAACGTTCCTACTGACCATTTTGAACCGCAAGTAAAATTACCTCCGTGCGATACTATAATATTTGAAGGAGATTATCTCTCATGGCCGACTTTTCGAGATTTATTTACAGCGATTTATACTCAAATACTCGCTTGTCCCCTGTCGAGAAAATGTACCACTTGCTTCAAAAAACACGCGAATGAAATTGTCAGGAAATGTCCCTTAACTCATGATGGCTTTGTTGTAGCATGGAAAAATTTAGTAGAACGATACGATAATCGACGTATACTAGTAAACAGTCAGCTTAAGGTTTTATTTAATCTCAAACCGGTGACAAGTGAGTCGAGTACAGCTCTTAAAACCTTACAACGGGAAATAAATAATTGTATCTCGACATTGGAAATGTATAAAATTGATGTTGAAAGCTGGGATGCTAGTTTTACATACTTATGTTCGTCCAAATTGCCAACTCTCAGTTTAGCTCTTTGGGAACAGACTCTCACTAACAAATCTGAAATCCCAAAATGGACAGATTTAGATGCGTTTCTCACAAATCGTTTTTATACGTTGGAATCCGTGTCAGATTTTCGTGAAAAATCAGACTCAGGCTCCAATTTTAAGTCTCAAGGTCCGTCTACTTCTAAAGGCCACCAATCGGAAACGCCTAAAACCAATCGAATTAATACATATCAAGCAAAAACAGAAAGATCAGGTTGTTGCGTATGTTCATCTCGGGAGCACGCAACAAAAAATTGTGCTAAATTCTTAGCACTTAGCGTTCAGGAGCGGTTCAATAAAGTGAAACAGCAAAATTTGTGCATTAACTGTCTCGCCAATTCTCATGTTTTTAAAAATTGTACCAGTGCTCACAATTGTACGAAGTGCCATAAAAGGCATCACACTCTGTTACATCGTGACAATATACTGTCACAAAATAATTCCTTTAATTCTTCTCGAAATGGATCTTTTTCTAGACAAGCACATCCTACGCAAGTAAGAACGAATTCTCAAATCGAATCGGATGATGCTATTGCATCAACTAGTGCTGCGGCCGAAAATACTTTCACGGTTCAATCTCACGTGGCCATTTCTGCGCGTCAAGTGTTGCTCGGCACCGCTATGGTTCATATTTACCCTGCCAGAGCACTGATCGACCCTGGATCGGAAGGCACTTTCATTACTGAACGCCTTCAACAATTATTAAAACTCCCAAAAAAACGAGTGAATGCACAAGTTTCAGGAATTAATCTAACTATTTCCGCTAAAACATTAAAATCAGTCAATTTTGTTTTAGGCCCTCTCAATAATTCGGAACTTAAAATTGAAGTTGCAGGCCTCGTGCTTCCATTTTTAACGGAGAATATTCCTACTTATTCTCTGGATATTAATAAAATCCAAATGCCCTCTGATCTCAAACTCGCTGACAATCAATTCTGGAAAAGCAACGAAATTGATATTATTATTGGGGCGGATATTTATCCGTTAATTTTACTTAATGGTATTCGGAAAAATGCGTGTGGCTCTTTAATGGCACAAAATACAGTGTTTGGATGGATATTGTTGGGGCCTGTTATCTCAAAGGCGTCTAATAATATCCGAGTGTTTCTGTCTTCCATTAATGAACTTTCATTGGATAAACAAATGCGTCTATTTTGGGAAATTGAGGATCTTCCGAAAAAGAAATTTATAATTGAAGAAGAAAATGCATGTGAAAATCTGTGTGTCAACACCACTTCCCGTGCTGCTGATGGCCGTTATGTTGTTAAACTTCCTTTCAAAACTTTTCCGAACAGCATAGGGGCATCGAAAGAAATTGCTAACCGACAATTTTTGCGTAACGAACTTCGGTTAATGAAATCTCCCGAGTTGAAGACACAGTATGATAAGGTTATAATGGAATATCTTGAATTAGGGCATATGGAAAAGGTCGCTATTCCTGATCAAATTCCTCACTATTATATGCCGCATCACGCAGTATTTAAGCCAGAAAGCACGACAACAAAGGTTCGTGTCGTGTTCAATGCTTCATGCAAGTCGACCAACGGCAAAAGTCTTAACGACATTTTGCATGTAGGTCAATCCCTTCAGCAAGATCTCACTATTTTAATTGTGAAATGGCGATTCTTCCGCTACGTTTTTAATGGCGATTTAGAAAAAATGTATCGTCAAATCCGAGTACATGACTCACACACTCCCTTTCAGCGGATTATTTTTCGTGAATCACCCTCAGATCCCTTAGAAGAGTTCGAACTGAAAACAGTTACTTTTGGAGTTAATTGTGCGCCTTATTTGGCAATTCGTGCTCTCATCCAATTGGCCAATGATGTTGAACATTCTCTTCCATTAGCTTCCAATATTTTGAAAAAAATGAAGTATGTCGATGATGCACTTGCAGGGGCACATACTATAAAAGACACTCTCGAAGCTTTAGAACAACTTATTCAGGCGACCAATTCGGTTGGTTTCAATATGAGAAAATGGACATCGAATTGTAAAGAAGTTTTGAATTCACTCCCAGTGACAGATTTATTGAATGAAGATTTTCTAACAATCGAAGGCTGTAGCTCCACCAAAACTTTGGGCATCCATTGGAACGCTAATTCCGATAGTTTTTTCTTCACAGTGTCTCCCTTTCCTGATCAATCTTCGTACACGAAACGAGAAGTTCTTTCCATGATCGCTAAATTTTTTGATCCCGCAGGATGGCTTTCACCTATCGTTATCGTTGCCAAAATGTTCATGCAACAGTTATGGTTAAAAAAAAATAGAATGGGATGAGAAAATTCCTTCTGACCTTCTCATTATATGGAAAGATTTCATGAAAAGTCATAAATCTATTAATAAAATACGTATACCAAGATGGGTAAATTATTCACCAAATGCCGCTGTTCAATATCATGCTTTTTGTGATGCCTCCGAAAAGGCATTCGGAGCATGTATATATATTCGTTCAGAAAATGGCCCATGTGCTACAACACATCTCATGTTTGCAAAGTCTCGGGTCGCTCCAGTCAAATCTGTTTCTCTCCCTCGATTAAAACTCTGTGGTGCAACTTTGTTATCCGAAATGATAGGAGCATTAGTCGAAGAATTAAAAGTAAATAAAAAATCTCTATTCTGTTGGACTGATTCCACAATTGTTCTCGCGTGGCTTCAAAAACCCCCGTGTGCATGGAATGCATTTGTAGCCAATCGAGTGTCAAAAATTTTAGAGACCACCAACCAAGAAAATTGGTTTCATGTTGACTCCCATGACAATCCTGCGGATATGATTAGCAGAGGGATGGACAGTCAAGTTCTCGTCCAAAATCAATTATGGTGGACAGGACCTTCATGGTTAAAATTGGAAGAAGACGCATGGCCAAAATTGAATTCCTCATCCACATTCGACACCAATTTAGAACAAAAGGCTATTAAAATTAATTATGCATTTTTTCACAACTTTGAAGACCCGATGGATAGATTTTCAAATTTCGCTCGTGCAGTACGTGTGCTTTCGTATGTTTTTCGTTTCACGAAACGTCGAAGTCAGGGTGCGGTTTCACACACGAAAAGCGTTACAAGTGCTGAAATTAAAACCACTCAAAGTTATTTAATTCAAATAGCACAGAAAGCTTATTTCGCGAGGGAATATTTTTTACTGTCGAAAAAACTTCCCGTTGATCCCAAAAGTAAACTTATTCCTTTAAATCCTTTTCTCGATACTGATGGAGTGCTCCGAGTGGGAAGTCGTTTATCACGTTCACTTTCCCTAGGATATAATGAAAAATTTCCTATTATTCTTCCATATTCTGCTCGATTCACGCGTCTGTTTGTGATCTTTATTCATGAAATCAGTTTACATGGGGGAAATCAGCTCATGTTACGTTTGATACGTCAACAATTTTGGATTCCGAAGGCTAAAAACATGATTAGATCGATTATTAATACTTGTAAGGTATGCCTTGTCCATAAAAAGAAAGTGCAAAGCCAACTGATGGCTGCCTTGCCTCCAGATCGAGTAACTATTGCTAGACCGTTCACGTCAACTGGTATCGATTTCTGTGGTCCTTTTGATATAAAGAGCTACAGAGGTCGAGGATGCAGTATAACAAAAGGTTACGTTTCACTGTTCGTTTGTTTTGCTACTAAGGCAATACATCTTGAAACAGGTAGTGACCTCACGACGCCCATGTTTTTGGCAGCCTTTGCGCGATTTGTAGCCCGGCGAGGCTGTCCAGCGAAAATATTTTCAGACAATGGTACAAATTTTGTTGGCGCTTCTCGAGTATTAAAGAATGAGTTTAAGGAATTTCAAAAAGCTACGAAATCAAATGTTGAGCATAAATATTTGAGTCAAGCAGTTGAATGGAAATTTATTCCACCTGGAGCTCCTCACATGGGAGGACTTTGGGAAGCAGGGGTCAAATCCTTCAAATTTCATTTTCGACGCTTTGCAGGCAATTTTAAATACACGTTTGAAGAATTCAGCACGATTCTTCATCGAATTGAGGCATGCCTAAACTCTCGACCTTTAAGTCCTATCTCCGATGACCCCACAGATGTAGAACCGTTAACTCCAGGGCACTTCCTTATTGGAGGTCCACTTCTCTCTCTGCCAGACGCTGAAATTGAAAACAATCCCATGTCCATTGTAAATCGTTATCAGAAAATTAAAGCAATCTATCAGCATTTTTGTAAAAGATGGAAATCAGAATATTTAAAAGAGTTACATAAACGCAACAAATGGAAATTTCCCCAAAAGGATATCTCGAGTAACGATTTAATCGTCATACAAGACGAAAATCTCCCCCCCAACGAATGGCGCTTAGGGAGAGTAGAAAGGGTACATTGCGGTTCTGACAATCGCGTAAGAGTGGTCAGCATCAAAACGGCTAAGGGCGTTATTAAACGACCTGTAGTTAAACTTGTTTTACTCCCGAATTTATGATTTTTTCAACAACATCATATTTTTTGTTTGTTTTTGTGCGTATTTTCCCTCTCACTTTTATACCGTAGCATGAATTCCCAGGAGGCTACCAAAGACTCGGCAATGATGGATTGTTTGGTGTGTAAAAAACCACATGAGCTGCGTTTTTGCCCGACGTTTTTGAAGTAATCGCTCGAAGGCAGATTGCGAATGGTTTTGCTTCACCGGTATTGTTCCAACTGCTTGGCGCAGACACATATCAGAAGAAATTGCCCAAGCAAGCATCGCTGTCACCGATGCCACGAGCAACATCATTCGCTTTTGCACGACGACAAGAAAACCACTCAAAAGCCATCTCCTTCCATGGCTCATCGAAGATCTCGCTCGTCTCGGACCCAACCGCCATCCTGTCTCATGGCTTCTCGGTTGGGTCAACGGCGTATTGAGAGACCTCGCTCTTCGCAGCTCCCACCATACCGGACACCTCGCTCGTGTTCCGAGGAGCGCAGCAGTGACGGACCCCGCTCGTCCATTCTCACTGCTGTCACGACTGCCGGGGTGATGTTACGGCCAACGGCAATAGTAAAAGTTGCAGTGCAGCACAAGTTATATACTTTAAGGGCACTACTGGACCCGAATTCCGTAGAGTCCATCTTAACGGAAAGGTGTGCAAGGAAAATACGGCCACCCTACAACATAATCATTGATTATGATTGATTATGAACACCAATGCGTCCTGCAACTACGTGCCAGAATGGACTTGAATCTACAACTCACAATTCAAGCCCACATCAAAGATATAACCATCGTGACGCCACAACGAAATATCGACGAGCGCATCACGTCGTTCTTTATGGGCATAAAATTGGCCGACCCCAAATTCTACCAATCTGCGGATGTGGATATTGTATTGGGAGCGGATGTATACGCTCAAATTATGCGCTCAGGGCTTCTCGAAGGACAATATGGACGACCACTGGGACAGCTGACCATCTTCGGTTATGTTTTAACAGGAGTAGTCAACAATTAAGCCAACAATTAAAAAATAATTAATATCTACTATTTTATCTTTTCTCTATGAATTAAAAATACCAAAAAACACATTTTCCAATAAAAAATTGAATTGCACGGCACTTACATACAATATATTATAACAAATGAAATTTTCTCGCATGTATAATCAAATTTGTCAAAGTTTCCAAACTTATATCACGCTTATATTTACAGATCAGCGAGAGGTCTTGTGATGGTTTGAAGGTGATCTTGCGCCTTAGCACTGCAAGGGGGGCGGAATGTTCATGCAGACGTCCGATTGCAGTGCGTAGCACAGTTCCCCTCACTATACTAAAATGCAACCATCGTTTGTCTGCAACAAGTTGCCAAAGAATTGCATATCATGCGTTGCTTCTGAGCCGAACATTTTGGATTCTTGTAGCGAACGTGAATACGATAACATCAAGTGTCTTTTTCTCCGCGAATCTACTCAAATCAGTTACATATTTTTTTCTCCCGAAATTAAGTTATCTCAAAGTTCTTATTTAAACTTTAATTCCATTTAATTTCTCGTTCAACTTTAATTCAATTTAATTCCCTCTCCGGATCAGCAGAAAACGGCGGCGATCGCATTCAAACCAATCACACGTAAGAATTTCTCCCATAATTCTTTACAATTTCTCCCATAATTCTTTACAATTTCTCCCATAATTCTTTACAATAAAGAAACTCTATATTTCTTCAAAATTGTGTATTTTTTTCTCTTTATA